>CM062814.1:264621269-265191576 GCA_031772625.1 Pinus tabuliformis | reverse complement strand
TATATATATATGGAAAGCGCTGATTGTGATGAGAGTGATTGGGTTCCGATCTCGATAGTTTATACACCATATTTTATAAGTTAGCATGTCCTCCTTATCGCTATTTTTGTTGATATTCATATGTATTTTTCTTTACGCTATTTCATATGTATTCCTATTATAAAGCATTATAATAGAAGGGTTGGATTTTAAGCACATATATGTTATAATTAAAAGCTCGGGCAGGTCTGCAAGGTGTATTAAAGGTAGATTTCAAGCCATAAGGTAGGATTTTAGGCAAAATGAAGATGGTAAGTCGTTTTTAGTGGAGATCACCCGATCCCACTCATCATTCAACACGTAGCAGCCGGGTGGGGAGAGGGAACCACTCATTTCGGGTAGGTATTTTCCAGGCTCATGTATCACCTATAACCTTTAGAGACCGTGCGATCTGAAAAGCGTAGACCAACAATGGAAATGAATTGGCGGGAAGTATGCCTTGGGAATTGTACTAAGCCTGTATTGGAAGCAGAAAAGCATGTTTTATCATATATTTCAGTTATAAAACTTTTACACATAATTCCAATGTTTTCATAGTTATTGTGGCTAGGTGCATAAGTTATGTTTTACAGGGATTCTCGAGCTGATTGCGATTTGCGATGGATGTCAACAGAGCGTTGAATGGGTGGATTTGACAGGTTGTAAAGCAGGATTTGCTCTTTTGAGTTTCAGATTAATCAGAAATTTGTGTTAATTTTGCTCTGGAAAGTGGAAAAACATGGTTAGAGCCATAGCTAAAGAGGAACACAATCTGATATGTTTCTTGGCATTTTGGCAAATCAGAATGCCCATGTAGGCCATGATTACACAAACTAGATGTATTTTATTACGGCTAAAATGAATTGAGCATCATTAGTGCATTTACAGAGGAATTTGGCAGCGAATCAACAAAGCAAGCCAATAGTTATCATTCTCTTCTAAATCCAATTATGTTTTGTTATTTCATGTTCTTGAGGTGTCCTTTACCCTCTGTAAAATTGTGTAATAGTTTTTACTTCGTATAGTTAGAGAAGCAGTTAGATAATTTTGGTAGTTTTAGAAATCAACAATTGTTCCACAATGTATAAAAACAGGAAATTTTACTAAGAAAGGGTTCAAACTTTGGAGAACCCGGAGACTAGGCCATTGTATTCCTGATATCATTCTTTATTAATGAAAGAATCAGAACTTTCCATGAGTTGTTTCATATAATTTTGTAAGCTTCTCTGTCATGTGTCATTCTATGTTTTCTTCTTTTCAAGTATAGTAATGAGGTAGAAAGTCTTTATTTACTTATGTAGATAAGGTTAAAATTCCTTAAAAGAGCACTCCTATACTTGAAGTCCTCACTTCCCTTCTAAATTATAGATAATAGTTTCTGTGAAAAATCAGCATATTGTCTATGATTTAGGTCTCATTATGATAATTCCTCTAAGATACAGATATTAGTTTCTGTGAAAGAACAACATATTATCTATAACTTCTACTTTAAACTTTCCTCATTCATCATTTATATCTAGCAAAAAATGGCATTCTGAGATCTTCTGGTCATACATGTATTAAGAGTTTAAAACCAAGTTTGTCAGGTCCTTCATTTGAGATTATAACAAACAATAAGTTATAGTAAGTGATATTTATTATGCCTTAAGCACAATTTCCCTATAGCCAGGAAATTGGTTTCTTAAGGAACAACACCTATCTTGATAATTGAAGAGAAATATTAAAAACAATAACACAAGAAACACGCATATATTTTAATCACAACACACAAGGTTATTTACCTAGATCTACCTCGTTGGGGAATTAGAATCTAGATTGACATAAATAGATATGCTTGTGAAGTATGCTTACATTGTGCCATTATAAATTTTGTTGTAAAAACACACTAGAGTTCTTTTGATAGTCATTTCATCCCCGTGGTGGTGTGGAGCTTTCTCGTCCCCTCTCTGAGGCTTCTTTTCATTCCCTTTTTCTACTAGTAGACCATTGGAGTGATTCTCTAGGCTCTTCACTTTGATATCAATGTCTAATATGGCCAATCATCCCTACAACTGTTTGAGATTCATCCTTTTAACTTGGGAAAACATCATAATAGTTCTTCAACTAAACATTGGGTGTGAACATGTTTTGATAATAACCATGGAAATTGTAGGTTCTTTCTTTATTGTTTGGGTATTGTTTCAAAGCACACATAAAATGCTACAGCCTTCCCTCTTTCACCAAAGGCTAATTTTGATTGATTTTACATAGTTTTTTGGCAATTGAACTGTTCATAAAATTGTTGAATTAAAAAAAAATGGGGGATGCATATATGGATCACCCTAGATATTTTGTTTGCATGATTTGTAACACCTACACACATTATATTTAGTATTTCCTGGTTCACAATCCTACCCTAAACTTTGTCAAATCCTTTCAAGAAATATTAAAGTGTACTTCAAGGTTCACCCAATAGCTTCGTTGCTACACCATAGCCATAAGAAACTCCCCAAGGCCAAATATTAGAATCGACCTCCTTATCTTAAATCTGTTGGAAGCAAGGATTTAAAGCTCATAACCATGAATAATAATATTCTTTTTTCCAGCTTCTATCATAGCACAATATCATTCACTTGTTTCAAAGATACCTCAGATAATATAGCAAAATAAAATAAAAAACAAGCGTCAAAGTTGAGGGCTAGGATATCATGCTTCATTTGTATGATGTCCTAGCCCACAACGTTGTTGGATGTTGATCCTATGTAGTTGTTCATTTGTGAATCTTCTTGCTATTTTTTTTTTTCGCTTGGCATCATTAATTAAAACCTATTAAAACTTTATAGCAACAATTCTATTTCTTTCACTTTTAGTTCAAGGAATTGCTTGCATGCTCAATTACAATCCTTTTTTTATTTTCCTTAATTCCCATCTTTAACCTAACCTTGAAAATAGAAACTGAATATCATAGGGTCCCCTTATGTTTTATTTATTTTCCACATTTATGCTAACCTTCAAAGTTCAAATCGAAGATCATAGCTTGTATTCAAGCTTCATTTGATTTTTTCTCCACTATGCTAATCTAGTAGTTTTTAAGGTCATGCTAATTTTCATTCATGATAGATCCTATTTTCCTAATAATTTTGTATTTCCCTTTGATAATTTATTTTATCTCACCTACCAAAACCTAAGATAATGCATTTTTATTGACTCTTGAGATTATGTTTTTTTGGGTATTTTAAATGATAAACTCGAATTCCATGGAAATTATAGTTTCAAATATGTACTCGTTATTTGACATGTAGGGAAGATCAGTTACAGTGAAACTTGCAGTTGAGGGCCAGAAGGAGAAGGCTGGTTCACAACATATAACATCCTCTCAAGTACAATTGGGACCATATGTTATAATGGGATATCCAACAATCAACCCAAACTTTCCATCATATCCAAGGTCACAACTACCTCCTCTTACTCCACAAACATATCCTACATGACTAACTTCATATGCTCGACAATATTCTTATGTTAAACAACCTTTATGTGGACCTCCAATTGTAGTAAAACCTACATATACAAGGCTATATGTGCTCATGGACTTGTCGCAACAATTACATACAACCCCCATAATAACCAATATACAACCTTTCAACTTCAACAATCTAGCCAACCTCAATTTCCTACAACATGTACCACAATTTCACCTATCGCTCCATACTATGGTACCTCACGAGGTGATTCTTAATGACATGGAGATCAAATACCATCCTCTTTACTAAGGATTAAGGTAGTCAATTATGGTCTCATTACTTGAAATTCGCATTGTTAGTGTCGGTATCTTCATCCCTCCATCAGTGATCAAAATTCCCTTTTTGCATGCATTTTAGGTGTCTCATTTGATCACCTGCATTCCATTAGGTCATGGATCATCTGATGGCAGTGGCATATTATCAATTTTTCCCTCATGGCCTTTACCTGCTGGCCTACTTTCACAAATTTAGGTCATTTACACTCATTTTCTGTCTTTACACTTGCAAAAGCCATTTTTAGGGTTTTAGGTCTCATTAGGTCTAGGGTTTGTCATCATAGTCTTGTAAAAGCTCAATAATGGTCAGCAGGCACATGAGGAGGTCAAATAAAGTCTCAGCATCAAAAATTTCAATAATCACATGCTCAATGATTGATTTTTCCTCAAAACCCTATTTTGAGGAAAAACTAAGTTTTTTCTTCTACGTATATAAATTTCATGTAATTTTATTTTTCCAACATGTAATAAGTATGGAAATGTAGCCTTGGTCACCTTGCAAAGCTCCTGCACTCTATCTCCTGCAAAAGAGACAAGAAATTCAAAGCATTAGTCCATCAAAAGTCAAAAGAGAGTCAAACTACCAAAACAAAGTTTTAAAAGCCAAAGTGAGAAGAAAACATTACAAAGTGGGTTCTTTTTTAAAGAAAAATTAAAGCCACTTGTATATAAAGTGTTTCTCATGCTGAAGACTTCATTTCTTATGTTAAAGAGAGTGAACAAGGAAAAATCACGTTTGGGGGCGAAGAAAGGCAAAAAACGCAGCGAAAGTGTGAAATCTTCATGGTGCGGTGCACCTATGTCTAGGCGCGATGCACTAGCCCTCTAACCCCAAACTTCACTCAAATCAACTTGCTAAGCTTCAAAATCTTTCCATATTTATTCCACAAGTAAGTGAAACATTCCTAAGTGCCATTGCAAGGGTTTTAGTCCTCATTAATGCTGTTATAATAGGTGAAATATAAAACCCTCGTTTGTTGCATATTAAAAAAAATTGCCTAGGGTTTGCAAAATTGTCAGTTTTGTTGTTTGTTCCTCTGCATCATTTACACCATCCCTCTTCACTACATTTCACTCATTTCATTTCCCTTACCCCTCTCCCATTCACACTCATCCTATCCCCTTATCCCCAAAACTCTAAAACCATAACACAAATTCCCATTATTCCCCAAACCCTAATCTGCATTCCCAAACCCTATCACTTCCCAAAATCCCTACAACCAGCATAAAAAATCCTTCATTCACTGTACCCATCATCAATCCCATTCATTAAATAGAAAACACCTATTCTTGATATAAAATCTCTTCATACTCATCATTTCACAACAAACAGTGGCAATATGGAAACAGATTCAACTTATGAAAGGGATGAGGAAACTGTGAGTGATTCCTCCCAAGAATTTAATGCACCAAGAAAACCACACAATGGAGGAAAACACATCCGGGAGGAGCCCACTACACTCATAGAGCTATTAGCTTGCCCTCTTATAGTAGCATGTTTCAAACATCAATCTTGCTACTAATTTTGTGAGATGGTGGAAAGAGTGAAATACCACCATGAGCTTGCTAGAATATTTGTTCTCCATCTTCACAATGGCCATGTTAATTTGGCAGGTGTTACCTTCACTTTGACACCTAAAACTATAGCTGAAGCAATAGCTACTCCGAATGTGGGTGAACAATGGAACAAAGGACAGTTGGTGGACAATGAGCATTATGAGCCTTATATCAAGGCTAGCTATCAGAAGCAAATCAGTAGGGTCTTTCCTTTCAGATACCTACAGGACACATATGCTCCACTCATGAAGCTCACTATGAAATACTTCAGCTGTGAAGGGATATTTTCTCGCCTGCACACCTATCATGTTAGACTATTGATGCATTTCACTATAGTGAGGATGATGAAAATCCCCTATTTCATATGCAAAAATATTGAGACAATGACCACATTGGTGCAAAGAAAACCTCCTCATAAATAGTACAATATCATTTATCACTTTGCATTGATCAAGATTGTGGTTTTTCGTCAGCTGAGTTTGTTGAATGTTTCATGGGATGATTTCATTTCACATGAGGTTTTCAAAAGCCCTCAAGTGACCCCATCAGTATTTCAAGAGGCAGGAGGGCCTTCAAATCAGCAAGAAGTCCATGAAACTCAAGCTACCAGTGTGCCAGTATTCATCACTTATCAAAAAGGCACAAGGAGGCTATTGGAAGCTGCAAAACGAGTACTATCTCCACCTGGGGTGGAAGGGGTCTCGGTTCCTTCATCTGACAACAGGAAAATGCTATGTTTACCCGAGGTGAAAGGGGTTTTGCCTTCTTCTTCAGTAGAGCAGGTACAGGAGAAAGGAAAGCAACCATTGGATGTGGAAGGGCCTTCTGAAGGTCAGGAGAGAGATACATTTTGATTTAGGATGATGATATTGATTTGGGCTCCCAAAGCTCATAACTCAAGGAAATCATCAAAGAACAAGAGGCTGACATCAATGACATAGCTCTTAACCTTGAAAGGGCTAAGTGGATAATTAATTAACTTGAGCAAAGGAACAAGAAGTTGGAGGACCAGTAGAAAATCATGGAGCTACAAAACATAAGGGAAAACTGGCAAAAAACAAAGAGGAGGAAAGTCAAGTTGACACCACTAGAGCAAGAGATTGAAGCTGACCGAGAATCTTGGCTTGATAGGGCAAACATGCACTTGGAGAAGCTACTTGAGAAAGAAAATAAGGAGAAAAATATGTTGAGGCACATGGCTTTTCATTATTTGGCAAGAAACAAGATTTGCAAAGCAAGGATAAGGACCTTAAAGGCCAAGTTGAGAAAAAATTTGAGGAGGAAGAAAGAGAAAGATAAGCTCAATATCTTGGCTGAAGCTTCTGTGGCCCAACATAGTACTTGATGCAGGTCACTCATTCCATATTTCAAGAAATTTGGCACACTTTTTGACAATTTTGAAATTTTGAAGGAAAAAATAAGTTTTTCTGCCTGGTGCGTAGAGCCACCCGGTGCTCACTTTTGCTAGGGACCTCCTCTGGAGTAAAAATCTACATTTTTGGATTCATCATGAAAAATCATGCATACCCAGAAATTACTAGAAATTTTTGTTAAGTTTTGGGCCTCCAAAAGGGTCAGAAACACCTCAAAAATGCCCTCTCTGCCCCTTTTTGGCCACACAGGAAGTAGTGTTGGGAGAACTGACTTTTGGAGGGGCAAATGGACACCAAATTAAAAAATTCTACTTGTTCTAGAAAGTAGATAGATGGAAATTTCTAAAAAAACCCACTTGGAGCAAATTTGATGCATAGGAAGGCCACCAAAATCAACTGCAAAAAGTCACTACGCACAGGCAAAGTGGTGTGGTGCACAAGATTGGAAATTGCCATTTTTGCCAAAAACTTTGTTTTTCACCTAGTTTTTTCTCAATTTGAATTTTTTCTCTCTCATGGTAAAACTCATGATGTAAATTTATGTAACTTGATGGAGTATGATGTAAAAATGATAAAAATTCACTAATGGAGGTAGATACATCATGTATAGGTGGCTTTCAACTGAACGAATCAGTTTCCTAGGTTTTAGAGACAAGTTGTTCGAGTGCCTACTTTTCAGTTCTTTGTTTACATCTTGTTGAAACAACTCCTCAAATCATGAATTCAGCCACTAAAGGCTAGCATGAGCTATTTTTTGCCTATATCTAGTACTTTTTCAGTCATTTATAAAGGTTGGACTCTTGTGAATGCTTTGAGAATTATTGTACATTCATCTCTGCAGTTTGGCAAAGGAAAAGACCAAGATTTGTAGCATTTTGCGGGATTCTTGTGGAAAGTTGATTTGGTATTGTTTTTCCTTCTGTGATTTAAGTTTTCATGTGTTTATGTGTGACATTATCTCTCTCTTTTCAGCTAAACTAAATGAATCAAGGATAAAGGTAGAAATCATTGATGTTGCAGTGCTCTACCTATGGTTTGTTTAGTTTTTCATGTTTTCAACTGTTTGAAGAGGAATCATGAGACTTTCATGCCCTATCCAACTCAATACCAATCTTAAGACTCTCCATTTCACTTAATACAAAGTACTAAATCATTTGCCTACCTCACCCCATAGAAACCTCTGCAAGACTGAGTTCATTACCCAGACCCGAAAGTGCCTTTCACATTTGATCCAACAACCAACCATTAAATTCAATCAAACTTCTCTGAGCTTATACCTAGCATAAAACTAGTCTTTACATCAGTCATATCAAGCCTTATTTCCTATATTTTCCTGAGATTGACAAGGAGAGAGCCCTCTCCCGACTTGGTAGGGCTAGCTACCAAGTTAAGTGTGGTTTGATGTTACCCTAGATCCTGCCTTTCTCAGCTTGAGGTAGATTTAGGCCCTAACACAAATTTTATTAGAGAAATAATTGAAGTTGTATTTTGATTCTTGCCATTTTAGAAGTCTCACTTTTTGGAGGTATGTATATTTGGGAAGTCCATGCTAGTCCCATGCACAAGATCTTGTCTACTCCATGTGATTAATTTTTATAATAAATTTACCCACCCTCCAGGATTTTGAATGTTTATAGTTAAGTTATAATGCCCATTTTTTCCCCCTATAGAACATTGGAACACTATATTACTTTTGGGGGATTCATAAGAGTTACATTCCAAAGGTATGTATATTAATGGAGCGAGTTTGAGAACTGTGCACTTTAATTTGTGTTGCCTCCATCATGTTTAGTCTCTTTGTTGAATTATCTACTCTACATGATTTTGATCTTTAACAATAATAGCAATTATAATGCCTATTTTTGTCATTTTTCTATATTTGTGTACAATTTTTTAGTTATTCAATGAGTTCTTTCATCTAAAAGCTTGTATTAATGGAGCCATATAACATGGGGAGTTTAGGTTTCTATTTTGGTTAGCCTAAATTTTAAACAATTGACTTTGATGATATCTTTTAGGTGGTTGAGGATATTAACCATGCGACAGTTGCTTATTTTTTCTAGAAAAAATATGTTTTGCATCTGTTAGATGGTTGTCTGTTCTAGTTGGCCAACGAAACCTATAAAAAATTACAAAGTTTTACAATTTAATTAAAGTTTTCGAATTTAGAATTTATAAGATTTCAATGTCTAATTCTTTGCAGAGTGCTAGCTCAATGGAATAACACCTCCTTTACAAGTAGGTTGTTGGTGTTTTGATTCGATCATGCCCTAATATTCTTAGTGAATGGTGATGATCACTACTTGTCCCTATATGTATCAATAGTGAGGGTTATCAAAGGTACATCATCAAAAATCATTTTTTATATATGATATGGTGGCAGTTAATGAATGCCATCATATATATGCATCAATAGTGAGGTCCTTAAAGGTCCATCACCATAAATCAATGTTGCTCATATGAAATGGGGATGGTAAAAATCCATTATTATAATCATTAATTGTGACAAAAATTAAATTAATGGTGACATTTAGTTTTTGGTGATTGAATCTATTTTGACCATCACCAATGAGCTTATGCTAACATTTATTCGAACCTCACAAAAATATGAAAAGGGGATGGTCAACAGACATTTCATATATATATGCATGAATAGTGAGGGCCGTGAAAGGTCAATGATAATAAATCATTGGTGTTCATATGAAATAGTGACTGTCACTATCCTTCATTATAATCATATTCGTGACAGACCTAGAATGTCACTACAACACCTATACTTTTGGTGAAGCCTCCTTTGGTGACATTCAATATTTGGTAATGGAATCCATTTTGACAGCCACCAATAACCTTATGGTGACATTTTTCAACCTGCACCAATGACAATTTTTCTTGTAGTGAATTTTAGATGCCAAATGAGTAAGCAATAAATGGTGTAAAATTTGGATGAAAAATTAGGTGCAAAAATGCATGTAAGAAAAGACACAAAAAATATGCAAAATATGGATAAGAAAATGGTGAAACCAGTGATGTTGTATTGGATGCCAGAGATAATTCATAACTAGATGCAAATTTAGACTCAAACCTATGCACAAAATGACATGCTAATGTGGACACAAAATGAAGTACAAAAAAGGATGTCAAAAATGATGAAAAATTCGATAGAAAAATGATGCAAAAATGGATCTAAAAAGTTGGGCAAAATTGGCCACATAAGTAGACACAGAAAATGGTGCAAAAATGGGCATAAAAATGGCTCAAAATTGGATGTGAATTGAGATGTAATGCTGGATGCAAAATGAGGTGCAAAAAGTGATGGAAAACTTGGTGAAAAAAAATGAAAAGTAGATGTAAAAAAAACTCAAAATTCAACACAACATTAGACACGAAATGGGATACAAAGGTGGATGCAGCACATGGCTCAACATAGGATGAAAACCTAGATGAAAATTTGGATGCTCAAAAGGATGGAAAATTGGATGTGAGAAATTGTGTTAAAAACAATGGAAAATTTGATGTGAGAAATGGTTTTTAAAATGATGTAAAATTGGATGCAACAAATCATGCAAAATATGGTTCAGAAAAGGGAGATGAATTAAATGCCAAAGTGGATGTAAAAAGTTGTGCAAAACAAGATGCAAAAATGGGCACAAAAAAGGATGCAAAATTTGGTGCTAAATCATATTCAATACATGGTGCAAAATTGGATGCCGAAAAGGATGCAAAAAAGGTACAAAATTAGGAAAAAAAATTGGTGTAAGAGTAGATGAAAAAGCTGACACAAACTAAAAGCAAAAAATGGTGCTAAATCGAATGCAAAAGATGGTGTAAAACCCAATTCAAATGATTTCTCAAAACTAGAAAGAAAGAATGAAACAAAATTGGAAGAAAAAAATGATGAAAAAACATATGCAAAAATTGGTGCAAAACTAGAAGCAAAACCTGTATTAAAACTAGGTATAAACCCTGGTGCAAAAATGGAAGCAAAATTTTTCGTAAAATAAGGTGTAAAACTAGATGCAAAAAGTGGTGCAAAATTAAAAGCAAAACATGATGAAAAATGTCACATAAAAAATGATACAAAATTGTGTAAAAAAGGATGAAAATTATGGCACAAAAAGGGATGCTTTAAAAGTTTTACAATAGAGTTATATTTAGCACTAGGATGCCCATCCCAATTGGGAAAAAAAAATGCACTAGAATCGCGTGCTAAATCTGACCCAAATTTCTTTTTTCTTGTAGTGTACCAACACTTATTTCACCCAAGACCCGGGCTATGATACCAAAATGACGCAACAAAGAATAGGGTCTTGCATCTTAAAAGTACACAAAAAATATGAAACTAAAATCCACACAATACATATGCACACCAAATCTCAGAAATAATTAATTAATAAATAAATATTTACATGAGAACTATGGGCCTACAATTTGGCATCTCATTCTTCTCTCATTCAATTACTTACATACATACATGCCTCATGGGCTCACCTATATTTATACAAGTGGATCTAAAACAAAAGTAGGTTCTAGATCCTAAACTAACTCCCAAAATATCTCTCATGATCCATAAAAACTCTCATCTAATACCTTATCTCTAGACAATATCTAATTAACCCAAAAATCTCTTAACTCTTCCAAAATAATATCAAGTCTTCTCCTATTTACAATAATTCTCATTCTCTCCTAAAACTATAGGAAAATACAATAAACAATTAAATCCTAACTTAGGAAACTAACTCCTTTAGTAAAAATGTAACCCTAGGTTAGATGCACCCTCATGTAGCATTTCAAGACTACCTCGTGTAGAAGAATTATTTTATCCATATCTATCAAACAATAGACTATATTGGCCTGAATTTTTTTGAGCATGTTTCCATCATCCTTATACTCCTCTCCATAAAAAAACTTGGCCAATGGATTCATGAATCTTGAGAAAATTAGAAAATGGTTGTCGGTGATGTAGGAAGATTTCTCGAAAAGTGTGCACTGAAATTTGCTAAAATTTCTTGAGCATGTTACCATCATCCATATGTATCTCCCCATCGCAAAACTCGCAAATGGATGCATGAATTTCAAGATTTGATTAAAAAAAATTATCCTCTCTGTATTTTGGTCCCTTGTAGCATTTTCGGACAATGAGGAAATTAATGGGAAAACCTTGGGAATGATGGATGGATGGTGGAAATAGATGGGAGTGATAGATTGGCGTGACCTTTTTCCTATCGGAGAATCTGGGAAATTGAGGAGAAATCCCAAGTTTGACTTCCTTTGACTAGAGTTTTGATCATTTTTTTCCTTTTTGAGATAAGTTTTTGGCGATAATGACATCAAAATTCATTTGTCAACGTGTTTCGAACCATACAATGTCATTCATCATCAAGAAAAGATGAAAGAGGCAGATCATGTCATGAGTATAAATAGAGAAATGTAAAGATTCAAGGTTTAATTAACAACTAAAATAAATGGCTAGTTGATAAAAAATAATTATTTATTTTTATAATTTAAAACAAAAACGACTAGTTAATTAATAATATTTTTTTATAATTTAATGTTAGGTCCCTATAATACTAGTGTAACCCCTTATTGTGATTAGTACAACCCCCTTATTATATTGTTGTACCCATGTAGTCCCCATATTGTTATTATTGTGCCCATAGAGGCCCACTATTGCTATTATTGTGCCCTTACATTATTATTATTATGTCGCCTCTCATTATATTATGACCCCTTAGACTCCTATATATAGAAAGGAGGTCTCATCATTTGTATCATCTAAGAATTATTAATTTGTGTAATGTAAAAGAGATTTCCCCTTTGAAGAGGCTTCTCTCTAAGGTGTTGATCTATCTTTTCTATCTTTTTGTGAGTTGGTTTCATAACATTTGGTATCAGAGCTTTGGATTTTAGTGTTTTGCTGCTCCAAATCGATCATCGTAGAATTTTCGCTATAATGTTTTTTCTACGACACTTTAGAAGTTGAAAAAAACCCATTTGAGACGAAATATCTCTAAACAATGGTTCTGAACTTCAGATTCTATCTCAATATAGTTTCAGATATATGATCTGAGGAAGTTAGGATTTTTGCAAGCTCGAGAATTTCATCTAAAACAAGTCATCATGGAAATTTCAGTATAACTTGCTCGCTACGAAGTTCCAGAAGATCAAAAAAAAAACCCATTTGAGGATAAAGTGGTCTAAACCTTGGGTCTGAATGTCAGATCTTGTCTCGTTATATTTTCGGATATATGATCTTAGGAAGTTAGGGTTTTTGCAGACTACCGAATTACATATTAAATAGGTGACCTTGGTAAAATCATCTTAAATTTCTCTCTGAGAATTAGATTGAAATTTCATAAGAACTTACAGAAAAAGGATGGATTATTTTTTTCTATGTATATCTTTCAAATCTAAAGGTCAAAATAGTGACATGTGGCACTTCATACAAGTTTGATCTTCTGAAAAGGTATGTAATCAGGCCAACTTGGAAGATTGTGTATAACTCTTTCTTTGAGAATCCAATTTTGATTAGACTGGTGGAATTGGAAGGAGGATGTAGAGGGCTAATGTAGGTCATGATTTCAAAATTGGAAGATCTATAATTACAGAGTTATAGTTGTTTCAAGATCGATCTCCTAAAATCAAGAAAAGGCAGTATGAGGAAGTTTGATGGCAAGGAGCCAATAAATTTGATACTATAGATGGAGCAATATTTTTATCTACATGAGGTGAAACTATTACGGAAGGTACATATTGCATCTTCACATTGAGAAACAAATAATTTTTTATGGTATAAAGGCCTTTTTCTTGTAAACCACTTGTTACATGGTCAATTTTCACGGAGGAAATGATAGAAAATTATAAGGATACAAAGAGAAACACCTTCTTTAGCCAATTGATAAAACTCAAACAAAAGTGTTAAATGGAAAAGCACATTGAGGACTTTCAAAAATTAAATATAAGTAAAAATGATATTCTAGATAAGCAGAGTATTGATGTCTCCATAGGGACTTTAAAGGATAACATTCAACATGAGGTTTGTCTTTGGGAACCTGATTCATTTGAGAAGGCATTCAGGTTGGAAAGAAAAGTGGAAAGAAAAATTATGGCAAGAAGGGATTCTACCCCTCACAACTATAAATATGGAAGTATTGTTTCTCCTAGCTTTCCACAACCGACAAGGTTGGATTCACAAAATTGGGAGAAGAAACAACAAAAGAACTTTGTTAGAATTATGATAACAAATATATTAAAGGTCATAGGTGTGATAAGAAGAAATTATTTTACATTGATTGCTAAGAGGAGGAAGAAAAGGATCAAGAAACATCAAATAAGAGGATATACACTAGGAACCAGCCCTAGAGAAAGAAGAAATGAATCTGACCATATCTTGTAAAGAATTGGCAAGAATTACCACTCCTCAAACTCTCAAGATAGATGGACATACAAAGAAGAAAAAGGTTCAAGAAGTGAAATATCACATTGAGAAAGAAGAAATGAATCGGACCATATCTTGTAATTCATTGGCCGGAATTACCACTCAAAATATCAAGATAGAAGGACATATCAAGAAGAAAAAATGTTCAAGAAGTGAAATATCACATCGAGCATCAAGAAATGAATCTGAGCATATCTTGTAATGCATTGGAAGAAATTGCCACTCCACAAACTCTCAATATAGAAGGACATATCAAGAAGAAAAATATTCAAGAAGTGAAATATCACACTGAGCATCAATAAATGAATTCGACCATATTTTGTAATGCATTGGAAGAAATTACCATTCCTCAAACTCTGAAGATAGAAGGACATATCGAGAAGAAAACGGTTCAAGAAGCGAAAGATCATGTAGAGCATCAAGAAATGAATCTGAAAATATCTTGTAATGCATTGGTCGGAATTACCACTCCTCAAACTATCAAGATAAATGTACATATCAAGAAGAAAAAAGTAATAGTGTTGATTGATTCAGGGAGTACCGATAATTTTATTCATTGTAAGATAGACAAGGAATTGAATTGCTTACTATATCTAGCACCAGAGTATCAAGTAATGGTTGCAAATGGAGGAACCATAAATTCCTCTGGAAAGTGCCATAATATCGAGCTATCCATGGGAGAATATGTATTGATTAGCCCAATTCTTTCGATTGCAATGGGTGGTGCTGATGTTGTACTAGGAGTCTAATGACTCTAATTATATTATTATACCTTGTAAATAATAATATTATATTATTAAAAATAATTATTAGGAACAATCTAATCAATTTTTTTCCTTTTGGTGCTAAAGTGTTATCGTGCATTGCAATGGTGGGAGAGAACCTGCATCATCAGAGAGCGATCAAATAATTTTTTTATTTTCATTTTTTTAGGCCTACTAGTTTCCTCAATGAGGTTTTCAATTACTAGGTCTTCCTAGGTGCCCAAAAGGAGGTTTTCGCTTAGGATATTTTTTTTTTCCCTTTCTCCAACCCATTGGACACCTTATGGATGTTTTCAATCAATGAGCCAATCTCAGGCCCCTCAAATCAAGTTTTCACCTAAGATTTTATTTTTCCCTATTATTTTTTATTTTTTCATTTCTTTTTTTAATCCTATTCTACTTGAAAAAAATAAAATCCCTTCCAAGTATAGGAATACTTCCAATGGAGCCATGTGCACATCAAGATAACATATACACCAATGTGTAGCCTGCCTCAAAATATATTCTTTGACATGTACCTGAATGTAAGAGACCAAATTCGTTGACTGAGATCAAATTAGGAATTGTGAACAAGAGTGTGTTTCCACAACTTAATGATTTTATGGACCCAAAAATTAATATAGCTTTGATGCCCTTGGTTCGCTTGCTAATCTATATCATTCTTCTTGTCTTCTTTGACCCTGAAATTCAATTTTTTCCTCTTTTTGTATATTATTCTCTTGAACACATGGAGCATATGATGGTAAACATGACATAACATTCTCAATATTTGATTCTGGTGTCTTCTCTTCATCAAGTGTAGCCCACGATTATTTGGTCTTTTCATTTGAATCTTTTTTTTTCTTGTTGTCCTTTAATGATATCAAGAGAATATCCTTTTGGAAGTACTCTTCCTAAGCTAAGACAAATACCATTGAGATCAAGAGGAGATGTTATGAAGTGTTGTAGATCAACATTGTAAGTGGGTTGAGCTACTTCTGTCTGTTCGTTTGGAAATGGTGGTATAGTTAGTTGAGTGGGATTGGATATTTAAGATGGATGTGGTTGGGGTTGTTTTTATGGTGTAGGTGGATGGTAGGGATAACATGGAGTTGGGTATGAAGGATATTGAGGAAAATATTGAGGCTATTGTGGATTTCTCCCATAAGGTCTTTCCCAACTTGTTGCAAATATTTGTGTTCGGGTTGACATGGCAAATCATGCCAAGTAAAGGGTGTGTTCCAATTACTTTGAGATGCATGTCCATAACCTTGGAATTCTCAATTAGTTTCTTGCATCATACTAAGTTGAATAGACTGCCATGGTAATCTTGGAGCTACATAACATAGCTTCTTTGTTGATTGACTTGCTCTACTGACCTCTTTGTAAACCTCCTTCAACCTTGGCAATGATGAGAAATATTTAATAGCATGCGATTCTATATGCACAGCATAAATATAGTTTTTTTGCTAATGCGAGTCATGCCTTCTTATTCAAAATTTCCAAAGGATAAAATTACGTAAAATACAAATGCCCAAAGGCTAAACCTTTTAGCCCTAGTTATAAACCATACCAAAATATTAAACCTGCCAACTAGGTCTTAAATACCCAAACAATAGACCCGAAATAATTCAAATCCAAAATAAACAATGCATGAGTGGCCAACCTAAACCCCTACTGACCCATCACACAACTATACATGCATCAAAACCTAGACCCACCAACATGCACTTTGTTCCCTAACCGTTGATTTTCCTGACTTGATCCAATGGCAGAGGATCATATCGCATGATATAAAAGCTCTAAGAATTACCACGCGATGAGAGCGGTATTCTCTCCCCACCATTGGCCACGTGTTGCGCGGTGAGTGGAATCGCTTCCAACTCTGAGAAACCGCTCCCTGCTTTAAGGGCATGCGATATACGAGAAACCACCCTGAGGGTAGTATTGTCACCATGGGAAGTAAAGCAGCGGTTTTTAGTCTACTAAGAAAGTCGGGTATTGCACCACCCCTACTCCTCTGGTGCTTCAGCCAAAGGAAGATGAAAATATTCTTACCATTCTCGATGTTTTCCATCCGATCATCCAAGCACCATTGTCTACCAAACAACTTTGACCTTAGGCTCCTGTGTTTACGCTTACCTAGGCTGAGGAAGAAGAGAAAGACCTGCATCCCAATTGTAACCTAACTTCTAAAATACCACTTCATATTGAATCTGAATCAACTAGACCCCATCTCTGCGACTATTGCCCAACTCTTTTTTGATATAATGTTTTGTCCTCATCTGCCTAATTGAGACAATGCTCCCTCAATCTATCATGTGGCATCTCTTGCCATCTCAACTTTACACTACTTTTGGTGTAGAGAACCCCTTGATTGGCTAGAATTTCTGCCAATTTGTTTTTCGTCCTTTGCACATGAGTGAAACTCATGGTTTTCAAGCACTCAAGGTGACATTGTATCCTTTGGAAGACTTGAAGCAGCCTCCAGTTTCTTGAGACCTCTTCCAACTCCATACCACAACCGATTCTCTTAACCAAGTTGATGATTAACTTAGAATCCGCTTCAATTATTATATTCTGAAGATTGTCTTGCTTTAGGATTTCAAAACATTGCTTTAGTGCCATTAGTTCCGCCATATTGTTTGCACCTCTTCCCAAATGGCAATGAAAAATAAAAAGGATGCATCCATTTTCATCCCTCAACACCCCTCCATAACCAGCAGTACCCGGGTTGCCTTTTGAGGCCCCATCAATGTTGTATTTAAAAAACCCTTGCGGGGAAGGATGCCAGCAGTCTGGCTTATTGACTAGTTTCTTCACCTTCCTACCCATGACCTATGGTATAAGCGCCTACATACCTAGCTGAAGAAGTATATGCATTTCCACTTCTTAATGGGGATTTTTTTGGGGAAGCTCACCGTAAAGTTCCCACCGTCTCCTTAAGTTATGTTAAGATCTGCGCCATAATTCTTTGGGAGGAACTCTTTTCATTTTTGATGTTTTTGTAGTTCCTTTCCTTCCATACATTTTATATGATGAAGCTTGGAGTTAAATCCTAATCTGTGTGAAGAATTTAATAATTAGAGAAGTTTCCTCTCGAGTTATTAAGGGTATCAATAATGCTTCCTCTATCCCTGTCTATCTATTTGAAAATTATGGCAAAAGAATTGCACAACTTGGAGGTGAAAATGTAGTCATTAAGTAGGTTCTCCATCGTTTCCTTTTGGGGCACACAAAGCTGGCATCTAGATTGTCCTAGAACACCCCTCTTCCAAATGTTTTCCCATGTCAGAATTTTCTTATGATGTATCAGCCACATGAAAAGCTTGATTTTCATCCATCCTTGATGCTTCCATGGGTTCTACCAAACCATGTCTGGTGCATTAGAAACAAGCTCTAGGATATTCCCTTCGCCTCTTAGGATTTAAGGTACCTTCATTATTGTTGCCCCATCCAAGTTGGTCATGCCCCTCTGATACTAGAATTTTCCTTTGGTCCAACTATGTTAGAAGTGCATCAGCTTTTACTTTCAAGGGGATATCATCCCTGTATCCCATAGTCTTCCAGGTTTTCCATTTTCCTTCACTATAGGTTTTGTCCCAAAAATATTTTACCCTAAGTAAACCTTTGGTATCAGTTTCATTCTTGAGGTCCACAAAGTCCTCTCTTAGCAGTGTAGTTTCTTGTTGCCATTTATCCTCCCAAAACAAAGCAAGATCTCCCTCTCTCATTTCCCAAAAGCTATTTTTTTGCACTAGGCCTCTATTCTCCTAGGCTTTATTCTAGATGTAACAGCCTTTTATGATGCCAGTCATCCTTATGTGGTCATTGTGTTGCCAATTTCTGACATGTTTTTCTTTCCAAATACGAGCCGACTGAGCCTTTGGATCTTTTACCCAACGCCACCATAATTTTTCCTCTAAAACTTTGCTTAGCACTTCTAGATCCTCTAGTCCAAGACCTCCACAGTTTTTAGGTTTGAAAATATTATCCAACGGTACGAAGGCCCATTTGTTTCACTCCTCCCCCTTACCCCAAAGAAAGTCTCTGTGAATTGTTCTAAATTGTTGCAAGACTCCTTTTGGAGCTGGAAGGGCTGAAAGCATGAAGAAAATGATTGCTCGAGGTACAACTTTTGTAATCACCAGCCGACCTACCAAGTTCAAAGATCTGATAGTCCATTTCCGAGTTTTGTCTTGCATCTTGTTAATCACCGTCTCCCAAATCCTCTTGTGCAAAGGTTTATCAGTTAGAGGAACTCCCAAGTATTTTGAAGGAATGATATCTCTTTGAAAGCCTAGAATTCTGGAGATATCCGTCTAAATAGCAATATTAGTGTTAAAGAAGAAAAACTTAGATTTGGAGAGATTTACCTCTGTACCTGTTGTTGGAAATAATACTGAGAGGGGGGGGTGAATCAGTATTATCAGATCAATCAAACTTTTTGAATGCTCAGAAACATATACGCTACTTCAGTTAAGTGAACCAGCGTGTACACGCTACTGTGACTAAATAAAACAGCGTATAAGAAGAAAACTCATAATTTAGTTAGCTTATTCTTCAGTTAAGTGCATCAGGACATTATTCACCACATTAACAGTAAACAGGTGCAGTATAACAGAACAGATCAAAAGCCACACACATGAACACCAAGATATAAGGTGGAAACCCAATGTGGGTGAAAACCACCTGCTGCAAGTTGTCTCTATCTTTCTTTAATATGAAACTTCAGTTTACAATCTTTTGTACTGGTGCAACCTTATACCAGTACGCAGGCTACAACCTGCAGAAGGCTACAACCTTCTCTCGTTCTCCAAACTTCCTTGGAAGGGAGCTCCAACCCCCTTTGCTCTTGTACTAGCCAAGATACTAGTACGTAGGTGCTGACCTACAATCTTCTTTCCTTCAGGTACCACCTTTCATACATTTTCAGACTGGATATTCCTGAAGCACAACATTACAATCTGAAGACCACAATTCATTCACCTTTCACAACAGATCATTGAAGCATAAAACAACCAAACTTTGAATCACTGAACCACTGAACCCTGTCAATCACCAGTTACCAGAACACAGAACTCTGCAATAACAGTCAGACCCAACTGTAAACCCAAAATCAAGCTTCAAAAGATATACGCTACTTCAATGAGCAAAAACCGCGTATACACGCGCTTTTACCGAAGCCAACCTGCGTACAGATCTAAAAATAAACTCTCTCAATTTGCAGCTGTACCAGACATCAGTTAGACCCAGAACATAACATTGCGACAGTATGCAGATCTAGAAATACGCATAATCAACCATATCATGATAGTGCATTTCAAACCATTAGATCCCGATCTATCCTTAGATCTAGTCTTCCATCAACCGATGTGATCTCTCCTTGGCTTAGATCAAGCAACCCAGAACCTGCATATCAGATCTCTTTCTTTTTCAGATATTCAAGCCTTTTCGAAAGATGATTTTGCCTAATGATCTTCTTCTCCTTATATAGCCTTAGGCCTTGCTCAATACCAAGAGCCAAAACCATAGAAATCCAAAACCATCAACTTCAAAACTAGAGATCTACACGACTGTCGAGGTACTTTGGTCCAAAGACATGGGCACAAGTACCGAGGACTAACTACCATGGACCAAAAGGAAACTTCCCGACATATACGCACTTTTCTGTTCATGCATCTGCGTGTATACGTGCCTTATTATGTAGCTCTCCTGCGTATACGCGACTTAGTATGAATATCACCAGTGTGTATACGCAACTTGGACTTAATTAACCTGCGTATATGAGATTTCGCTTCATTCTGTAGACTGAATGGAGATCTGTCATCAAAGAGAGTTGCCATCAAGGACAACACCTGTATCATAGCGCCATTCCTGAGCCAAAAATGCCAACACCTGTAACCATGGCAAAGTCACTCAGGATTTGTTTATAAGATAATGCTTCTTTGACCATGGGGATGCCCTGCAGCATGGTGTCATCAACAAATTTTTGATGTGTCAAAGCATGTCTAGTCTCGGAGAGTTGGAGACCCTTGATGTTACTCACTTCTTTAGCATGCTTGATTGATTGAGAAAGTCCTTTCATCATGAGGATAAAGAGAAAGGCGAAGAGCGGATCTCCCTACTAGAGGCCCCTTGTAGGAGTAAAAGTCTTGGATGGAGAACCAGTAACCAGAATTGAAAAGCTAGATGAAGTCACCAAGGCCACAACCCATCTTATCCAGCTATGGTCAAATCCAAAGGCTAGAAGGACCTTCCTAATACAGGTCCAATTCAACTTGTCATAAGCTTTGGCAAGGTCCAATTGTATTATCATTCCCGCCTTGCTATTGCTTAACAATGAATGAATCACCTCATGCACTTGAATGATGTTATTGAGAATTTGTATACCCTCCACATATCTTGTTTTCTCCACAGAAACTAGACTAGGAAGAAGGGGTTTGAGTCTGTTGGTAATAACTTTGGATATTATCTTGTACACCACATTGCACAAAGCTATGGGTCTAAATCTATCTCGAGTCTGAGCATTATCCTGTTTGGGGATGAAAGAGATGAAGGATGTATTTAGCACCTTCAAAATGGTTCTATTCATCTGGGAGTCCTCCACAACATTCATAATGTCTTTCTTGACAATGTTCCAACAAGATTTAAAGAAATCAACATCGAAACCATCACGGCCTAGTGCTTTACCATTCTGCATTTCTTTGATGACCTCACTAACCTCCTCTTCAGTCACTGGCCTATTGATATTGAAATTATCCTCTCTTGTTACCAGCTTAGGTATGTGCTTTTTTAAGTCCCTGATATAATGAGCTTTGTCTAAGATGGTCTTGTCTACAATACTTTGAAAGTGCTGAACCAACACAGCTTCTATATCTTCATGGGTATTGAGTAGTTGTCCTCTGGAGTCCTTGATCGATGAGATCCTATTATGAGACCTATTCGCCATGGTGGATCTATGGAAAAACCTAGTGTTTCTCTCCCCTTCTTTTAACCATTGAACTCTTGATTTTTGTCTCCAAAATATCTCCTCTTGTTTACATAATTTCTCCCAGTCTTGATGGTGCTTGGTGACTTGATCATTTCTAACTCTATCAAAGCCATCCATGATAAGGGCTTGATTGAGTTCATGCATTTTACCTTCAACAGCTTTTTTCACTTCAAAAATATTACCAAATTCATTCTTATTCCAATCTTTGAGTCTGAGCTTGATGTGTTTCAGTCTTTTATGTAGAATAAAAATTCTCGTACCCTAAATATGCAAATCTTTTATCCACCATATTGCAATGTTGCTGATAAAATCTGGGTGGGTGAGCCAGATATTCTCAAATCTAAAAGGTCTGTTCTTGGGGGTGCCAATGCCCTGAACCTCAAGTTGTATAGGCTAATGGTTCGAGCCTCCAAAGGGGAGAATTCTCACTGTCATTTCCCTATCTGTGAGCATAAGGTCCTTTGAGATTATGAATCTTTCTAACGTAGAGGCTACTTGAGACTCTCCTCCTCTCTTATTGTTCCATTTAAAGAGGCCATTACTCATATCAGTGTCAACTAGCTTCACGTTGTCTATAAAATTCTGAAATGCTATAGAGTCTTTGCTTAAAGTTCTGGTCACACCTTTTTTCTCCGATAGTGATTTGATCATGTTGAAGTCCCCACCCATAATCCATGGTACTCCTGCGTCTCCATCTCTTAGTTCCACAAGAGAATATAGAAGCTTGAGTTTATCATCCGGTCTTTGCAGGCAATAAATATTTGTAATTAAATAAGTCTCCCTATCTCCCATAGGCTGAATAACCACTAATAAATAATTCCTAGCTGCCTCATCATCTATTATGCCAATCTTTTGGGGGTTCCAAAGAGTAAGTATACCTCCTACTGTTTTATTTTCTTTAACTTCTAGAAAGTCATATTGATTGAGCCATTTACTGTGTATTTGTTTGATTTTTTGAGTGGAACATTTAGTTTCCTGGATAAATATCATATCCAGAACTTCTTGTTTCATTTTATTACTAAGTATCCTTTGTTTTATTTTACTACCTAGACC
The DNA here is from genome assembly GCA_031772625.1 of Pinus tabuliformis. Taxonomy (NCBI): domain Eukaryota; kingdom Viridiplantae; phylum Streptophyta; class Pinopsida; order Pinales; family Pinaceae; genus Pinus; species Pinus tabuliformis. Next base: position 265,168,625 of record CM062814.1, on the reverse strand, counting down.
ATTGATCTTCCAAGATGTGAACTTCATTATGAAATATTTGTAAAGGAGTAGCTCGTCAGATCTTTCATCTTACCTGAATCTATCATTAGCTTTCCACATTCCATCAATAACTCATTTTGCTTTTTCTTGCCTCTTTTGCTTCCTCACTTTGTAAGAGCTAATCTTGGTGTGGTTTTCATAGTTTTTACACCTTCATTGCCCTCCCTTTCATTGTTTCTTTCCCTTTCCAACCTGTTAGCCTCAGTTCTCCATAGGAACAACGAGTGAACTGTGTTAAATTCTTCTTGAGGTAGTGAGTCTACCCTTCCCATGGTCCCTTATTTCAAGAACCCTTCCAGATCTAGGGGTTCCCATCAAGAATATCCTGCAGTTCATGATCCTTTACTTCCATCTCACTCTGGGTCATTTCTTGGTCCATTTCCAGTTCCCCATTGCTCAGTGTAGTCTCTTTCTGTTTATTAATATCCTATGCTTGCCCACTATTTTCTTTCCTCTCCTTCTCCCCTTAGCTACCTTCCATTACCTGATCTACCTTTGTTGTCTCCTCCTCTTCTTCTAGTACTTGGAACCTATTCAGACTAGTCTGTTGCCCTTCTGCTTGATGTTTCTTTGGCCCCTTTTTGCCCCCCTTTCCTTTATATCCCACTTTTTGAAAGTTTTCAGTGTATTTAAGTGTGGTAGCCGTACTTTTGTTTTATATGTTACTGAGAGGGCAGTCTCCTAATAAGTGCCCATGCTCATGGCACCTGCGACATCTGAAAGGAATATGTTCATAATCTACTGTTTGAACCCATTCTTCGTCAAAAACTTCGAAGATGACCTCATCCATTAGAGCTCGTGAGAGATCCATCTCCACACATATTCATGTGAAGGAAGTGTATTTTCCCCTTTTGGTGGCCTTAGAAGCTTTGACAAAACACCCTAATTTATTTCCTATGGCAGAGAAAGATTCAGTTCGCCAGTAATATAGAGGTAGGGAATCGAGTCTTACCTAGACTAGGACCGAAATGAAAGTCTCTCGCTTCGGGACAAAATTCATCATCCAATGTGGCAGGTAAAGGCCTATAGCTGCATAGAAGTAGGGTGCTCCTTCAAAATCCCTATCTTTTTCCTCGATATTTGTAAAGACCATAGTGAAGAAACCCTTTGACCCAAGATGTAGGTCTATGCCTCCTTTCGATTTCCGGTGGTATTTAATCCACACTTGTAGTGCCTTTTTGTTGGGCCATAATCCAATGAGTTTACAAATGATAGCATAGGTCCGCATGCGGTCCCTGTGCGCTTGCAGAGCGGGATCATTTAAAACTACTCTAGATGTGACCTCAGCCTTAGGTTTACATGGACCCATTTGCGTTTTGTTTTCTACTTCTTATTTCTTTTCTTCTTCCTCTTTTTCTTTTGTTCTATTGTCGTCCCTTGTATTGGTCAAATCCTGTTCCTCTTGAATGTTCATTCTTCCTTCTCTTGAAGAAACTCTCGGAGTTTCTATCGGTTTCTTACCTCGGCTGGCTACTGCCTAACTGTAGGAGGGAGTGGAGCTCCCCACTTTGTGCCCCTCCATGGAGTTCAATGCTTGCAGAAGCTTGAAACCATTGCTCTAACTAGTCATCTCGCTCCCCCAGCTTCTATTTCGAAATGCATGTTTGAAAATTCTCTCAGCCCACAACATAAATATCAACATCTTCCTTTTTCTCATTTTCCATTCTCAACATTTCTACTCATTCACTTAGATTTCTAAGATTCTATTCTTTTAATTTCTCCAACAAATTTCCAAGTTTAGCTTGACTTACCAATCTTGATGTTGAATTACATACTCTTTCAATTCCTCTTGATCATCGCTTTCATGTTTCACAAATTTCTTCAAAGATAATTGGTATACGTCACCTCTATTCATGATATTAAGGAGACCAATAGACTCATCCCTAATTGTTCTATGTAAGAGGATTTTTATTGTGTCAGATCCTAAATGATGTAATTTTTCAATGTTAACATTATACCTGAACCTCTGAAGACTCGCATCTTATTTCTTATTTATTCTAAATATTTGTTCTTTAAGATCATGATCTTTATAGTTTTCTAGAAATATGTTTTTCATATAATTCCATGATTGTATTGAATTAGTCCCTAAACTCATGAACCATTTAAGACCTCTATCAGTCAATATTGCCATAAACAATCTCAACTTTAGAGTGTTTAGTAAGTAACCATATGATCTACAAAGGATTTCAAATTTAAAGAGAAAGGTTTACGGATCTTCTAACCTCATAGCATGGAAGTTGGAAGGAATGATTGAGGGATGTTCTTCATATAAACATTGATATCAATATATTGAATGGGAAATCCAAGAGGATCTTCTTCATTCTCATCATCTACATTCATTTATTCTATCTTCTCTACCATCTCTTCTTCATCTACCTGCAAATGTGGATAGTGATATGGTTCTTACACCACCACCGGATCAAGAGGGGGAGGGGGGGTTGTTGGAGAAATATTATTATTTTTTTTAATAAGAATTCTAATGCAATGTAATTTTTTGTTTTTTAAATGAAATATGCCCAATGAAAATCTATTTTGTTTTTGCAGAAAGTAAAAGAAATGGATCAAATAGGGAAGAAAACAATCCACACTTTGACACCTCCTCCGCAACAATGCAAGAAATTCATGAGACTCAGTATTGCAACAAGAATGTTTTAACTCGCAAGGCTACAAAAGTTAATTATTAACCTAGGGTTTCTACAAACTTATGAGGTATCAACACTATATGTGCAACATACAATATGTCCTTTTGTTTTTGATTTGATGTAATGAACTGAATTTCATGAAATCAAAGCCTAAACTAATTGCAACAATGGAACTGTTACTCTATTTGGAAGAAATAGAATTGCTACTTGATCAACCTGTAAATAATAACTAATCAATTCATGAAAGGAAAAAGGTTAATCTACTTGAAGAAATAAAGCTACTTTATCTTGCATAATTCATTAAAATATCAATTAGAATTGCATGTACCATCTACTTTAGTCACACTTTCCTGTAAATCCGTAACCTACTTGCATCATACTTGTGGTAAATAAACTAATTCTACTATAACATATTAACCAATAAAACGAGAAAATTACCTAGTACACATTTTTTTAATGTAGCAAAACAAGCACCCGATTTTGGAAAGTTGTTATTCATAGCAACCTTTTTTTTGGAGCATATTTTTGGCACTTTAAATTTTCTTATGTATCAAGTGCGAACATTTTTTTTTTAATGTTAGTGATTTTCATGTTGATTTTGAAAAGTGTTGATGCATCATCAACCCCTTTTTTCGAAGGCTTATTTTTGACACTTTAAATTTTCTAATGTATTAAGTGTGAATAAATATTTTTCAGATGCTCATTTTTTTATCATTTTCAAAGTTGTTCATATTCTCCTTTTTCGTCCTAACACGTTTGTTTTTAATACTTTTTCAAACATGTGTTTTTTGTTTTTTTTCTTTAAAATATTTTTCATAATGAAAATTTTAATTTGTTTTGCAAAGTTTGAAAAAAATAATAACATTAATATTTTGAGGTTAGGATTTTCTATATATTTATATATCATTAATTAATACTTCAATACACATAGAATAATTTTCACTAAGAAATAACAATTTTAAAAACTTAACAAAAATACGCATTTTTCATATGGATATAATTAAAAAATATGTATTTTGGGACTTTTTAGTTGAAAAAAATGTTAAATAAAAGCTTTTTATGAAAAAATTGAATAAAAAAATTCAAGAAATAACAATTTTTATAATTTTTTTTGATGAATTTTATATTAAATAATGATGACATTCTAAGTATTGTTTAAAAAAAATAAATGATTCAAATAAGATTTAAAAAAAATTGTTAAAAAAAATTAACAATTTAAAAATACCGATAAATGAGAACAAAATAATATATATCCTTAAAAGTAAATATTAGAAACGTAAAAGGTCAAAACAAAATTACAACTATATATATAATAAATAAAAATAAATAAATGAATAAATTGGTAAATAAATAAAATAAAATAAATCTAAAACTAAAGGAAAAAAAATATGCTAAAACAATTTTTTTTAAATTAATTGAAAAAAATGTTCAAAACCCAAATTAAAAACCTAAAAGAAAAAGAAAATAAAAAATATAATTATACAATATCTATCTATATATAGATATATATAAAGTATGAAATACTAGTTTTAAAAAATACATAATAAATAATAATAAAATTAAAAACACAAAATAAAAACATTTAAAAACAACATTATTATTATTATTATTATTAATAATAATAATAATATTAATATTAACAACAAAAAATTAAAAAAAATTCAAAGAAATTAAATATAAAAATTCAAAATTGAAAATTAAATTCGAAAAAGAAATATAGAAAAATCTTAAATTTTAATTTTAAAAAATAATTAAAAAATATTTAAGTATTAAATTTAAAAATAAATAAATATAAAATGGAAATGGGGTTGGGCACTCAGAGGGCTACGGGGCATGGCACTCTAGAGGTTGGGAGCTCCTCGCATCTCCCAGCCCACGCACCACCATGCCTTGCGCCCCCTTGGGCACGATGATGGGAATTGGTTGTAGCTCCCAGCTCAGCAAAACAAATTAAAATTTTCATGCTCCCTTGGTAGGCAGCCCATGCCTCGCCCCATTTTGCATTATTATTTATTTAGTTATTTATTTTCAATTTGTTTTTATTTTTATATATATATATATATGATGATCGTGATGATTAAGGTCCACTCAGATCAAGCATAAGCATTGGTCTATCGAATCTAAATAAACAAATTATTTATTTTGATTTAAGATTTTATTATAATTTTGACATTGTAAAAGGCTATGAAGGTCACTATTGTAACAAATATTGTGAAACTGACATCTAATCTCGTTGTACACACGGCCTAAGTGGTTTTCATCGTAGATGTTCCTATTCTCACATATATGGCACATCCATCCATGGTGTTTTAAGAACCCCAATAACTTGTTTCCCTATAGATATCAATATATATATATATATATAATTCTTATTTAATTTTCAATTTTTTTATTTTTTATTTTTATTTCTCTAATTTACAGAAATACATTGTATTACTATTTTTTTCAAAATTTTATTGTTATTTTTTTCTTTTATTTTTTCTTTTAATTTAGTTGTATTCTATATTTCTCTTAACTTCTAATGTTACTAATTGTTTTTTAATGTTTTTTTTTTTTTTAATTATCGATTTTCTAGATTGTGTGTTCTATTTTTCTTTTTAAATTGTTATTTTTACATTAAATCTTATGAATATTTTTTTCCTTAAAAAAAGCTTAAAATGTCATGAATTTTAAATGTAAAATTCAAAAAAAAATCTTTAAATTTGTTCTCTTTTCAATTTTTTTTATTCAATTTAAAAAATATATATACTTTTTATTTAAGTTGTCTCCGTTAGCTCCTTCTGCACTTAGTAGCCCGATTTTGATTTTATTTTATAAATTTATTTATTTTAATTTTCTTTAAAATGTTTTTTTAAAGATTTTAAAGGTTTTTTCATCATTATTTCTTTTTTTTTATTGTTTTTTCCAATAGTTTTTAATTTGTTTTTTTCTTTATTTTTTTTTTTTTTATTTATTTATTTATTTTTAATGGTTTTTTATGAGTTGGTTTTTTTAATATTTTTAATTATTTTTTTAAATATTTAATTTTTTATTTTGTTTAATTGTTTTATTGTGTTTATTTGTTTATTATTTTAATGTTTTTGTCTGCTTGCTTTTTTTTTTTTTTATCTCATCAATATTATCTATTTATTTTTAATGTTTCTTTTTTCTCCATCAATTTCTCTTTTTTTTTTCCTTGAATGATGATTATTTGAAATATTTTCCTTGTTTTTTTTCTTCTTTAAATTTTAATGTTTTGCAAGTTAATTATTATTATTATTTCTAATTCATTTATTTCCATTCTTTTTTATATTTTTATTTTGTAATTTGTTTGGTGCTTTTTTAGGTTTTAATATATATTTTCATTCACTTATTATTATTATTTTTTAAAAATTGTATTTTTTTTGTCTTTGTTTTAGTTTTTATTTTTTAAATGTTTTCATATTCCTAATATATTTCATTGGATATATATGTCAAAGTAAATAGTTTGTAGAAGTTATAAGTCTAGGAGAATTTTTTTTTGTTGCAAGTGTACATCCTTTGCGGTCAATAGGTTTGTGGAAACAACAATTGTTTTTGTGTAATATTCAATATGTTTATTAGTTTTGATCTATTAAATTCAAAAGGAATATAATGTTAATATTAAAATCTCATCGATTAGATATGTAGCACTAACTGGAGCGATGGAGGCGTATTTGGGACTTAGGGTTTCAGAAGGTATCCTCAGCGCCGCCGCGGCTCCAAGAGCCCTGATCTGTACTGGATCGGCTAGATGCCTGGCCGATGGAAACTATGAACACGATGCCCCGTTTGGGTCCTGGTCGGAATCCGTTGATGGAAAAGATTTTTTCGAATTGAACCACGACAAACTGCGTTTCTCCTCCTTCAGGGGGCAGAGGGATTTCTTCACGGCGGCATCAGAAATCCTATGTCTGGAGTTTTATGCCCCAAAACAACGGATCCTCACCTTGTCTCGTCTCGTTACGCCATCGTACAAGGACTATTGGCACAGGTATGGCAAACCGGCTGGCGAATATGGAGGAAAGAGGGTTATGCCAGCTTTCATGCCCCACTGTAGCATCCCAGGGATTCGATCTACCAATCTCGGGCGGAACTTAAAGGGCAAAACCGTAGATCAGGTATGGGGTGGAAGTAAAGCCCAGGGTTCGCGGTGTTATGAAGCTCCATCGCTCTCTGCAACGCAGATCTGGGATATTACCACATCGACGCCGCCTAACAACAGAGGATTCGAAGCCTCTTTCCTGCTAACGAGCGATAAAAAATTCGGCGTCCCTAGGACTCCCGCATCTTCTCATCTCTACCCCACGCGGCAAAAGCAGGATAAGAAGGCCCTGCAAAGCCCCAGCCGCCTGTTGTCTCAGATCGGCAGAGGCAAGCAGATCTCTGGCTTCTCTGCCCCTTATCAGATCCAGATCAAGCTTTTATCTGGCAAAACCCTGCTTCAATGGGTAAAATCGTCGGATCTAGTGCAAGACCTCAAGCAGGCTCTGAAAATCAAGCTGGGGATTCCCTCTACAGCACAACGACTTCTCCATGAAGGTAAACAACTCGAGGATCTCTTCCCCTTGTCTTTTTACAGCATTCAGAGAAATTCCTCCATAGCTCTTACCCTTCGTCTAAGAGGGGGCGCTGCAGGGCAGTCATCCTCAGCCAAGGCGTTTTCCTATAAAGAGGCTGTCCATGCTAAGATGCCTGAAAGAACAGTTCCACCAGCTCAAGCTCCCAAGCCTTTCCTGGTGGATAAACTGGAGGAATCCCCTTCCATAGAAATAAAACATCCATCTCTGGATGAGCAAACCCAACATTTTGCGGAACATGGCATTATCTGCAGGTTTAATGGGCTATGGCCGCGTACAGCAGACCTCTACCAATGGATCCAATCCAACTGGACCAACAACTGCAAGACTTTGCTATGCTCAAAAGGATTTTTCATCGTCGTGTTTGCCTATGATGAGGACTATCAAAAAGCCTTAACTGGTGGCCCATGGTTCTGGGGTGCAGCTGGTTTATTCCTCACTCCTTGGTTCCCAGATTTCGACCCCTCTACAGCAGTTATCACCAAACTCCCCATTTGGGTCAGACTTCCAAACCTCCCAGCGAATCTTTGGCACTTTGCGGTTTTCCAAGGGATTGGCAACTCACTAGGATGCTTACTCGACACGGACGTCTCCAGAGGGGAAAAAGGCCTATACACTTACGCCAGGATCTGTGCAGAAATAGACATAAGCAAAGGTCTCCCGGACCAGATCAATCTCAAAATTGGAGATTTCCATTGGACTCAGACTTTGGATTACGAGAACACAGCCTTCCGCTGCCGCATCTGCCATCATACAGGCCACCTTCAGAGCTCTTGTCCCACGATGCCAGCCCAAAAGAAGAAAGCCAATGCTAAGCAGAAATCCAAAAGCTGGAAGCCACATGATCCTCCTCCCATGGACGATTTTGACTTCAGCTCCGATGAAGAGGGAGGGAATAAGGAAGGTGGGGCAGCAGCTGTTATAGACAATTCTGTGCCTTACAGCAACAGGCATGAATTGTTAATAATCCAAGGGATCCAAAGTTCCCTAAACATGATGTTCCTACCCCTAGAGGAACAAGGTCAGCAAACCAACAGCTCTCAGATCAGTTCTCCACCCGAAAACACTAAAAAACAAGCAATCCTGAAATCAAAGCAGGTGCTCCACTAGGCTTCTGCGCTGAAACACAACTCCTCCATGGTGTACCTGCGTTGCAAAGCAGGTAGAACAAAGGCCACATGCGTTGAGCGAGATTGGACAAGTGGCACACTGAGTCATTGCTCTAGAATCTTCCAAAAATGACACTTGGATCAGGGATTTTGCCTTGTGATGAGTCAGAGGCTCTGTTTCTCCAAGTGGAAGCAAGGTTCTCCAAGTGGACTCAAGAACTGAAGATCAACTGAAGAGAGAGAGGACACAAGGCAGCTGACTCATCCTTTCTCAATTCATCTATATATTGAGCTCTCTCCTATGAGCTCAGGAGGCTGGAATTTTGTACGAAGTAATGCTATGCTGTTGGTTTCACTATAGAGCTATTGGGTGATTGCTTGAGGGAGGTGAAGAGGAGAAATTCTTTCTGCTGGGAGGTGTTGCTGGATTGGGGCCTTCAATGGTTGTAACTCTCTCAGAACTTTACTTCTTCATTAATAAAAGCTATTGAGGTTCTTCTATATGCTCTTGTTTCAATGATATATTGTGATAATTGTATATTTGATTTACACTAATCCTTGAATCAGTTATGATTGCATGTTGCTTGTAGTTTCCTTCTTTGCTATTTTGCAGGATCTAATTGTAGCTGGGCCAGCAATAGAGCAAGGAGCTGGGAGCAAGCAGCCATAGAGAAGAGTTTGGATTCGACATTAAGCGCAAGGCAACGGTTAGTGCATTCTTTCATTCTCTTTTGCTTTCATAAAGAAGTAAACCTTGAGTAGTTTCCTTTACAGTTGTTGCTGAGGTACTATCACCCTTAGAGTGGGATAGGGTCATCCGAATCGGATACTTTTCCCTACAACAAACTGGCGACTCCGCTGGGGATCGTATCTGTTTGATTGTTTGTAGTATTTTGCTATTCATTTCCTGAACAAAAGAGTACCAAATCGAAAAGCTTTTGACTATATCAAAAGCGAAGTAGAGGGCAGCTACTCTAGCTCATTTCTGAGCATGTTCATGATTTGAAGAGCTGATCTACAAGGATCCTTGTAAGCTCTTAGTGATAGCTTTTCATCCTCCTAATCATCCCTTTGAGTGTGCTTGACTGATTGCTTCTGATTTGAGCAAAAACTGTGCATTTTTGAGAAAATTGTGACCCGGAAACTGTGAAAACGCAACTTTCGTTTTCCAAAGCAGGTAGTACACAGGCTACCTGCTTTGCAACGTAGGTCCCGAAGGGGCTACCTGCGCTGAGAGCCAGACTGGCTGAGCAGCACCTGCGTTGGCCCAATTTTGCCTAGTGCAGTTGGGGTTTCCTCCCTTTCTCTTTCCTGTTTTCACTATAGATTTGGCAGCCAGTTACCAGTCTTGTACCAGTTCTGAAACCAACCTTACTTGCCATCATTCCGCCTCTGTTATATAACGAAATTGTACTTGTTCTTTTGTATTTCTTATTTCATTTACAATTTCCCATAACGAAAATTAAACTAGTCTTGCTTTGGCCTCTTAGATCTGAACCTGTGTTAGGCATTTTGCTGGTCTAAAGAGTTAGCTTGTTTGCTGTCCATAGCTGATCAGTCATTTTACTTTCGTCACTATGGTTTGATTTCATGCATTTCCAGTGATTGAACAAGTAAATCTTAAGGTGTCTTTTGATTTTGGACAAACTTGTTTGTTTTCGCTTTAAATCGAAATCAAAGTTATATAACAACTTTCTTTTTGTAACCAATCAACATTAAGAAAGGGAAAAGAAAATACATGCATTGTGCATTTTGCATTTGACTGTTTGCATGACGATTTAGGAAATTTTGCATTAGTGTGTGCTCTATGATCTATGAGAAAAGATTTGCCTTTCTTCTCCCTCAGTAGTTAAGATTTTCAAAGTTGAAAGATTGAAAAGTTTGCTTCTCATCTTAGACTGCATTCAGGAATTTGTTATATACATCTCGTGGTGATCCTTAAAGGCAAACTGCTAAGCAAGATCAACATTAAAATAAATTCAATTTACATAACAACGCTTTGTAACATAACGCAAACACATAGAGGTCTAGGTAGAGACGTGTTCCGGCGTCGTTAAACATAGTGACTGTCGATCTCTACGAAGGTGGGTGATTCCTCCTGAGAGTCGGTGGCACTAATACAGACTTGTGCTCCCACGTACCGTCACGTATATATTGGGAGACCCCTATAGGAACAAAGCCTTTATCCATAGGAAGCCGTGTCGACTGCCCTACTGATCGCGATGCAGTGAACACAGCATTCACGAAGATCGACCACCCGTACCGTAAAACGTATTCTGTGGTTTCGCGAAAAGTTTGGCACACCCTCTGCCTAGAACTCCAGAGAAGTTTCTTTTGGCCTTTTTCAAACTCTATAACTGAAAAAGTCCATCCGAGCATTTGTCACTTCGGGCTCGTTAAAACATCGAAGGCGACTAGAGTCATCTTTAGCTTTTTCTCGACTCTTAAAACATGAAAAAGCAAAGTTGTGTCTAAAGCGTCGTTAATAAAATTTATTTTAAATCGGAACATAATCACCTGTTATTCCCACGTTGATCTTTCAGTTGAAAAGTATGGAGCCCACCAACCAAGGAAGTAACCTTGGCGGAAGTCCCAATCCCTTCTCCTCTTGGGGAGATGTTGGTGCGCCTCATATGGCCACATTGTCACTTCCAGGATTGACAATTGGCCTACCCGTATGGCTCTTTTCAACTAATGTAGTTCAGATCGCCACTAATCCTGAGCAGTCGAATCAACAGTCAGACCAGTCTAGAACTACCCACCAGCCTTCCACTTCTTACAATACTTCCTCTGATCCTTCATCTTCGCAAGGTAGAGCCGGCAAAAGTCAACCTCCCATGGAGAAGAAGGAAAAGAAGAAGAGAGAAAAGAAGCAGAAGGGGCCTATGGCGAAGGCGACTGGGGGCAAGCAAAAGACATCTGACAAAAATCCACACACTGCACCGACCGGGCCTAAATCGCCATGTGTCATTTGCAAAGGGACCCACTTCCATCGTGATTGTCCTTGTATTCCCCGGATACTAAGGGACTGGTCCCCAACGTTGCACAATCCGGTAGCATCAACCTCTGGTAGTCATGTTGATTGCAGTCCGTCAACTAACGAGAGTGAAGGACGAAAAGGGAGACCAAGATCACCCTGTATGTTGTGTGGAGGCGATCACGCCATCCACCGATGTCCATTCTTAGATGAGGCAAAGAGAGTTTTGGAAGATCGTCCGGTATCACCGTTACGACTTCCTCCTGGATACCAAAAACTCGTGCCTAATCCCTCGATAGTTGAAAATCCAGCTGGCCCGCTCAAGTGGTCAGCTGAACTGTCAGTCATTGAGAATGAACCTGCTGAATCCAGACCAAACGAAAGTCTAAAGGTCGAAATGGCAGTTGACCCGGTTCTTCCTTCAGAGGTTTCATCCTCAAATGACACCGTCATTGAAGAGTTATCTTCAAATGACACCCTCACTGAAGAGGATAAGGATGACACCGTCCATATTCTTTTCATCAACACAGACTCTGATGAGCATCAGGGCAATGCGCCCATTCCTTTATCGCAGGAAGGAACATCGTCAGGGTCGTATCCGGCCGTATATTCGGTCCCACCACCAAGCAACCTAGTTGTATCCTTTGATTGGAATCAACTAGGCAGACCCCGGTTACCAGCCAGTATCCCATTCAGAATCATCGTCCAAATCTACAGAATGGTGATGGCTGGAACTATCATTGATGAAGGGGCATCTGTGAGTATCCTTTCCTCTATTGCTTGGAAAGCACTCGGTTCCCCGGCGCTTTTACCTAAGATGAGAAATCTATCAGGTTTTGATAAAGGAACCAGTCACCCGTTAGGGATTTTCCCCAATGTTCCAGTTACATTGAAAGGGAAGACAGTTCATATGAACATCATGGTCGTCCAGGGACCCTTGGTTTATAACTTACTCCTTGGACGAGACTATATATATTGCATGGAGGCGATAGTGTCCTCACTCTTTAGAGTTATGTGTTTTCCGCACGAAGGAAGAATGGTCAAGCTCGTAGACCAACTTTCATTTCCAGGATCACGCATCGCAAATAGTCAAATACCATCCCTTAACGGTCTATTCACTCAAGGAATGCCTCCACCCCCAGTTCTACTTCCCGATGAATGCGAGTGATTCGGAAAGAAAGAACTGGGACCCAGGGGGCATGCACCCTGGCCTGCCTTGGGCAGAGGAAACCTTGGGTATAAAGTTAATTTCCGCAGAAGAATGGACTAGTCCGTACCCCGCCCGAAGAAAGGAAGAGAGGGTTGTTCTAGGATAAAGTTCTTTTGTCAAAGTTATGTGAGCGGAAGAATCGCTCCCTTTGTCTAAAAAAGTAGGCTCTCCTAAGGGAGGAGATCCATTTGTGGCGGCAAGTAGCCACCATCTTTGAATGTCAAGCCTCACCCATTAAAACATATGTTTTGAAGGATAAGTAGGGGCAGTCTCCAAAGAAAGAGATGAAATTGCTGCAACAAGTAGTCACCATCCTTAGCACCCTAATGATAGACACCGCCGAAAAGAGAGTTTAGTTTGCGGCAGCGAACAAAACCATTTTTTGGATAATAAGTAAGCGGGCCTCCCTCCGTAACACCAATGTTTTATCTGTTGCGATCTTGCAAAATCAAAAATTGAACTGATGGGAAGACAAGTACCGTCGGCACCGAAAAATAACGAGAAGACAAGTATCGTTAAAAATATAGCAAGACGACAATTAGAAAAACAGAGGTGGGACAGAGGAGGGGCAGCCTTGAAATTATACTTTATACCTGGGGGCATGCGAACCTTTTTGGAGTGCAAGCACGGGACGACTATTTATTTTTTAATTTTTTAGGTCCTCCCTTTAAACCTGTAGGTCTAACCCGTTAAACTCGTAGGATTAGCCGTTTCCAGCTTGCATAAAAAAGGGGATGTGGGGCAAAAGTTAAAGCTTGCCAAATTGGAGTAGCTAGTGAGGTATAGCTCCTTAAATAAGAATACCTCACCTGAGGCATTCCTTGTATTAAGATTGGTATAATTGAGCAAGGTTTGAACGCATTCAAGCTCGTTAAAAAATGAACTTCCCCTTAAAGTTTAGGGGGCATATGCCTCGTCTGCATTATTATGCTAGGGGCATCATCGAGCAGTTTTAGCAATGTTCATGCTCGTTAAAAAATAAACGCAAGAATCCGAGCAGTTTTGATACATAGTTCATGCTCGTTAAAAAATAAACATGAATTGTGAGCAATCTTTCCCTACAGTTCAAGCTCACCCAGAAAAAATGAACCGGTAAAGAACCTTGAGAAATGTAACCTTTGACAGCCATATTAAAAGCCCTTGGTCGTGTTCTTGCAGTATCACCTCCATCCGTTCATTTGGCCAATCGTTCATCTCCATATGTTTGTTTACCCATTTTGAGGAACAGCTGCGAAGAGTGATTTCACTTAGCCATCCTTGTGACACTGCCGTGATTGGAAAATTCCAACCTGTACCTGGAATCTGCTGCTATCTCTGTTTATCACTCGTTCCTCAAAAGACGAGTCTTCTTTGAGCTCTTTTCACTGACTCGTAAAATATGAAAAGTTTGCCGAGTTTTGGCCTTCCAGCTCGTTAAAAGGACCGGAAGAGCTATCCCTCCTCTAGATTTTAATCTTTTTGGACCTGAGGGATTATTGCACAAAAAGATCGAGCGCTTGTTTTGTTCGGCTCGTTAAAGCAATCGAAAACTCATCCCTTCTGTATTGTTTTATACTTTTTCGGACTTAAGGGATTAAATGACGAAAAAGGAATTTTGGAGTTGACTTTATGTACCTTTTCAGACTCTCTAAAAATGAAAAGGACCGAGTTTTCCTTGTCGTTAGACTCGTTAAAATGATTAAATAGCGACAAACTTGTCTTTAGACGAGAACGAGTTTGGCTCGTTAAAACATAGCGATGGGCTTGCCCGAAGGGCAGGATATAGAACAAGCATATGTTATCCTCCTCAAGCTTGATAAAAATAAAGAGGTACTGGTCAGCAATGACTGGGGAAAAATTGGGAGAACCTCACAGCTTTAATGGTAGCAAGTCACTCTTGAACATGACACTTTGTCCTCCGTATCACATCGGGTTGGGTTGTTTCATTCACCGGTCTCATAACCATGGTCCTCGCCACACCATCCACATTTTGGGGTAATGCTACCAATCCATCACATCAGTGTCGTTATATGTTCAAGAGATGTTGTTCTGCAAAGAGTCAACCGTGTCCCATCCACTGCCATACATTGTCCTTCATCCATTTCATGACCGCCGCCCTGAATCATACATCACAGTTTGTTTTCACCTCATCACAATCACTAGCTCCGTTCCGTGTCACTGATGTGGGATTCATTAAGGCCCTCCTTTGACGGATCGCTCCTTGTCGATATCAGCTCATTATCCAAGGAGTTGATCTAGGAACACCCCCTTCAGTACTTTGAAGCTTGCATGCCTCAATGGCAAGTTTCTCACTTCCGGCGACAGGTATACATCAATGACCTTCGACCAGAAGATTTTGTATGGTGGTCGACGCCAAGTCCTTTATTCCCACCATGTGAATTGTACTGCCGTACCTTGAGGGTCATCATCCTTATCGGTGATTCCTCTCGCGCTTGTTAACGGTTTACATCATTGACCGGTAATCAAGCGATGTCTTTCCATGTTCGACTTCAAGAAATTCTCACATGGATCGACTTGTACATCGAGTGAAGATCGGAAGAGATTGAAGACCCCGGATCTAGTTTCATCCATCCGGGCTGCGATATATATTCAGGACATAAAGACATTTGATATGTACATCATTACAGCAGATGATCATCCTTCTCAAAGGATGATAATTTCAGCAGAGAATTATCGGTCTACAATCAGACGATCGTCTGTTCTATGTACGAAAATGTATTTATAAAGCTGAGCATGGGAATGCCCGCCTCAGCTAGATCATGAAAGTGTATGAAAAATAATGTATTGTATTGTATCTTATTACAGGACACTTCTCAGCAGATTGAATGAACTTCGGATCCTCTCAATAAAGCATTTCACCCGATAAACGACCTCATACTTTAGGGGGCATCTGTTATAGACAATTTTGTGCCTTACAGCAACAGGCATGAATTGTCAATAATCCAAGGGATCCAAAGTTCCCTAAACATGATTTTCCTACCCCTAGAGGAACAAGGTCAGCAAACCAATAGCTCTCAGATCAGTTCTCCACCTGAAAACACTAAAAAACAAGCAATCTTGAAATCAAAGCAGGTGCTCCACTAGGCTTCTGCGCTGAAACACAACTCCTCCATGGTGTACCTGCGTTGCAAAGCAGGTAGAACAAAGGCCACCTGCGTTGAGCGAGATTGGACAAGTGGCACACTGAGTCATTGCTCTGGAATCTTCCAAAAATGACACTTGGATCAGGGATTTCGCCTTGTGATGAGTCAGAGGCTCTGTTTCTCCAAGTGGAAGCAAGGTTCTCCAAGTGGACTCAAGAACTGAAGATCAACTGAAGAGAGAGAGGACACAAGGCAGCTACACATCAGTTGCAAGCTGACTCATCCTTTCTCAATTCATCTATATATTGAGCTCTCTCCTATGAGCTCAGGAGGCTGGAATTTTGTGCGAAGTAATGCTATGCTGTTGGTTTCACTATAGAGCTATTGGGTGATTGCTTGAGGGAGGTGAAGAGGAGAAATTCTTTCTGCTGGGAGGTGTTGTTGGATTGGGGCCTTCAATGGTTGTAACTCTCTCAGAACTTTACTTCTTCATTAATAAAAGCTATTGAGGTTCTTCTATATGCTCTTGTTTCAATGATATATTGTGATAATTGTATATTTGATTTACACTAATCCTTGAATCAGTTATGATTGCATGTTGCTTGTAGTTTCCTTCTTTGCTATTTTGCAGGATCTCATTGTAGCTGGGCCAGCAATAGAGCAAGGAGCTGGGAGCAAGCAGCCATAGAGAAGAGTTTGGATTCGACATTAAGCACAAGGCAACGGTTAGTGCATTCTTTCATTCTCTTTTGCTTTCATAAAGAAGTAAACCTTCAGTAGTTTCCTTTACAGTTGTTGCTGAGGTACTATCACCCTTAGAGTGGGATAGGGTCATCCGAATCGGATACTTTTCCCTACAACAGCAGCGTCAGAACCGGATCCGTTCTCGGCAGGTCCTGCGGATTCGTCAGTCATACCAGTCTCTCAGAAAAGGAACCATGAATCCTCCACCTCGGACTCAGAAAAGGAGACCTCTCCGTCGGCTCATCTAAGTTTGCAAGTCGTGACAGCTCAGCAAAATCCTCCTGAGTGGGTCAAAGTTGGGAAAAAGAAAGGGAAAAAATGCAGAATAGTGGATTCCGCACATGTGGGGTAGAATCCTCTGTTCAGTTCTTGCTCCATTGTTCCTCTTGTGTCTTCTTGCTCTTTTGTTCCTCATGTGCTCCACTCTTAGGAGCCGAGGTGGACTACCAATCCTTTCCGGCTGCCTATGTTCTTGATTCTCTTGCTTGTAACCACGCATTGTACAATATGTTTTCCTAATAGAATTAGTTTTTACCGATAAAAAAAAAATATATTAAAATCTCATCAATATATATATATATATATATATATATATATATATATATATATCTGTGTGTGTGTGTGTGTGTGTGTGTGTGTGGTTGAAAAAAAACAATTTGCAATTGTCAAAATCTTAAAATTATTTAAAAAAAATATTTACACAAACTTCCAAAAAAAATTGTTTTAATGCACAAAGTAAAAAAAAATCCGAAATCACATATAAGTTTAGTTGTTTTGTAAACATGTTCATTCGTCGTAACTAAAGTGTTTCCTATTGAGTGACTTCAATACATTATATAAAGAAAGACATTATATTTAATAAATTTTTATTAATATGATAAACTTAAAATAAAAATAAATTAATATAAATTAAATGGTAATATTTTTTTAAAAGAATATTAACACCATTGATGAAAAATGTTTGAATTTTAAGGATTTTCATAGAGGTGATATTTTATATTTAATGCCATACCTGAATATCCTTGGAGTTTTAAGGATTATGGGAGTCATGCTATTTTATCTTTAACGTCATTATTAAAAGATGTTGATAATTTACCTCGACAAAAAAACCCTTATTCTGAGATGAACACGTTTTGTTTTCAGGGTGTTTTTTGCACAAAACATTTGACTTTTACTTCCATTTTTAAAAAATGTTGAAAATCAACCTTAAAAGAAATGTTATTCTATCATGAGCACTTTTTGTTTTGAAGGTTTGTTTTCATGGTTTTTTCGGGTTTTTTGGCTAGAGTTGTCATTTTGAGGTAATATTTTGCATTTGATCAGTAACTTTGTTCTTTTTTTGCAGTGAATAAAAGGAAGGCTTGGAGTGTCTTAGGAGCTTCCCCTAATCATAAGATCATAGTTGGTCTCATTATTCATATGTACTAAGTCATAGTTTCAATAAGGATCAAAGCTCATGATGGAAAGTGATGTTATAGGTTTGCTATAGGAAGGGACAAATTTTCTACATAAGAAGACAAAATTGCTACATGAGGAGATAACTCAATGAATGACCATGATAAAATTAAAATGGGATGGGACAATTCTTTTTATTGAGTAGGATATATTAGGTCTCCATTCTAGGTGGAACCACAACAAAATACACTTTTTCACACGTGCTAAAAAATAACAGAAAATTACTAGCCTAAAAACTGGGAATTAGAGCACTAGTGAGCTAGTTAACCTATCAAATGCTTAACCTAATCAACTGAAAATGTAATGGGGTAGTTTTTTTTATTAACTTGAATGTTTTTATGATCTAATGCAAGTATAAAAAATTCAAATGAATCTCATTAACATGTTCTAAAAAATAACAGAAAATTACTACTATTTTTCTACAAGGACATCAAGAAATTCTAGATTCCTGAACTAGTAACCCAATCCAGGTAGCGCAATGATGAAAATGAATTTTAAAAGATATTATAAGGATGCATAATTCTTTTTTCTCCATGAATAAACTATAAAGAAACTCACTTCAATCATTTAACCTAATCGCACAACAAAACAAACAACAATACTAAATTGAGAAATAGGAAAAGCAAGAATAGGAGATGCAAGTGAAAAAGAAGTAAAAGGAATAAAAACAAATTATAAAAAAGGGCTATGAGGCTCCTCGGATGGCCCAAGCCAAGGATACTTAGTTTCATATGAAAGAGAACAATCTTTAGAAGCTAAAAGTGGCACCAAACTTCATTATTTGAATCAATCCAAGAACATCCATTCTAGAAATGAATGTGGAGCTGCAAAAATACAAGTTTTCTCCACAAGAAGACAAAAAAATACATGCGTTTAGAGGAAAATTCAAATTGGCACTTACACAAAATTATGAGGAAGCATTATGCTTGAAAGGAAGAAGCTTTCCTCTCCAAAATCTCTCAAATAGTGGATCTGCATCCTGATACTAGGAATCTACATTAAATGAGGGGGAACACATTCCTAGATTTTCTCAATCATTGGAGCTCCAAAATTTGTGCAATAATTTCATAATATCCTATTGATTTATTATCCAGTCTCGATCCTCTTTTAGTATGGAGAAATTTCCTTCATTATATCCTCCTCCAAATCTTCCTAATATGCCCAATATTCTCACAATATTCTACAAGAATAAATAATATTAGGCACAAATAAGAAATTATCTTCAAACGTTCCTAATGAACATATTTAGCTAAAAAAACTTATTAATTATAGAAGGAGAGGTTTAATATAGCCTTCCTAAGAAATGTTATGGGCCTTAAATTGTGTCTAATTTAGAGGTCCACTAAATACGATGACACATTTATCAAGAAAATGACTCAATACAGTATTCATTAGGCACTTGAAGGTTGTCAGTGCATTAGCGAGTACAAATATAAACACTAAAAACTCATCGTTTCCATTGGTTTCTCTAAACGTTTTTTATCTGTATCCTCATCATTTATCCTTATGTAATTATGTCCATAAATTAGATCAAATTTTCAAAAGATTGAAGATCCTTGGACATGATCAAGTAAGTCACCAATTCGGGGTAAAGGATATTTATTTTTAATGTTCATTTTGTTGATTTTCCTGTAGTCAATACAAAGCCTAAAAGTCCCATATTTCTTCTTAACGAACAAAACTAGTGAATCCCAAGGAGATACACTAGACCTTATGTATTTCTTATCTAATAGATCTTGTTATTGAATTTTTAACTCAAATAACTCATGAATACTCATTCTGTATGGACCTTTGGATACTGAAATTTCTCTAGGAACGAGATCAATAGTGGAATCTATATCTCTTATTGGAAGAAGTCATAACGCTTTGGAAAATACATCTTTATATTGTCCCAAACTAGGATAGTATTCTAAAGGTAGCTTTTGTTTTTCCTTTCTAAGTTAACACTTTTCAATTGTAGCAAGGGAAATGTAACTTAAAGTATACATAGGGTCTATTAACTTCCACCATAGTGGACTAATGGTTTGCTTGTATTTCATCCAATGTTGCACTAATCCTTACAATATTGTAGGAAATATCATTGATTGTAAAGGCTTATTTCATGTTATTTATTGTTGATCTTTTATTTATTAGGTTTTATGGAGAGACTGTCAACAAATGATTCTCACGCAACCCCAAAATTTAATTAGTAGTTTGGTTATTTCTTAAAAAATTTGATTTCTTGATTCATCCCCTTATCCACCTTTCTATGCTAACTTTCTCTATTGGTTCATACTTCTACTATAATTTACTCGATTTTTTCTTTATATGTTTAATAAGGGAGGTTTCTTCAACCCATCTTTCTTAGTACTTAACTTTTGATGTTTCATGGCTATCCATCCCTTAGAATTCTCACAATTCCTTTGGTTCTCATTAAAACATAATTTTGTGCTCCTTAAATTCTCATGCATGGTATTTGGATTGGAAAACTTAATTGTCTCCCTATATGAAAACAGAATATAACTAATGAACCATTGTATTTTGGATTTTTCCTCTTTCAGTTATGGTACACATCTCAAGAGATTCATAAAATTATTTAATTCATCCATGGTAAAATATACCAATATTAACTTATGGAACTCTTTGGCCGGCTCGTCAAAATGCCTTTTAGTTAGATATTTCTCTCTAAATTTGTTTTTAAAGGGTTTCCCTTTTATATTTTTAATTGTAATACCTTTTATGGATATGTTTGCCTTCCGCCACAAAGTTTCTTTACGAGTTAATTGGTATGTTACTAATCTAGCCCTATAATTGCTTGGATCACTATAGACCTTGAAATACTTTGACATATCAAGAATTCATGCTTTTTCTCCTTCAAATTGTCCATTGAAATGTGGATGCCTAATATTTTTGAATTCTTCTTTCTTCTCAGATGTAGTCCTCTTATTCTTAGATAAAAAAGTATGAATTTCATATTTATGCTCCTTTGCTTCATCAAACTCATCGGTTCTACTTTCACTAGAAGTAATGGAATGAGTTGCATCAATTGATTCACTCCTAGTTCCCTTTTTATGAGATTCCCTTACTTTCTTATTGGCTCTATATTCTTCTAGCTTTCTTACTAGATAGCCAATAATATCCTTTTGTTATTCCTTAGTTTTAGGAAGTCTTTCTTGAATTTTCTTTATATTATCTAAATATTCCTTCAATCTATGCATTACTTGTAATAGTTCAGAATCTCAATTTTTTGTGTTTCAAGTTCCTCGACCCATGATTCAAATTTTAGTGTTAGACTATTCAACACCTCTAGGTGATTTTATGGAATGTTTCCCATTATGTTGTTCAGTCATACTTCAAATCAAACATTCATTTGATTATTTGATCATGACAAAATTATAAATAATTGTTTCAATTTAGTACCCATAAAAGGTCCAATGTTGGAACCTACAACACTAATACCACTTGTAATCAACCCCAATATATCCAATGATTTTTTTTAGGGAGAATTATAATTTATTTATCGATTATATTCCTAAATACTCTTCTCTTAAATCCATCAATTAATCATTTTTCAATATCATCAATAATTATTATTAACTTTTACCCTTAAAAGAAATAATTACCACATGCATCTAATCTAATTTTCTAAGGAAAATTATCTCCGCATATATGTGATAAAGTACAACTCCTAATTTATTGGAAAACTAGGAAGTGTTTTAAAACTTTCTCAATGTTTGGTTTCTTTCGCATAATTCTTGTAAGTAAATTTATGCTTATTATTTTAAAGGATTTTTCCTCTCTTTTAATTTGATTGTCGGGTTATATATGTATATATTTTCACATCTTTAATTTATAATTCTTATTGTGCAACTTTGGGTTTACATTTCATCACAACTATACTTCTTTAATAGAAATTCTAACCCTATATGTGTTTTCTAGACCTATTTGGATAACTATAACAATTATCAACTTTTGTAGCTAGTTTTGTTATATATAAAACTTGTACTAATATTGCTGTTGATGGTGTTGGATACAACCAACATAAAGGGCATCGCCATGATATGCAGTCTCAATTAGACCTCATATTGTTTGGTATAGGAACCCCATCTAAAAATATGGTCCAAGTGCCATTTACTTAAATATTTTCCGTGGCTTAAGTAGTTAGCACGAGAAATAAACAGACATGTGTGAGAAAGAGAGTGTGCCTTGTGAATTGTTTGATTGAATATGTATACAGGCTATTTTGATACAACAGAGGGAAAGTGAGTCTCTAAAATATAAGTAATACTACTAATCTAACAAATATGTACACACATAAACAAAAAAAAATTGTTATACATTAAGTGAAGTAGTTCAAATATATGAAATCATCACTAAATAATCACAACACATTTCCAACAAGTTAAGCACCGAAGTAATTGAAATAGTTAAATTTATTTAGTGCATATTAAAGCAAACTTAAATTGGAAACATTAAAAGAATAGTCTCAAAGAATCTACGATTCATGCATGAAAATGTTTTGGCTGAAATGTTCAAGTATTAAGAAAAATCTCCAAGTTATATAAGTACAATGAACCTCATTAGCTCCAACAATGAAGGATTAGAACCACCGCTTGCTCCCTAAAATTACTATCTCTATCTTTCTAATGCCTTGTGGGAGAAGTGAAGGTTAAAAGTATGTTCCTTGAGTAATGAGAATCCTTTTATAACTTGAGGCATGACCTTTCATATCCTCATAAATATTGAATTTCCAACTTCTAATAACATTTGGGAATCTAGAACCCTTGGACTTCCAAATGACTTCGAATTACATATGACTCTTGGAATTACATGTCCTTTGGACTTTTATATATGGATCTTTTGTCCATACGTGACTCTTGGAATTCCTCTTCTTTATCTTTACAATGATTAGAGAATTACATTATAATTTTGAACATCATGTGGTGTGTACATGACAAGTCACTATCATTTATGACTTGACTCATTGTGACTGATGACATACAATTTCTTTAAGAGGTGACATGATTGTCACTTATATCTTCCCTCTTGCATCAAACCTCCAGTTGTTAATGTCATCACCCTCTAAAGCGTATTTATCTCATGAAATATTTAGGTATGCTTAGATCATCAAGATTCTAATCTGTTATTCGAACTTGAATGCTTCCTTTAACTTCTCTCTTTTACCGATATTCTTAATCCATTCGTGTCATGTTGTTCTCGAAACACCTTTAAATACAATCAGTTATGGAAAGAAAACATCAGCCTATAAAATGTCATATCCTAACATGTTTCATACAAGTTGTTTCTCATGACTTAAGAATTCACATAGGAGGAGAAAGGAGAACTTTTGGGCACTAGGGTGCATTATGAAAGGATGAAGGGTTGAAGCTTCAACACTTTGGGATGCACTCTTGTGCTGAAGAGGAGAGAGAGAAAATCAAGGGAGGGTGCAAGGTGTCAATCTGAACGACAAAATAAGGGCGTCCACTCTCCCAATTTTGTTGTGTGGTCAAGGGAGACAAGGAGTGCATAGGGCACACTATCGAGGGATGAAGGACAAGGCTTTAGGGATTCAATGTGTGCTCATGTGATTTAGAGGGACAAGGAGGTTGTAGGGAAAATTTCTGAAGGATTAATTGGTTAGGCTTCATGGTTACAAATTGTTCTCATGCACTCAAGAAGTGTGCAATTATTTTATTCAAAGGAGTGTGCGATAAGGAATACTTGATTGTTAAGGGTTCAATTCAGAAGACATAAGTGGAATGATGCTGAAGAGTGCATTATGTGCTCTTGGAGGGAATAGGTCACACTTCCTAATAATCAAGAATTCCTTCTAAATTCTTAAGAGTTTTATATGGGTTCACTTATGCAACCAAAATTTGTCTAAGTCTTGAGGATAGAACAAGCGGCAGGGACAATGACTTTAGACATGAAATCATGTGTGACAAATACCAACTCACCAATAAAACTTAGAAAATATATAAAAATGGTAAATAGACATCAAAATACTAGTTTAAGAACACTCGTTAAGTAAAAATAAAAAAAAATTGTGTGCCACTATTACCAAAAGTGTATTTTTCCATCAAACAGAGGTGTTATGACCTTGAAATGTAATAGAGATGTTTTATTCAATGAGACAAAACTTAAGAATGATCAAGAACAACTGAAAGATATAGAATTACTTCAAATGACACTTTATGATGAGGGCGACACTTGATCTAATAGTGAGGTAGGCTCCATATTTTTAATTATAGTGGAATTTTGGCAGGTGTTGTATCAATGACAACACTTGGTGACAAACTGGGTGAACATAAGATTCTCTGCTTAGTAATGTATTTTCTATTCAAGAGTCTTTCCTTGAGGATTTATTGATTCACTAGTTCAATTTCCTTGACTTCCCTCTTTGAACCCATTGATATACATAGCCTATCATTTAACTTCACTTGGTTCGACACGCAAAAGATATGCCATATTGGAATTGTTTCAATCTAGGAAAGGATAATATGCAAGGCGCTTAGGGCCAACAGGCACAGCTAGGGTTTTGCGCTTCTTGACCTTCTCCCCCAAGGCACTCTCGATCTCCAGACACTTACGCTTCTACTGGCAAAACCATGATGCCTCTCTCTGGTGGGGCGGGCACGACCCCCTCTCCCCCTTACAAACCAAATCCTGACAAGTCAAACAACACAGAGAAAAATGTCAGCTCTAGTTCTGAACCGCTGCTAGAGCAGGATAATGATCAAGTTACAAATGTTGAAGGTGACTTCGTTACCAGCCCATATACACCTAAAGATGAAGGCTCTGACCAGAACAACTCCATGGCAAGACCCAAAGCATCCTTTGCAACATGTATCCCCAAAATGCCAGAAAGAATCAAAATAAATCTCTCGAGTCAGCTCATCAACAATGAGATTCAATATATGAGGGATCACGCCCTCATAGGAAAGTTTTTAGGTTTCTCGCCTACTAAAAAAACCTTGCAAGGTTGGATTACCTCCAGGTGGAAGCCAAAAGGTCAAGTTACCCTGCACCTTTGACCTAAAGGCTTCTTCACCGCTACTTTCAACTATCTGGAGGATAAAATGCATGTCTTCGAGGGTGGCCTGTACTTCTTTAACTCTGTCGGCCTGTACCTGCGCGATTGGGTTGAGAGGTTCAATTCAGACAAGGAAGACTTTAACTGCGCTCCAGTATGGATCCGAATGTACTCTCTTCCCTTGAAATAGTGGAATGAGGAAACCCTAAAGAACATCGGCAATAGCTTGGGGGTCTGCATCAAATTGGTAGAGGAAACAAAAAGCCAAAGATACACCTCATACACAAGGATCTGTTTCCACATGCATCTAGCCAAAGATCTCACTGAATCAGTAAGATTTATTTCATGATGATTATGAATGGGTTAAAACTATAGACTACGAGAATATTCCCTTTCACTGTAGGAAGTGCCATGAACATGGTCATCTCTTTAAGGACTGCCCTCTGAATCTGCAGTCCAAAAATCCAGTCACGGAGGCAAGTAAAGATGCTAAGAGTTTTACAAAAGTCCCAAGTGGAAGAAGGCATGCTAAGAAACCCTTATGGATCCTGAGAATCTCAAGAAACCTACTACCCAAAATAGTTTTGATATCCTGACTTCCTCGGATAGCATGGAGGACAACCCCTCAATCCCCCTCGCAGATCCATCTCCCTCGTCGCCCCCTCATTCGCCCAAGTCTTCAGATCCCCTCCAGACCTCCAAAGCCATCATCACCCCTGCCTCCACATCCAATACAATTAAAGACAAAGACACAGATCCACCATCCTCCAGCATGGAGTTAGACGCAGCTTTGGCTCTAAGAATGCAACAACATTCATAGGAGGAAGAATAGAATATGTCGATTCATATGGAGGAGGAACCAAAAAGTTTTGATCTAGTAGGTCTAAACATACTTAAGCTAGAAGCAGCATGCAGACAGAAGGAATACAACAATATACATACTCGTGAGATAGAAAGGCTAGAAGAAGTGTTAACCAGAGCACAACACAACAAATATCTAGGCATTCAGGTAGGCAGTCCTTGGGATGGGAAAAAAATCTTGAAGGAGACAAAGAAGCACGGACATAAAACAGATTTGTAGAGGACTATCATCCTTGGAGAAATGTTGGTGGCATCTAGTAGATTCCCCATGCTTACCAAGTTCTACAAAGCTCTTCCCCATTGTTCCCCATGAAGCTCGTCTCATGGAATGTGCGAGAGCTCAATAGCCCTACAAAACACATGATGATCAAAAAAATGATTCAGCAAGATAGGCCTTCTATAATTTTTCTTCAAGAAATAAAGTGCAATAGTACAGTTCTGGAAAAAATACTAAATAAAGCCTGCCCGGGGTGCAGGTCAGTCTTCGTGGATGCCTCTGGAGCTTTTGGAGGGCTCTCAATCATATGGAATCCTCAAGAACTCTACCTTCATGACTTTCATGCCTCCCATTTCTTCATTCAATCCACCTTCCACCTTACTGGAACCAATAGCCATGGTCATCTATCCAATGTGTATTTTCCGCAAGAATTACAGAAAAAACTGGATCTGCTTGAAACTATTTTAGAACTCAACGCTAACAGATGCTTTCCCTTCTGTATATGTGGGGGTGATTTTAATATTATTACCTCTCTGGAGGAAAAATCTTGTGGACGCTCGAGACTGGATGAAGATAGCTACAGCCTAAAAGACTTCATTCACCGAAATCAATTAAGGGACCTTCAGACATCCAACAACATTTTTACATGGACCAATAAAAGACGGGGTTCACAGCAAATTGCTTCCAGACTGGACTGATTTCTCATGTTGGACAATGCTATTCATATGGGGGGAGACTTTCACGCCTCCATCTTGCCTGAGGCAGGCTCCGATCACTAGCCCATATTATTACAATGGTCACGACAGGGTGTCAGGATCAATAGACCCTTTCGCTTCGAAGCATTTTGGTTTTCACATCCTAACTTTAAAGATGTAGTAATTGATGCTTGGAAATATTTCAATCCCCTAGAAGGAGCGAAAACGTACCAGTTTTAGCAGAACTTAAAATTTCTCAAACAAGTGATCAAATCCTGGAATCGTACCCAGTTTGGAAATATTTTCGACCATCAGAAGTTGTTGGAGGAGTAAATGAACACTCTGCAACAGTGCATTATCTATGAGGAGAGAACTGAAGACTATGCACAATAGGAGAAGTCACTCTTAACCAAGATTGAAACTCGACGGAAGCAAGAAGAAATGTTGTAGCGCCAAAAGTCCAGGGTCAGATGGCTCAAGGATGGAGAGGAAAACACCAAATTCTTTCACAAAACCACAGTTCAAAGGAGAATGCACAATCACACCGCCTTCATCAATAATAAGCAAGGAGAACCACTTGAAACGCATGATGAAATGGAACAGGAATTCAAAGAGTACTTTTAGGACATTCTGAAAGAGCCCCCAGGTAGTAGAACATAGGAAATACAGTCTATTAAATAGCATATACCAAAGATCATCACGCAGGACCACAACAATATGTTGCTCCTACCAATATCAATGGAGGAAGTGGAGGATGAGCTATCCCAATTAGAAGACGGTAAAGTGCCAGGACCTGATGACTTTACAGCCAATTTTTTCCATTCCTTTTGCGAGCACATCAAAACAGAGGTATGTGAATTTGTAGAAGAGGCAAGATCGATGCACTAGATCCTCCCCTCTCTCAATTCCACCTTCATAGCACTTGTGCCTAAGGTGGAAGATTCCAGTACTCTAGATAAGTACAGGCCCATTGCTCTCTGTAACGTAATCTACATACTCATCTCAAAAATCTTGGCAAACATGCCCAAACCTCTCCTCCCTCTCCTCATCTCTCCAGAGCATTCGATAAACTCAGTTGGTCCTACATTAATCAAATGCTTTTATCTTTTGGCTTCAGCACTACTTGGATGCGTTGGCTCATGAATCTGACTACCTCCCCAAGTTATTCCATCCTTCTGAATGGCTCCCCCTCCTCGCCTTTCAGACCCTCTCGAGGTATTCACCAAGGTGACCCTCTCTCTCTGTTCCTCTTTGTGCTCATGGCCGAAGGTATTAGCCGTCTCCTTCACTCTGATATCTCTTCTCACTCTCTAAAGGGCATTTCTCTCCATGGACTTACTCCCCTCTCTCACCTATAGTTTGTTGATAAAACTATGCTCTTTGGCCATCCATCTATTCATGAGGCTTCAGCCCTCCTTGACCTTCTTAATCTCTTCCCTGAAGCCTCAGGCACCTCCATCAATGCTGCCAAATCATAGCTCTTCTTCTTCAATATACCAAGTCTTACTCAAAAGAATATAGCCAGGATCTTTGGGCACCCTATAGCTATGCTTCCCTCGAAATACCTTGGTCCTCCCTTGATAATCTCAACCATCAAGCATGCCTCCTAGAGAAATCTCCTTGACAAGATAGAATCCACGCTTTGCTCCTAGACCTTTTGCTCTCTTAATATCGCCATCAGGCTCATACTTATCAAATCTATTCCTCAAGCCATGCCTTTGTATTTATTCCCCACATTGGTAGCTCCCAAATGGGTTCTGAAGAGAATCTGCAATCTTCAAAGAAATTTTTTATGGGGCTCCTCAGGTCTCAATAGAAAATGGGCGCTCATCAAATGGACTGAGGTCTGCTTACCGAAGTCAGCTGGCGGAATTGGTCTAAGGGATCCCCTCCACAGCAACAACACTATGGGCACCAGAATCTAGTGGAAATGGGTCTCCAATCCGCACTCTCCTTGGTCTCACATCTGGCACACCGAGTATGCCCTAGGAAGGCCCCTGGAGGATCTCATTCGCATAAGCATCACCAACTTGGGCTCATTAGTTTGGAATGCTTCCAGAAAACACAGTGTCTTCATTCAAGCACACAGTTTTTGGGAAATACACTCCGGTACCACAATAAGATTTTGGAAAGTCTCCTGGCAGCAGCTCCCCAAACTTGCTGCTCTCTTGCACAAACCCAAATGGCAAGCCACCGTGCAACACATTGATCAAACCAAGGTTTATCAACTCTGGCAGCAACACTCCCTTCAAGGCTATCAACAATGGAGATCAACAGACACATGGCAAGCCAACTGGAAAGAGGAAACCTTTGAAGAGATCAATCAAGAGCTCAAATTGAGGAAAATCAAGCTCTCAGATCAAAGGGACAAAATCTGATGGGGATATACACTAAAAGGGACATTCACCACGAAGGAGGCATGCCTAATTCTCTATCATCCAGAGCAGATAGTAAAAGATCAGCTTTCGGACAGGATCTGGCAACCAAGTATTTGGCCAAACGTCTCCACGCTCCTATGGCTATTAAGCAAACAATGGATCCTCACTTGGTATAATCTTCAAAAGCGAGGTTTCATTGGGCCTTCTAGATGTCCCAATTGCAACCTCCACCTAGAAACCATTGTGCATCTTTTGGATACCTGTCCGCTAGCTGCAAAACTATGGGAGAGAATTGCTCTGTGCAAGAGAAGATCAACAAGACAAGTAGGAAACATCACAAATACTATTAGGAATTGGCCTTAGCAGCCCTTCCAAAGTCCAGTCCTCAACTCCCTATGGATCCTTATCCTAGGCTTTTTCTATTGGACCTTATGCAAGGAGAGGAACAACAGGATCTTTAAAAATCTCCATTCGCCCCTGGACTCCCTCTGGCTTATTCTTAATCAGAATATTCAAGAAACGTTGGCTCTGAAATAGTCGCAAAACTTGGACCTGCCACCACTCCTCAGGAATGCCTAGTACTAGAAAATTGGAATCTGAATCTCACCTTCTCTGCTCAAGCCTCCCTCAATCCCTCCATTCATTCTGAATCCCCCCATCACTGGTCTCCTCCTGTCTCCCAGACCATAAAATTAAATTTCAATGGTGCTGCCAAGGGCAATCCGGGGCTAGATGGATATGGAGGTATCTTCAGAAATGCTGAGGCTACGGCTCTCCATATTTATCATGGCTTGATAGGAAGAGATACCAATAATGGTACTGAGCTAGAAGGTTTATTGAAGGGCATCTGCACAGCTGTAACTAAAAATTTCTCTCCTATGGTGATAGAAGGGGACTCACAAATCTTAATTGAAGCGGTTTCTCGGGTCCAATTAAGCACATCAGCCTGAAGGATTGCCTCTAGTTGGAGGCTTCTAAGCAGACTAGAGAAAATTGAACATTGGCTCAGGTCTCCCCGCAGCGTTACTTTCCAGCATGTTCGGCGATCTGCTAACAAAGTAGCAAATAGACTAGCCAACCAGGGGTCTGATCAGCAGCTCCCTTTCTTCTCTGGTCCTCTAAGCAGATCTAATGATGAGAAACTCAAACACGAATTCACTCTTTTGGTGCAACAAGATCTATCCCTCCCAGATGTGGGTGACCAAGAGATGTAACAGGATGATGGCGGCGAGAGCAGTCGGCGCGTGGAGTACATCCTGCACCACTTGGCTTCACCTGCGGTTTATATTCAATACTCTGGAGAGCTCATCCAAGGCCGTGTTAATGTTGCTTGACATTTTACAAAGGTTCTCCTGCTCAAATCCGATGGTAGACACCGATTTCAGTTTTGTTCCTTTCTATCGCACCTTAGGCCTCCTTGCATGGGCATTGCTCTGTTTGGTGGAGGATTCAGGTTTCCAAGGCATTCAGGCTCGCGGAGTAACTTTGGTGATGGTATTCATAGACCGCCATAGCCCCTTCAGTGTTCTCCTTAGCTGTATGCCCTCCAGCTCTCTCAATTCTCCGATAATCTTGTTAAATCTCCCCCTTCTTGTCTCCCCTATTCAGCATAGAATTGATGTGTGTCCTTCTCTTTATTCTCTGGGCAATATGACTATCCTGCGACAAATAATGTGTTGCCACAGGGGTGGAGTTCATGGTCATCCCTTGTGCCATGCCTCATCCTCTTCCGCTGATACATTCCCTGGCTCTTCTTCTGAGAGTCATCCTGCTCCTAGGCATGGGTGTGGTCATGGCAGAGGACAACAGGTCGCAACATCAAACCCCCATCATACTCATGAGCACTCGGCCCGCTTTCAAATCCCCTGCATGCTAAGCAATCATTCTTTCATTGCCACTGTCACGATTCAGCTAAGTGAGGGCGCAACAGGCATGGTTTCGGCAACTCCACATGCTACATCAAAGCCGGGGGAGGAAGATTTTCCAAGCACCTCTCAGAATCAGTGCCAGCAGTGTGAAGTTCCAAAGAGTTATGCTTTCCAGGTTAAGCCTGTTGTGGCGCATTCAAATCTTCCAGGTGAAGGGGGTCTGCCAAAAGAAGAGGGCCTTCCCTCTGATGATGACGACCTCTCCAGTTTCAGTTGTCGAATTGTGGAAGAATCGCCCTCCACTGCTCATGATGCTTGATCAGGTTGTCGTTCTCTTTTGAAATTATCGTGTCTGTTCAAAGGAAATGCTCAGTTGTTTTCTATCTATGTTAACAGGAAAAGTCAATAGTATCACCTCTGTTAAGCAGTTTTGGAACTCCAGTCAGTCTGCATTTTGTCATGGCGGTTCCGGTTTAAAGGCTCCAGTAATTGTCTTAGTTCTAGGCGGTCTGACGCTAGTTTCTGTGGATTATCTTTCAAATCTGTCATGCGAGAAAGCCATTTTCCAGGCTAGACCTCTTGAGGCTGCCGCCTCGTTGTAAAATTTTTGTATCAATAATAGGAGTAGACTTATTTAGAAAAAAAATAGGCATAGAATGTACCCAAACAAAGTTGCTTGCTTTACCTCTTTGAGTAGGAAACCTTTCTCTTATATCACGATTTATTTATTTATTTACTAAGGATGTCCTTCAAAATTTATTATTTGTAATGGGAAGAAGAGGAATCCTAAATTATTGAGAGAAGAGGAGGTTTACCCTTTAGATGAGTATTTGTATAACCTCATATATTATTTTTCTCTCTTTATATTTTACCCCTTGTCCTCTCTTTACTATATTGGATAAGCATGTAGCACACCAAGTAGATTTACACAAAGTTTAGGAGTTTAGATACTAGAATATTTGTGGATCTAATATATTCCATGAATATTTTCCTCTTGGATGTATAATATTTTCCGTCCATACCTATCTCCACCTATGGCGTCTTCCCAAAAAATAAAGGAGAACAAACAGATAACTAGGCATTATGGTTATCACAGTTTATGTTTATTCCACTAAACAACATTTCTGAGGCATGCACTTTTTCACAAAAGGACTTATTTATTTACAATGACCAAGACAAAAACCAAGAAACAACATGGTTTGACATGAAACACATAATACTGACATGGACAATAAATAAAAGAAGCAAAAGAAAAGAGTTTATAAGAAAACCAACTTAGAGCTTCTATTGCAAATAACACTTCAAATCTTCGCCATTTATAGGAAGAGGGTTAGTCCTCCCATCTAAGGACTTCAGCTTGAAAGTAATATGGCCAATATTTTGTTTGATGGTGTAGGGGACAATCCATAGAGGTTGGAACTTTGTGTGTTTTCCTTTCACTTCATGGGATTTTTCCCACTTTAATACTAAGTCACCCACATCAAAAATATTGTTCCTCATATATTTCTTATCGAACCAACTCTTAATACAACTTTTATGGATGAAAAATATTTCTTTGGCTTTGATCCTTTCTTCGTCAAGTTAAAGAATGGTATATATCCTTATTTGAACTAAAAGGAAAGGTCCAACTTTAGACCCTTAGGAGAGTTGTAGGGATGGGAGATACAGGTTTAGAGGAAAGATAACTTATTTACTGTCAACTATAAAGTGTGGCAATGTTTTGAGGGAAGGGTTAGGAGTTAAACGCTCAACTGATAATGCATTTGTTAAAGCTTTGTGCCAGTACCTTTGTTTAGAGAAATTTATTTTCTTGATTATGCGAACAAGATTTTTGTTTGTTAATTTAGATAAACCATTTCCTTGTGGATAATAGTTAGATGCATGCTTTAATATCATATCATTTCCTAATGTGAATCCATAAAGTTCTAGTGAAGAAAAATAAGTCACATTATCAAAGAAAAGAGACGTTGGAATGCCGAACTTGGTTAGAATTTTCTACTTCAAGGAGTGGATGACTTCCTGGTCATTAACTTACCTTAAAGGAACTGCTTCAGTATATTGATTAAAATAATCCATCTCTATCAAAATGTATCAGTGTTGCGTTGATGGATGTGGAAATATTTCTTCAACAACATCTAGTCCCCACTGTTGGAATGGTTCCTTGACTGCTACTAGTAGTAGTGAGACTATTGACTTGTGATCTCTACTGACACATCTCTAATAGGAAGTGCACTTTCAAGCATAAGCATGAGCATATTTGAATAAGGTGGGTTAATAATAACTGGCCATCATTACATTATCCATAGTTGTATTGCCCACATAGTGACCACATTTTGGTACATCATGTAGATATTTTACTACATTCTCCATGTCTTGAGGCTTGAGGCATCTTATGAAGACACCATTATGGTTCTTTCTAAAAAGAATTCCATGAAAGAGCTAGTAGGATATAGATTTATGGTAGGTTTCCCTTGTTTTTTATTAGATAAATGTCTGGGAAAGGTGTCATGCTCGAGGAATTACTAGATGTCTTATTACCATGGCATTGTTGAGATTGTTAGGGGGACTTTCTTGACACTGTACATATTTATTTCCTACTCCCAAGCTAAAATATATTGCTCAGGAGCATCTCTAACTTTGACTATGAGTTGAAATGGGCCATTACCCTTAATGGTATAAACTAGTTTAACTCCAAATCATGTTATTGTAAATAGGTCATCCAATTTTCCCTCTTCTGACCCATCTCTTGTTCCACAAAGAGTGTTTTGAACCGAGGATGAGGTACAAATATGATCGTGTGAGATTTAAGGAGAGAGGGCCTAAAATATTTTATTTCCTTATACATAAAATAAGCTTGTTTATCGATGGCAGGATAATTCAACTCCGACCTCTATAAGTCAACACTCATGAAAGAAATAAGTTGTTAGCTTCCTTCAACTTCCTTCTGAGTGAATGTGGTTGTAATAGATGAATCTAAATAAAAAGTGTAAAGAATGAAATAGTTTCCATAATTAGGACTAAATAATGTAGGTGCTTCAACAATATCTTGTTTGATTTGAGAAAAAACATCTTTTTCCCTTTTGTCCCATTTATATGTTGGATCTTTC
Source organism: Pinus tabuliformis (assembly GCA_031772625.1). Taxonomy (NCBI): domain Eukaryota; kingdom Viridiplantae; phylum Streptophyta; class Pinopsida; order Pinales; family Pinaceae; genus Pinus; species Pinus tabuliformis. The sequence continues at coordinate 265,134,648 of CM062814.1, read as the reverse complement.
TTAATCATCTCTTGTAATGGTTTCACGATCTAAGCATAGTCATAAATGACCTTTCATAGGAAATTAATTTTCCCTATGAAACATTGAATATTTTTATTATTCATTCAAGAACAAGATTTGACTTATAGCTTTGACCCTTTCAAGATCAACTTTGATTCCACTCTTTCGAATGATGTGTCCTAAGAGAGTACCTTCTGAAACACAACATATACTTTGTTAGCTCCCTATAATATTAGTGATTCCCCCATTATTGTTGTCTTTGTATCCCTTATTGTTATTGATGTGCCCCTATTGTCCCCATATTGTTATTATTGTGCCCCATAGAATCCCTCTATTGTTATTTTTGTGCCTTTATATTATTATTGTTAGGTTGGCTTGGTTATATTGTGACCGCTTAAACTCCTATATATAAAAAGGAGGTTTTGTCATTTGAATAATCCAGGAATTGTTCATTTGTGTAATGTAAAGGAGGTTGCTCCCTCAAAGAGGCTAAACTCTAAAGCATTGATATATCTTTTCTATCTCTTTGTGAGTTGGTTTCATAATATTTGGTATCAGAGCTTTGGATTCTAGGGTTTCGTTGCTCCAAGCAGGTCATCATGAAATTTTAGCTATAACGTTTTTTCTGCGAGGTTTCAAAAGAAAAAAAAAAAAAATAGTTTGAGACTAAATCTCACTACACCTCCGATTCAAATTTTAGATTTTTTCTCTCTATATTTTCAGAGATATGATCTAAGGAACTTAGGGTTTTTGCAAGCTCCAAAATGACATCCAAAACAGGTTATCATGGAATGCTCACTATCAATATTTCTCCACGAAGTTATAGAAGGAAAAAAACCCATTTGAGAAGGAATCATTCTGAACCTTGGCTCCAAATTTTAGATCCCGTCTCACTATATGTGGAGATATAATTTGAGGAAGTTAGGGATTTTGCACACTCCCAAATTACATTCCAAATATGTCACCTTGGGAAATTCGTCATAACTTCTCTCTGAGCATCAAATTGAATTTTCGTAAGAAGTTACAGAATGAGGATGGACTGTAGTTTGTTTGGGTATCATTTTTAGAACCTAAGGTTGAAACAGTAACCCACGGAACATCATACACATTCTCTCTATTGAACCAGTCTATACTCAGGTCATCGTGGGAGATTTGGCACAACCCTTCATTGGAGAATCCAATCTTGATCAAACTTGTGGGGTTAGAAATACTGCTCCGAGTGTAACTGCAAGAAGCAATCTCAGAACTGAGAGATAAAAAATTACATAGATGCATTAGATTCAATATCAAGCTTCGACTAGGTTTTTTAAAGTTTTTGCATAAGCTTCATTTGAAAAATTAGTTTGAAGGAATTAAAAGGGCATAGTGAAGCATTATTATCAGTAATTGATGCCGTGAAGAAATAAAATGGAAACACCTAGTAAGCAACCTGGAAGCTCTAGCATGACTCTTGAAGAAGAGGAAGAAATGAACATGATATATCAAAATTATGAGACCAAGTGCAACAAATTTCACTCGCACAAAAAGTATCCAAAAACAAGATGAATGGTTTAATGAAAGACGTAGAAGTTATGATGGATAGTTTAAAGAAAGGTGTGAAAACTAAGATGGATGGTTTAAGCAAAGGTCTAGAAGCTAAGATGAATGATGTGGAAGCTAAGATGGATGGCTTGGAAGCTAAGATGGATGGCGAGGAAGCTAACATGGATGGTGTGAAAGATAATATGGATAATTTAAAGAAAGGCATGCAAGATTTTCAAACAAATTTGGAGACAGATTTGACAAAGATTCTACAAGAAATGCTTACTAATGGCGAAAGGGTAGTAAAGGAAACTCACGATGAGAACAAAATAATTGTTAATCATGATTTCATAGACTCTAACATTGGATTGAAGAACCACCATGTTCCAAATATTGATATGAGCAAGTTTGATGGCAAGGATCTCGAAACATGCATACTACAGATGGAGCAATTTTTTGATTACATAATGTGTAAAACACACAAAAGGTACACATTGTAACTTTATATTTGGAACTAAATCAGTGTTATGGTATCGATGGGTTTACTCTCGTAAAAACATTGTCACTTGGGCTATTTTTACAGATGAAATGATAGCACATTATGAGGATACAAAAAGAAACACTTTTTTTAGCCAATTGTTAAATCTCAAACAAAATGGTTCAAGGATGGAGCCCATTGAGGACATCCAAAAATTGAATATAAGGGTAAAAGATATTCCAGAGGAGCATAGGATTGATGTGTTCATAGGGACATTAAAAGATAACATTGAACATTAGGTTCACCTTTGGGAATCAGATTCATTAAGGAACGCATTCATGTTTTCAAGAAAAATGGAAAGAAAAATTATGGCAACACAGAAGCCTACCGCTCACAATCATAAAGATAGAAGTATTACTTCCCCTAGCCATTCACAACCTACAAGGTTGACACCACAACAATTGGAAGAAAAAAGAGAAAAAGGGCTTTCTTACAGTTGTGATAGCGAATACACTAAAGGTCATATGTGTGCCGAGAAGAAATTATTTTACATAGATTGTGAAGAGGAGGAAGAAAAGGAACAAGAAACATCAAAACAAGAGGATATACAGAAAGAAAAAACCCTATAAAAAGAAGAAATGAATCTAACCACACCTTGTAATGCATTGGCTCGAATTACCACTCCTCAAACTATCAAGATAGAAGGGCATATCAATAAGAAAAATATAATAGTGTTGATTGATTTGGGAAGTACCCATAATTATATTCATTGTAAGATATCCAAGGAATTGAATTGCTTCCTATATCCAACACGAGAGTGTCAAGTGATGGTTGCAAGTGGAGGAACCATAAATTGCTTAGGAAAGTGCCATAATATAAGGCTATCGATGGGAGAATATGTATTGAATAGCCCAATTCTTTCCATTCCAATGGGTGGTGCTAATCTTGTACTAGGAGTCCAATGGCTACAGTCCTTGGGTACAATAACTTTTAATTTTCAAGAACATTTCATGAAGTTATCTTCAAAAGGAAAGGAAGTTGAAAGTATCACAAGGAAACTGGGAAAGATAATCAGCTCTAACAGAATGACAAAGATTATAAAGAAAGAACATTGAGGCATAATTACACAATTATGTTCACTAGAGGTTCCCACATCCAAATCATCCATTTCTCCATATCTACAAAAAGTCTTGGACAATCATTCCAAAGTATTTGAGACTCCCAAAGGTCTCCCACCTATTCGTGATCATGATCATGCTATTAATTTGATTCCAGGAAGTGTTCCTCCAAACACCAGGCCTTACAGATATCCCTATGTCCAAAAGAGTGAAATTGAATGTATGGTTGTAGAAATGCTAGAGGCTTGTATAACTCAACCTAGTCAATGTTCTTTCTCTGCTCTAGTAGTATTGGTTCACAAGAAGTATGCATCATGGAGGATGTGTCTAGATTATAGGGAGCTTAATAAGATCACTATTAAAGATAAATTTCCTATTCATGTCATTGATGAATTACAAGATGAATTGCATGGATCAATTTACTTCACCAAGTTGGATTTTGTTCAGAATATCATCAAATCACAATGAAGACTAAAGAAATTCCAAAAACAACATTCAGAGCTCATGAGGGTCATTATGAATTTTTGGTCATGCCTTTTAGCCTTACTAATGCACCTTCTATGTTTCAAGGTTTGATGAATTCCATTTGCAAACCCTTCCTTAGAAAATTTGTGTTATTATTTTTTGATGATATACTAATCTACAACAAGTCTTGAAAGGATCATGTCCAACATGTTGACATGGTTCTCAAACTATTTGAGGAGAAACAATTATATGCAAAAATCTCCAAATGTTTCTTTGGAGTAGAAGAGGTGGAATATGTGAGTCATATTTTATCTGATGAAGGTGTTAAGGTAGACCCTAACAAAATTAAAACCATTAAGGAAAGGAAAATCCCCACATCCATAAATCATCTATGAGTATTTCTCGGGTTCAAAGGGTATTATCACAAGTTTGTTAAGGATTATGGCAGAATAGCAGCACATATGACAACATTATTGAAGAAAGATGCATTTTCATGGACTCCAAAAGCAATGAAGGGATTTGAACATATTAAAGAGGCAATGTGCCAGGCACCAATCTTAGCTACACCAAACTTCACAAAAACCTTTATTGTCGAATGTGATGCCTTAAGAAATGGAATTGTTGTTGTTTTAATGCATTAAGAAAGACCCATTGCTTTCAAAAGTCATGCAATCAAAGGAAAGTATTTACACAAAACTATTTATGAGAAGGAAATGTTTGAAATACTACATGCAGTTAAGAAATGGAGACCCTACCTAATGGGATGACACTTCAAGGTAAAAATAGATCATGATAGTGTTAAATACTTTTTAGGACAAAGATTATCTTCAGAAGAGCAACAAAAATGGGTCACAAATATGTTGGGTTATAACTTTGGAATCATCTACCAAAAAGGGAAGAAAAATGTTGTGGCAGATGCACTTTCAAGAAAGGATAAGGATGTGGAAGCATTTCTTTGTGCCATTTCTCTTATCCAACCAGATTGGATAAATGAAGTAAGGGATGAATGGAAGAATGACGAGGAAGTGTAGGCACTCATTCAAAAGATACAACAAGATCGTTGTACATCTGATACATTTAGTTGGAAAAATGAATTGTTATGGTAAAAGGATCGGTTATACCTATGTAAGAACTCCCAACTCAAACAAAAGATTATTAGGGAATTGTACGCCTCTCCCTTAGGAGGAAACTCATGATTTCTAAGAACCTACCATAGGGTTAACAAGGATTTTTTTTGGGATGGTCTTAAATCAGATATTCAAAATTTTGTGGTGAAATGTTTGGTTTGGCAAGAAAATAAACTTGAAACAATTAATATCCCATGACTATTACAACCTTTTTCCATTCCAAGCCAATATTGGGAGGAGGTTTCAATGGATTTTATCACAGGTTTACCCAAATCTGAAGGAAAGAGTGTTATCATGGTGGTAGTTGACAGACTTACCAAGTATGCACGGATTTGTGAATTATCTCATCCATTTAAAGCGAGTATAGTTTTTATTGCATTTATGGAAACAATTCAAAAGATACATGGAAACCCAAAGATTATTGTAAGTGACACAGATCCCATTTTCACTAGAAATTTTTAGACATAATTATTTTCTTGTCTTGGTACTCAGATAGCTCGTAGCTCATATTATCAGCGTCAATCTGACTGGAAAATTGAGATAGTAAACAAATGTTTGGAAGGATATCTTCATTGCTTTTATCTGATAAACATACACAATGAGTCAAATGGCTGCCTATGGCTAAATGGTTGTATAACACTTCCTTCCATACTACAACTAAAATGACACCATTTATGGCACTTTATGGATATCATCCACCATCCATCACATAACATTTAACAAAAAATGCTAAGGTTCAAGCAGCAGAAGATCACATCGAGCATCAGCAACAAGTTCTCCAACTCTTAAAGGATAACCTCACCTTGGCACATAATAGAATTAAATAGCAGGTAGATCAGCATCACAATGAAAGAATTTTTTATGTAGGTGATTGGGTATTCCTACACTACAACCATATAAACAAATGTCACTCAAGAAAGCTAAGAAGGATGATAAATTATAACCAAAGTATTATGGTACGTACAAGGTGTTGCAAAAGATAGGTAGTATGGCATATAAATTGGAGCTTCCTGCAGCTTCCCAAGTGCACCCACTTTTACATGTTTCATGCTTAAAGAAGGTTATAGGTGACAAGCTTCCAGTTCAAAAAATACTGCCAAAACTTGATGAGGAACAAATCATATTGGAACCTAAAGCAGTCAAAGAAATAAGAACTCGACAACTACGAAATTAATCAACTTCAGAATATCTCATCAAATGGAAGAACTTACCCATTGAAAATCCCACATGGGAGGATGAGAATTATATACAAAAGCATCCACAAATAATCAATCGTTGAGGACAACACTTTTTTGAAGGAGAGGGGCATGTTAGGTCCCAATAATACTAGTTATTCCCCCATTACTATTGTCGTTGTATTCCTTATTGTTATTGTTGTGCCCCTATTGTCCTCATATTGTTATTATTGTGCCCCATAAAATCCCTCTATTCTTATTTTTGTGCCTTTATATTATTTTTGTTATTTTTTCTTGGTTATATTCTGACCCCTTAAACTCCTCTATATAGAAAGGAGGCCTTTTCATTTGAATCATCCAAGAATTGTTCATTTGTGTAATATAAAGGAGGTTGTCCCCTTGAAGAGGTTGAATTATAAGGCGTTGATTTTTATCTTTTCTATATTTTTGTGAGCTGGTTTCATAACATTTTTTTCTTGGGATTGAGAGAAACTCCATATTTCTAAATTTCTCAAATATTTGTTTCTTATGACCTAACTTACATAATATTTTATTAGAAAAAATAATAATGCCATCCAAATAAAATACTACAGCTAGGCCAATCATGCCATGAAAGTGATGCCCATCACTCGTTAAATGTGGCACCAACATTCATAAGAATGAATGTCATATTCTTAAGGGTAAATGTTCCCCACTTGGTTGTCACGATGGTTTTGAGATGATCTAGTTCTTCCACTAGCACTTGATTACAGCTAGAAAATTCATCTAGAAGATAGAACATCTCAGGACTATATATTGTTGGAAGGATTTGTTCCATGGATGGCACCAGGTAATTACCTTTGTTTGATGCTAGTTAATATTGTGAAGTTGGACACATAACCTTATATCACCAGAATTATTTATGGCTAGGAGAAAATTTGAAACCCAAATAGAATTTATAACCTTGAAAATGATTCGAGACTCGAGCAAATTTCATAATTCCTTTTTAATAAGGGGTTCAAATGTAGGATGAAATTTCATTATCTTCCGCTGAAAATGTTTCACCTCTTATTTAATGGGAATTACATACTGGATGATATGAGTATTATATGTCTTCAAATCGTTGTAGGTCCATGGCAACACATCTCAGTAATGTTTGAGCAGGTGGATGAAGGCTTGCTCATGTTGAGGAGAGAAACATGTACCAAGGTTTACATACTCAAATCTTCTTCAGTTTCCAAGTTGACTTGTTCAAATGAAAACTTCACGCTCTAAGTCTTGGTATTAACTGGTCCTCTGAATTCGTTTTGCAGGGCATATAATTTTTCCAGTGACACTACACCTTTAGGCATAATGTTTCTTTTCATCACATTAGATGCCTCCTGCAAAATCGTTTCATGCTCATCCTATTGAATAGAAACATCTTTCAATATGTCCACATTAGCCATAAAATGAAGTGTATGTTGGTTTCCATTGAAAACACGAAAATTATTAATGTTATGAGGCACATATGGTTTATATATAATCTCTATAGAAAAACCATTTTTCAATGGTGAAGTTCTAGTGGCTACATTAGCTAATGCATCTGCTAGAACATTTCTATGCCTAGGAACAAAAATGATATTTAAAACTTTAAAATAATTAGTCAATATCCATACCTCTTGTTGGTAGTTTTTAAGATTTGGTGAAACATAGTAGATAGTATCCCATACATAATCATTGACCACTTCTAATTCACCAATTACCTTGAGAAACTCTACCTTCATATTGATGTATTTATTTAAAAAAGAATGAGTGCTTCATAGTTGATAGTATTATTTGTGCACTCGAACTCCAAATGACATGATAAGACGTAATTCTTATTGTATGGGTATATAAGTATACAAATAACTCTAGATCCATCCTGCATTTTAGAACCATAATGGTATATCGTCCATAAACTATTAGCTACAAATTGGTTTCTATACTCTTATTACCATTATGTACATCTATGTTATATGTTCCATTAGCACTAGTGAGAGTACAAGGAATGATCTCCAAGTATGTGTTAGGTGGGACAAGTGATGGTTGTACCTGATAACAACCATGACTTGCTTAAAAAAAATCAAATATTAAATCGACAAAGGAAATAAGATCATTATGACCCCCACGTGGTGTGATATTATGTTTCATGTATGACTCACTCTCCACACAAATATGGTTGTTTCAACCCTTATATGGAAGCCATAAGTGTGACTAATATATACAAAAAATACCCTTTTAATTTGCTAGACTAGTCTCTACAAAGGAGTTCACCATATGCTTCAGGGATGTCAACAAATATAATGTTAATATATTGGTGTACCAGGTGATCAAATGATAAACAAATAATAACATTATTAAGTACACCAATACCTTAGATAAGGGATCCATCCAACTAGATGATTTGTTCATTAGTTTTACCCCATTGAAAATTAATTTTATTAGTAATATATAATGACATTACATTCATAAATGCACCTGAATCAACCAAACAATTATGGATATTATAATTAAGAATTTCAAAAGTTAGCAAAATTGGGGGATGGAGATTATTAGCATCTTAAGTTGCAACATTAACTAGAGACTTGAAAGTTCCAGAAGACTTACCAGACACCTTTTGATAAGTAGAATCTTTGTCACTTGATGAAGGTTGTGAAAAGGCTTAGACAAGTAGTTCACACTGGCCTACTATCCTCATGAGCTCATATATGGAAATGTTGGTGAAATCTCTCTTCAAATGTTTAATGATATCATAGTCAATCATTTCACTTTTAGTAGATAGTGTTGAAGTGTCTAGAGGGGTAGTTTTATGTCACACTTTCTGAGTGATACAATTGTTTTTACTACTCGTGGAAGTATTCTTAGAAGAAGTAGGATTTCTATACTAAGTCTATGCATTTTGGACAGGATTTGTTAGTGGTGAGATCCTTCTATACAATTTTCCTATTTTTGTCATGTCACCTCATATTTGAGAATGGGCCCCTCACTACTCAAACTATAATGCCCATTCTATTTCCGAGGAGGAGCTTCACTCTGAGGTGGTGCTTCAACACTCTTTTTATTTGTATTGAGAATAAGATCAAATGTGTTAACTGCATATACAATACCAATGCTTTCCTCATCCACTGCAGGTTCATTTATTCTATCTGTTTAGACTACTCATCTGATAGTGAAGTATAAAAAATGTGTGCAACCATAGAATTCATGTTGTTTTTGCATTCTTGGCATGTTTAATCTAAATGGAATTCCTTATGGATGGAAAAATAGCTATCCTTTCGAATACTTTCAATATTCAACACATCATTTTAGTTCTAGTTAGATTTAGTGGGTTTGTTGTTGTTGTTCTTATTCCTTATGAATGAGAAATATTTAGTGGGCTTTCTATTTCTAGAAGCCTCATTTGAGCTTCTCTTTGATTTTGAAACTTCATTATTGAGAGAATTTAATGATTTGTTCAAGCTTTAAACAATAGATAAATCCTTTTCTTTAGCCTTACTTGAAGAAGGATGAGACTTCTTTTCAGTCTCTTCGGATTCTTTACATTCTTCATCATCAGTAATAGCTCCAGTGGCACGAAAATATTTCTTCATGATGATTTCTTCTACAAATTTTAGAGCTAGTGTCTCCTTTGGATCTTTTTTAACAAAATAAGAGATGTTTGTAGGCAAGGAAATTGTGTAATAATCAATAGTAATAAAATTGTAATGTTGTATATCTAGGTGAATATTGTTCAATATACAGTTGAACCACTTATATAAGTCTTTGAATTTTTCATTTTCCCCCATCTTAATGTTAATGCGAGCCTTTATTAACATGGTGGGGGTGTTGTTGTGAGTGAATTTATCTAAAAGTAATTTCTTAAACTCCCTCCATCCATGGATTAATGTTATAGAAATTTTTTGGCACTGCAACCCCGATCATAAATGTCCATAAATGAAGGGCTCTTAAGCCCTAAAAGTGTTGTTCCAACCTCTAAAAGAATAAGGTCAACTCATTACATCTTCTCCTAGAACTTATCCATCAAAAACTACGCAGAACTAGTCAAAACTGGACCATCTCACATGCTCCATGGTCAAAGTGCGCTGCATCCCACCTAAATACACATAAGAGGTGAGATGCATACTGAAAAGCCCTTCTATGGGGTGCAATGGGTGAGAGTGGACAAATGGCAGGGTCAATCTGCAAGGTGGAGGATCATGGAATCTTCCAGAAACTTCTCCTTTGACACTTGCCTCTCTGCATTCGCCGAGGGAGGAGTAAGAGATCATCAAACTCCAAGTGGAATCAAGAACTATGCGAGAGAGGACACTAATCAAATCTCAAAAGCTGACTCACCCCCCTTGCAAACATCTATATATGGATCCCTCATCCCAGAGATCCAGAGGCTGGAATTTTGTATCTTGTAAGGAAGTGCTACTGGTTTCTTGGTGTAACATCATATTGTTGGGCGATCTAAGCTTTTCATGAGGTGAAGAAGGGCTTTCCTGCTGAGAGGATGATGCTGGGTCAGAACAATTGGTTGTAAGCCTCTTTGCTATTCTTGATTATTAATAAAGCTATTCAAGTTTTCCTCCACATTCTTGTATGATTGATGATATATGCATTTGTGTGGTCAATATATGTCTGGTCCTATATTGTTTATGATAGTAGATCTATGTTCTTGGATAGTGTTATGCTTCATTGATTCTACAGGTGCTCTTTGAAGTTGGGTAGATGAGGAAGCGAGTGGTAAAGATCTATCAGAAGGGAGAAGAATCAAGCAAGGAGCCAAGTGCAAGAGAGAGGTTGGTGTCCTTCTTTCCCCTCTTATCTACTTCTCATAAAAGAAAATGAATGTGGTCTTAGTTTGCTTGTTTCTAAGGTAGCTACCAGCCTTAGTGGGAATAGCAGCTCTCCATAGACACTAGATTTCCCAATAACAAAATGGCGACCCCATTGGGGAGCGAATAGATTGTTTGTTTGTCTATATTTGTTTACTTTATAAACTTAGAGATGGAGCCTGAAGTCAAACCAGCGAGCCTTCGAACTGCATTTTCTATGCAAGTGCAAAGTAGATCAATGCTGCTTCAGTGCATCTCCAGGTTTTTTTTATGAACTGAAAAGTCGATTTACAAGCTCTCTAATTGCCCTTGTGGTGGCTCTAGTAACGTCCTTAGATCTACCCCTGTGATTTATTTACTAATTACCACTTGCTCAGCCTAAATCCCTGAATTGAGCTGCAAATTGTGACCTGGAACCCAGTTCAAGCCTCATCCCTAGACCATCACACTGTCTCTTCTTTGGAATCTAGATGCATCGCACTTCCCATGTATAGTAGGTGCACTGCATCTCACTTTTCCTGTGTTACAGGTGCGCTGATTAGACAAGACCTCTTCTGCTCTTAGATTTTGGTTTCTGTGTTCACTCTTTTTAGCTCTATTCAGGAGTTTTGTTGTCTGTAGTCAGTATACCTCTGTTGAAACCCCCTTCCTTGCCATTATTCCGCCTCCATTGTGCAATGAACTGTAAATTTTTTTATGTATCGTGATCTATTTTCAGTTCTCTTTACAAAGAAGTAGTGTAATTGAACTGTCATTTCTTGATTTGAAAGTGTCACAAGTTTCGTTTTCAGTCATAGAAGAGAATCTGATTATTCTTGATAGTCGATTACACTGTTACTCTTGTATTTTATTTGAATTAGTAGTTTTTCAAGTGTCGAAAGAAAGTTTTCAATTCCAAATCGCAAAGTGTCGTCATTGCCTTCATTTTGTCTTGAAAAGAAACTTGTTAGTAATGTCGCTTTGAAAAATAATTCAGAGTTGCGCTTAGCTTTCTTTTTATCATTCAGACATTAAGAAGGCTGAAAACAAATACATGCATGTGCATTTGCATTTAGATTGTTTGTTGGTTTGATTTAGGACAATGCATATAGTGCGTTCTCTCTCCTCTATGTTGAAAGAATATCATCTCTCTTTCCTTAGTAGCTAGGATTTTCATTGCAAAAAAGAAGATTAAACGATTGTTTATCATCTTAGATTGCATTTTAGGAATTGTATATCTACATCATGCGCTGAACCCAAAAGGAAAATTTCTTAAGCAAGATCAACTGTAAAATAAATTAATGAATCCAAAAATGCTTTGGAACCTAACGCATAACATTTAGAAGTCCAGGCAAGAGACGTATTCTGACGTCGTAAAGCCTGGTAGTTGTTGTTTTCATTGCTGGTTGGGTGATTCCTCCACTTTGAGATGATAAGTACCAGTTCAGACTTGTGCTCCCACATGCCATCGAGTATATATTGGGAGACCACAATAGGCTTTATCATTTATCCATAGGAAGTCGTGTATGTCGCCCTATCGATCGTAATGCAATGAACACAACATTTGGGAAGATTGACTGCCATACCGTAAAAAGTATTCTGCAGTTTTATGATTGGTTTGGTAATCCCTCTGTCTAGATTTCCAGAGCAGTCTCTTTCATTCCTGAGACTCCTTAAAGGAAAATGTCCATCTGAGCACCTGTCACTTCAGGCTCATTAAAAATCGAAGGTGGCTAGAGTCATCTTTTGTTTTTTCTCGACTCTTAAAAATTGAAAAAACAAGTTGTGTCAAAGCATCTAAAATTTGCTTTAATCGAAATAAAAATCACCTTTCCTATGTTGGTCTTAGGTTGAGAAAAATGGAGTGCACCAACCAAGGATTTCCCCTTGGAGGAAATCCTAGTCCTTTCTCCTCTTGGGGAGATGTTGGTGCAGTACACATGGCCACATTGTCGCTTCCAAGATTGACAATCGGCTTGCTCGTATGGCTCTTCTCGAACTCCGTTGTTTAGAACACCGTGATTATTGAAAAATCAAGTCAGCAACTAAATGATGCCAAAGTTACCCACCAACCTTCTACTTCGTCCAGTTCTCCCTCTCCTCCTTCCTCTTCGCTTGATAAAGATGGTAAAGCTAAAAATCAAGTAACTGATAAGAAGAGGGAGAAGAAGAAGAAGGAGCCAAAGGTGAAAAGGGGCGACCAGGCATCGTTTAGTGAAAATCCACACACTGCACAGTTCAGGCCTAAATCACCATGTTTCATTTGCAGAGGAGACGACTATCGTCGAGATTTTCCTTGCATCCCTCATGTTAGAGTCGGTTTGGTCAGCCCTCCGTCAGAGATCAAAACTCTTTGTGCATTTCAATTTTAGGTGTCCCACTCCATTCACTCAACTGCATTTCGCTAGGGACATGCCATGATCTGACGAAGAAAGTCATGCTAGTCATTTTCCCTCATGTCTGGCCCCTGTTGGCTCAGGTCTTTTTCCATAACCACTGAAGCTCGTGACGATCCAGGTCTGGTCCTTTACAGGACAAAGTCATTTTTTATGATTGGGTCTAGGAATTCATCAATTTGGTCTTTGAAAACATGTCTAGAACAAGCCATGCAGGCTAGAGGGTGGCCTTACACAGTTATGGTTCAGAAAGCTTTATCATCACCTGAAAAGACTCTGACTCTTCTTGAAAACTCTATTTTGAAGAAAAGTCAAACAAGGTCAATTATGACAAAATTTTCCAAAAAATCACCAGTTGAATTTTTAGATGCGGTTGTGATTTACATGGCCTAATGCTTTGTCATATAGTCCCTGCAAAGAGGTGCCGAAAATTTCATCATTTGAGCCAAAATGTCAAAGGGAAAGTGAAAATCAGTGTGTCTAAAGGTCAATAAAAAAGTGCAAAACTCAACATTAGAAAAGGGGTTTTCAAAGAGACAAAAACCAAACCCATCTCCTCCAAGGCTATAAATACATGTTTTGACCCAAATCAAAAGCATTGTGCTCTTGCAAGACTTGGAGAAAGCATTTCAAAGGTGTGAAGGTGAGATTGGAGAGTTTGAGTGATTAGAGGCAGGTTTTGGAAGCACGTGGCGCATATAACCAGGGGCGCAGTGCACACGCAGCTAGCCCGCCACTGAAATATTTCACAGGCGCGGTGCATACAAGGCTCACGGAACACTCGGAATTGCGCGCGGCACATATAGTCTAGCGACCAAGAAAGAGTGCCAAACCACTTCAAATTTCGGGGAAGGCTATCAAATTAAGAGGTAAAGCCTTATGACATCGCTTGCTCATCAAGTTTTGTGAAGGATATGGTGTTTGTGAAGAGGTTTGAATGTCACCCAAAATACATAATGTCAACCATCTGAAAATCAACAAGAAACGATGGATGGGTTTGCAAATTTGTGTTGATATTGCCAAGGTTTCACTCCATTCACTTATTCCCCTCACCTGTCATTTTTCCCCATCCTTCCTTGTCATTTTTCCTAAACCCCTGCCCTAAGTCACTACCAAACCCTCTCCCTATTCCCCCACTATTTGGTTAACTCAAAGTCACCATGAAATCAGCTCATTGTGCAAGCCAAGTTGTGGAAGAGGGTGCATGGTCAAAGGGTTAAAGAGTCAAAACAATTAGGAAGAAATTCGGGTGTTTTCATAGTGCACGACGCACACACCAAAGAGCGCGGCGCACTCATGGTGTGCGGCGCACACAGGGCCCGCCCACTATGTAAACATAACACTGGCGCGGCGCATACCTGGCGTGCGACGCACTGGGCAGAGCGCGCGGCACACAGAAATACAAGGCCCAGAAACTATCCAATCTGCATAAAAACTTTTGGATGCTCACCAATTTTGAAGGGTAGGCCACCTACATCCATCCTTGCACCAAAATTGAAAGGGATAGCATGATTGTAGGGATAGAAATCAAACGCAAAAAAAATTTGTAAAGCAAACAAAAGGGGAACAAAGAAATCATTGATCCTAGGGTTTATGCTACAGTGACAAGGCTGCCAATATGTTTCAAACCCTACCCAATACACCCTATACCCAAACTACTCGTAAATCTCTGATAAATCTCTCCCTTTAAACCCCTATTCCCATTTCACCATTCCACTCCTAATACTCCCTGTTTTATTGTCCCCTTGGTGGCAGATTTCTAGAGCAACTACCAGCTCCATTGGAATTCAAGGGCAGCATAAAACGCAGGGTACAAACAACAGTAATGGCATCCGAAGTATCATCAGAGCATGACGAGGAGACCCACAATGACACTGCTTCGGGAGAAAGGGCCCAAAGGAGACATCACCAAAGTGGCAGACATCTTAGAGAGGAGCCAAACACCCTCACCGAGTTGCAGACATGCCCTTTTGCTATGTCTTGCTTCCAACACTTAGCATGTTTCGAATTTTGTCAGAGGGTGACAAATGTCAGAGTTCATCATGATTTGGCCCGACTTTTTGCACTTCACCTACATGGAGGACAGTCCATCTTGGCTGGGGTCACTTTCACATTGACACCTGAGACCATATCAATGGCAATAGGTATACCAAACATTGGAGAGCAGTGGCATAAGAAAAAGAAGGTAGAGAGGCATCATTATGAGCCTTACATCAAAGACAGTTGTTTGAGCCACCTCACGAGAGTTTTTCCATTCATATTTCTGAAAGACGAGTATGCCCCGCTAATGAAATTGATCATGAAGTACTTCAGTTGCGAGGGGAGGTTTTCTTGCCTTTATGCCTATCACATCAGGTTGCTCATGCACTTTACCATGGTGTGGATGATGAACCTCCCATTTTTCATCTGCGGGAACATAGAGAGGATGAGAAATTTCATGCAGCACAAGACCCCTTGACAACAGCTCAACAGTGTGTATCACTTTTCCCTTATCTAGATTTTGGTAGAGCATCAGTTGGGATTGCATGGTATTGCTTGGGAGGAATTCATCTCTCGTGACTTCTTCAGTGCTCCACAGGTGGTTTCAGAGGCAGATCATGAGGTAGGGGCCTATCTCATCAGTATGAGCGACATGAGACTACCACTATGCCAGTGTACATCACCTATCAAAAAGGCAGTAGACCTTTATTTGCAGCAACAAAGAGATTGTTATCTCCACTCGGGGTGGAAGGGGCCTCGCTTCTGACATCAACATCACAGGAGAATGGTAAGGGCAAGGAGCCTGTGTAGGGGGAAGGGCCATTAGGTGAGCGAGAGAATGAGTTTGTCCTCCTCCAGGATGATGAGACATATGCAGAACCAACAAATGAGGAGCTCGCAGAGATCATCCAGGAGCAGAAGTCAGTGATTGACTCCTTGTCCCTTGACTTGGAGAGGGCCAAATGGAACATGAACTACCTGGAGTAGAGGAGAAGATAGCTTGAGGGCCAACAGATGATCATGGAGCTACAAAACATTCGTGAGCATCGCCACGCTTCTCAAAGAAGAAGGATTGCGCTCACATCTTTGGAGCAAGCAATCAATGAGGATCGAGAGGCCAACCTTGAGAGGGTCAACATGCATTTGGAGAGGCTACTGGAAAAATTTGACTAAGACCTTGCTCTATGGAGACATATAGCTTTCCGCTATAGGGTGCGAAACATGAGTACACAGGCCTGGATAAGGAGTTTAAAAGCAAAACTAAGGAAAGACACAAGAAGGGCAAAACGGGAAAAAGAGCAAGATAGGCTTAGAATCTTGGCTGAGGCTTCCTTGGCTCACCATGGAACACCATAAAGAAGTTCCAGTCCAAATTTCAAAAAAATTGGGAAATTTTTGGTCACAGGGAAATTTTTTGGCCAAAAAACAGGGATTTTCTCCGTGTGTGCCATGCCACTGGCGCAACGCTAAAATTATAGGGATCCAATTGAGAAATGGCTTGTAGATTTGGATTCAACATCGAACATTATGACTATTGGTGTCCGAGCAAGAGATTTGGGCAAGATCTGGGTCTCCTAAAGGTCAAAAAACACCCAAAAATGGCCTCTCTGCCACTTTTTTGACACACAGAAAGCAGTCTTGGGAGAATGAAGGTTTGGAGGGGCAAATGAGCACCAAATTGAAAAATTCTAGTGGGGTTAGAATGTAGACAAGATATGATTTCCAACAAGCCCACTTGGGCACATTTTGGACACCTGAAAGTGCCCCAAAACAATCCCCAAAGTAGTGCAACACACAGAGAAAATGGCGCGACGCAGAGAGGAAAAATTGCCAATTTTCTTCCGCTTCATGAAATTTCGGTTCGTGACTTCTCCAAGTGGGCCCGGTCATCTACACTTCATTTTTTTGGCACCAAAGGAAGCATTTAAAGAGTTTTTTCTCCATATTGGCTTCTATCCAAGTGGCGAAGGAAGGAAAACGGTCACCCAATGCCAAATGTCATGTTTGCAGCGCTGCACTTGTAGCTGATGGTTGTCTCTCCGTCTCCTTTTCATAATGATTTGAGTAACTTTCCAAACCCTTTGAGTTCTATCTCTTCCTCACACATTCTATATATTGTATGCAAGTTATTTGCAAAGGGTTGGTTGGCTTGTAACTTCTAGGAGACTGTGGGAAAGAAACTTAGTTTCTTCACTGTGTATTTTTGACAGAGAATTAATGAAAGGTAGCAGCTCTGTTTCATGAGATTCTTGTGGTTGTGAGTGTAGCAAATGTGTCTCTCACATTTTCATATGTATTTTTTCATGTTTCATAATTCAATTCATGTTCATTTCTAGTGAAATTTTCTAAGTGAGATTAGGTAGAATTCAATTTTATTGCTCTGCCTGTGGGAAAATTTCATGTTCAGTGTTATTCTTCTGTTCAAAAAGATTCCATGTCACTATGCCATTTTCACTTTATTCAACAATCTATCCATGCCGCGGTACATCAAACTAAGTTGTTACATTTTCTGCCTACCTTGCCTCACAGAATAATCTGTGCCTTTGTATTAAATTCTCTGTTCTTTATTGAGTGCCAGTCCCATAACATCCCAGAAGCTCGGTCATTCATAAATTTGTTTCTAGAATCCCTATCCACTTACTAGCCTAAGGTAAATATTTCATTCTAAGTCATCTCAGACCCTTTTCGATTATCTATTCATTGAGCGTGACTCGAAGAGAGCCCTCTGCTGCTCTGGTAGGGCTAGCTACCAGACTGAGCGTGGTTTGTGGTTACCCTAATTTTTTCCTTCCTTCAGCCTCATGCAGATTTATGTGCTAACATAGTGGCGACTCCGCTGGGGAACTAAGTAGAAATCAAATCCCCTTGTTTCATAATAATTCTATGCTTCCGGATGATGAGCTTAGAATTGGAAAGGCTAAGTAAGTTGGTTGTGTCTTGTCATTTTTCTCAATAGCACGCTAGCTTCGAGGCGATATACCAGAGCTAATCCAGACCTGGATCCTCCTCATATTTATGAAAAACCAAATTTGATCCCAAGACTCCTTTGTCAAGAAAGCACAATAACTCTCGTGTTCAAATCCCATTCATGTCCCAACATTTTTGAGTATCTTGAAGAGCTTGAGTTTGACAAACGGTTTGAAATATCACTGTATGAGTCTAAATCCAAAACGGCTATTAATTATACTGTCCCCAATCCATAATTTTTTGTAGACCTCGAAACCGAAGGAGCTAATAGATTAATTGATAATTACATTGCAACACAGCCCCAAACCCCAATTGCAAGCCCCTTGCAAACTGTGCACACTCCTCCAACACCTCCAAGGCCAAATACACCGAGAATGATGGCTGCCCATTTTGCTCCTCTTGTTCTGCCCCAAGTTCTAAATGACATGCCAATAGATTATCAAAGAAAAATCTCGTTTTTTGATGGCACTCCTAAGAACATTACTGCTCAACAACATGTAGACAAAATGGCAGACTTCTACGAACTTCATGAGATTGATGCAAAGAACGTGGCAATGAGGCTCTTTATACAAACATTTGCAGGTGATGTGAGGAAGTGGTTCAGAGGTTTGACGGCTGCAAGTATCACTACCTTTGTTGAACCACAAAGACAATTTTTGAACCAGTGGGAAGTGAAAAAGAATCCCCTTCAAATTATGGCCGAGTATGAACAAATCAAACGGAATGCGGTGAGTCAGTTCAAGATTATTGTGTTAGATTTAATACAGTCTACAACGAAATTCCAAACCATCTAAAGCCACCTATGGGACTAGCGATGATGAAGTTTCCAGATGGTTTTGATGCTGACATGGCATACCAATTAAGAGAGAGAGAACCAACTACAATGGAAGACATGCAGAAAATTGCAGTCAGCGTTGAGGCAAATCTTCTGTCCAAAAGAGCTAGAGAGAAAGCAGAGAAGAAAACCACTATGAAAGAAGAATCTTCTTCAATGGATCAGCTTCTCAAAAAGGTAGAGAAGATGCTTTAAAGGGTAAAACTTGACAAGCCAGAGCCACAAGTTAGGAATCCTAACTTTCGTGGCCAGCAGCAGCCACAATATAGAATAAGACAGAGAGATCAGTGAACTCAAGAGCAGACAGCACAACATCTAGTACAAACACCTTTGCAACATAATTTTGTTCATGGAGTGGAGTGAGATGAGGATGGGAATGTAATAGGCAAACAAAACCATCTCTTTACTCCAGATGAGATGCCTACTTACATTACCGAAGAGGAAGATGTGCAATGAATTCAGCTACACAGCAAGACACTGATTTTGTTCTAGCTAGCGACACCGTGTTGGAAGAAGAATCATAAGAATATCAAAGGGGGTATATGAATGCTCTATCCACACAACAACAGTGATATTCTCTTAGAAACAGAGATGTGCCGACCAAACCAATTCAGAAAAAGAAGGAGGGTGAAACAACAAAAAATCATTCATCAACTACACAAAGAAAAGGAAACGAGGCAGTTGGTCCGGAGAGCAGAAAATCAAAATCAGCAGAATAATCACAACAACCAGCCACATCAGAAGAAAAGGAAAGGAAAGAGATCCCAATCAAAGAGGTAGAAAAAACTCCCGCTTTTAGCCTAGAGAACGAGATTTCTAAGCTAAAGGTATCCATCCCCTTGACTAAAATAATGAAGAACAACAGTTATAGAGGACATATTTCTAAAATGTTAAATTTGGACCCAATGTATGACATGGTAAATGTAGAAGATGATTAGCCTGAAATTATTTTTGGACAAGCAATGAATGGTGAGTCTCTCGATAACGATGTGGCTCCCTTCTATATCAGTTTGCGATTGCATGATTTTGTGTTACACAATGCCATGTTCGATTTCGGAGCTTCTCACAATCTCATGCCCAAGGTTGTCATGGATAAGCTTGGTCTGGACATCACCTGGTAATATCATGATCTCTATTCATTCGATTCCAGCAGAGTAAGTTGTATAGGACTCATCAAAGACTTAGTTTTGAGTTTGAATCAACTATCTATGAAAAATTTATTGATGGATGTGGTGGTAGCAGATATTCCTCCAAGGTTTGGCATGCTTCTTTCCAGGTCTTGGGTAGCGAAATTGAAAGGGACACTATAGCTAGATTTCTCCTATGCAACAATCCCGGTGTTTGGACAAATGAGGAAGTTATATCGGGAACAAAAAATAAAATATATGATCACAAGCAAGGAGAAACCTATAAATCATCCTATTAATTATGTACATACAGATTTAGAGTTCTTTGTTTTGTTTTCAGATAGTTTAAATGAGATATATAGTCGGATAGTAGAAGCAGATGACATTCCAGAAATAACAGAAAATTTCAGAGAAATTTTGAAGAAAGAAAGACAAGAAAAGCAGGAAAACGTTGGGCAATTAGTTGAAAGTGATGGACAGAAAGAAGACAAAGCATGACAAACAGATTTCCAACACTTACAAGAGGAGGAAGAAGGCTTGTGGACCATGGATTTTGATGGAGCAGTAGGGAATGATGGTGCTAGAATTGGAATTTGGGTACACAGTCCTTTCTCCGCCCAAAAAAAAGTGCCTAGCAGCATGAGAGTTTTCTCTTACAAGCTCGCCTTTGAACGTTCAAATAATGAAGCTAAGTATGAAGCTCTGATTTTTGTCCTGAATATTCTTAGAAAGCTGAATGCAAAGAGGATTTTGGTATAAGGTGACTCCGAGTTGGTAATAAAACAGGTCAGAGGTGAGTATCAAGTAAAACATCCTAGGATGTGGGCCTATCATAATGCAGTTTTAGACATCTTGAAGTTATTTTCAGAATACACCTTGACATGTGTGCCTCGTATACAAAATAGTATTGATGATGCTCTTGCCAAGGCAACGAGTAGCTTGAAGATCCCCATGAACTCCAACAATAAATTTGAAATTCATGTCAAGCATCGTCCAACCATTCCAGACAATCAACGATATTGGCAAGTGTTTCAAGATGATGAGGAGATTAAGGATTTTCTGCTCAACAAAGGCAAGTTCAAAGAAACCTCAATTGATGTAGAAAACGACGAAGGCAAAGGGAATGGTACAAATGAAGTGCAGATCAATCAAATGGATGTATTGCAGCTGAAGAATAACATCATTCCTAAAGGCCTGATACCTCTAGAGGAACTTTTTGATCAGGCTGATGTAGCCTGCAAGCCAACATTGCAGCCAATGGAGAAGGGTGTAGAAGAAGTCAACATCGGTACAGTGCCAATCCAAAGTTGGCGAAATTGTCCAAAGCATTACCGCCAAAGATCATGGACAAATACATCAGTTTGATGGCTTCATTTGCAGATGTGTTTGCTTGGGATTATTCTGATTTAAAGACATATGATACAAATATTATTCAGCACACAATACCCATCAAGCCCAACCAAAAGCCATTTAGACAGAAGCTGAGAAGGATAAATCCAAAGTTGTTGCCATCTATCAAAAAGGAGGTAAATAGGTTGTACAAGTCAGGTATCATTGCGTCCACCAGATTTTCAGATTGGATATCTAACTTAGTGCCTGTACGCAAGAAGATCAGTGAGATTCGCCTATGCATTGATTTGAGAAATCTAAATAAGGTCTCATTGAAGGAGAACTATCCACTGCCCAAGATGGACCATATACTTCAGCGAGTAGTGGGGGCATCTCGTATGTCACTGGTTGATGGTTATTCCGGATATAACGAAATTTCTGTCCATGAATATGATAGAGACAAAACAACATTCACCACTCCATGGGGAACCTTTCACTATGCCAAAATGCCCTTTGGTTTAAAGAATGTAGGTGCCACATTTCAGCGGGTAATGGACTTGGCTTCTGCAAACGAGAAGGATGTGTTTTTGGTGGTGTACTTGGATGATTTAATGGTATTTTCCAAATCTGATGAAGAGCACATGCATCACCTAAAAATTGCCTTTCAAAAGTGCAGGAAATATTGTCTATTGTTGAATCCTAAGAAGAGCTTGTTCGCCATGGAGGAAGGAAAATTACTTGGGAAAATGATTTCAAAGGATGGCATTCGTATAGACCGAACATGTGTGCAAGCAATTCAACAAATCGATCTACCCAGGAACAAAAAGGAAATACAATCATTCAATGGTAAAATGAATTTTCTGGATCGTTTTGTGCCTACTCTTGCAGAAAACTTAAGAGAAATGACCAACATGCTTAAGAAGGACAGCCAGGTGAAATGGACACAGGAGGCTGTAAAATCTTTCAACATGGTCAAATTGGCCCTTTCTTCAGCTCCAGTTCTAGTCAGCCTAGACTACACTCAGGATTTCATATTGTTTTCATTTGCTCCTGAGCACACTATGGCAGCGGTATTATTGCAGAAGAGAGATGATCATGAAAGAGCTATTGCATTCTTCAGCAGGGCTATAAGGGATGCATCTTTAAAATACAACATCATTGAGAAGAAAGCCCTGGAATTGGTGAAGGCATTGAAGGATTTCCGGGTATATATCCTACATTCTCACATTCTGGCCTATGTTCCTAATACTGCTGTAAAAGATGTTTTAGTGCACACTGATCCGGAAGAGAGAAGAGGCAAATGGATTGCAGCCTTGCAGGAATATGATGTGGAGATAAAGCCTACAAAGCTAGTCAAAGGACAGGGGTTGGTGAAGCTAATGGCCAAATCAAACTTGCATTCCTTTGACATAAATCTGATCGCTGCCATGTCCAATGAGAATGAGGAAGGAATGCCAATTCAAGTATCCAAAATGTTTTCTTTGTCCGCATGGTATTCAAATATAATATATGTGCTGAAAAATCTATCACCACCGCCCGGCATGACTAGAAACAAAGCGAGAACACTCAAATTGAAGGCTACCAAGTTTTGTATTTTGAATTCTGCACTCTATTGGAAAGATCCTGGTGGCATTTTGTTAAATTGTTTGGTGGAAGAGGAGGCAAAGAAAGCCATGGAGGATTTCCACGGAGGAGAGTGTGGTCGTCATCTTTTTTGGAAATCAATAGCAAACAAAATTTTGAGAGCAGGGTACTACTGGCCTACTTTATTTGCTGATATGGATAAGATGGTCAAGCACTGTCATAAATTTCATATTTTTGAACGAAAACAGAAATTACAGCCTTTGCCACTTAAGCGTATTGAAGTGAGTGCTCCCTTCCAGCATTGGGGGTTGGATTTCATTGGGGAAATTCATGACACCTCTTATGGACAGCATAGATGGATCCTTACAGCGACAGACTATTTCACAGAATGGATTGAGGCATCCCCTACCAGACAAGCCACGAACATGGTAATCATTTCATTTATCGAAAATAACATCTTGTCTCGCTTAGAGATGAGCCAAACACCCACACCGAGTTGCAGGCATGCCCTCTTGCTATGTCTTGCTTCCAGCACTTAGCATGTTTCGAATTTTATCAGAGGGTGGCAAATGTTAGAGTTCATCATGAGTTGGCCCAAATTTTTGCACTTCACCTACATGGAGGACAGTCCATCTTGGCTGGGGTCACTTTCACATTGACACCCGAGACCATATAAGTGGAAACAGGTATACCAAACATTGGAGAGTAGTGGCATAAGAAAAAGAAAGTAGAGAGGCATCATTATGAGCCTTACATCAAAGACAACTATTTGAGCCACCTCACGAGAATTTTTCCATTCAGTTTTCTGAAAGATGAGTATGCCCCGCTCATGAAATTGATCATGAAGTACTTCAGTTGCGAGGGGAGGTTTTCTCGCCTTTATGCCTATCACATCAGGTTTCTCATGCACTTTACCAAGGTGCGAATGATGAATATCCCATTTTTCGTCTGCGGGAACATAGAGAGGATGAGAAATTTCATGTAGCACAAGACCCCTCGACAGCAGCTCAATAGTGCGTATCACTTTTTCCTTATCCGGATTTTGGTAGACCATCAGTTGGGATTGCAAGGTATTTCTTTGGAGCACTTCATCTCCCGTGACTTCTTCAGTGCTGCAAAGGTGGTGTCAGAGGTAGAGCATGAGGTAGGGGGTCCATCTTATCAGTATGAGCAACATGAGACTGCCACTATGCCAGTGTACATCACCTATCAGAAAGGTAGTAGACCTTTATTTGCAGCAGCAAAGCGAGTGTTATCTCCACCCGAGGTGGCAGGGGCCTCGCTTCCGACATCAGCATCACAGGAGCAGGGTAAGCGCAAGGAGCCAATGTAGGAGGAAGGGCCATCAAGTGAGTGAGAGACCAAGTTTTTCCTCCTCCACGATGATGACACAGATGTAGAACAAACAAATGAGGAACTCACAAAGATCATCCAGGAGTAGTAGCCAGTGATTGACTCCTTGCCCTTTGACATGGAGAGGGACAAATGGAACATGAACTACCTAGAGCAGAGGGACAAATGGAACATGAACTACCTAGAGCAGAGGAACAAATAGCTTGAGGACCAACAGACAATCATGGAGCTGCAGAACATCCGTGAGCATCGCCAGGCTACTCAAAGAAGAAGGGTTCCGCTCACATCTTTGGAGCAAGCAATCAATGAGGATCAAGAGGCCAACCTTGAGAGTGTCAACATGCATTTGGAGAGGCAGCTAGATAAAGCTGACCAGGACCTTGCTCGATTGAGACATATGGATTTCCGTTACAGGGTGCGAAACATGAGTGCACAGGCCCAGATAAGGAGTTTAAAAGCAAAACTGAGGAAAGCCACAAGAAGGGAAAAATGGGCAAAAGAGAAAGATAGGTTTAGAATCTTGGCTGAGGCTTCCTTGGCTCAGCATGGTACCCCATAGAGAACTTCCAGCCAAAATTTCAAAAAATTTGGGTAATTTTTGGTCGCAGGGAAATTTTTTGGACACAAAAACAAGGATTTTCTCCCCGTGCACCACGCCACTGGCGCCATGCTAAAATTCTAGGGATCCAATTGAGAAATGGATTGCAGATTTGGATTTCACATCGAAAGTTACAACCACTAGTGTCCGGGCAAGAGATTTGGGCAAGATCTGGGTCTCCTAAAGGTCAAAAAACACCCAAAAATGGCCTCTCTGCAACTTTTTCGACACACAGAAATCAGTCTTGGGAGACTGAAGATCTGGAGAGGAAAACGAGCACCAAATTCAAATATTCTAGTGGGGTCAGAAGGTAGACAGGATATTCTTTCCAACAAGCCCACTTGAGCACATTTTTGACACCTGCAAGTGCCCCAAAATAGGCCCCAAATTAGCGCAACGCACAGAGAAAATGGCGCGGCGCACAGAGGAAATTTGCCAATTTTCTTCCGTTTCGCGAAATTTCAGTTCGCGACTTCTCCAAGTGAACTCGGTCATCTACACTTCATTTTTTTGGCACCTAAGGTGGCATTTAAAGAGTTTTTCTTCCACATTGGCTTCTATCCAAGTGGCGAAGGAAAGCAAACGGTCACCCAATCCCTAATGTCATGTTTGCAGCGCTGCACCTGTAGCTCATGGTTGGCTCTCCATCTCCATTTCGTAATGATTCGAGTAAATTGCCAACCCCTAGTCATTCTATCTCTTCCTAACACGTTGTATATATTGTATGCAGGTTATTTGCAAAGGGTTGGTTGGCTTGTAACTTCTGGGAGACTATGGGAAAGAAACTTTGTTTCTTCACTTTGTGTTTTTGACATAGAATTAATGAAAGGCAGCGGCTCTGTTTCATGAGATTCTTGTGGTTGTGAGTGTATCAAATGTGTCTCTCATGTTTTCATATGTATTTCATTATGTTTCATAATTCAATTCATGTTCATTTCCAGTGAAATTTTCTTAGTGAGATTAGGTAGAATTCAATTTTATTGCTCTGCTTGTGGGAAAATTTCATGTTGAGTGTTATTATTCTGTTGAAAAGGATTCACGTCACTATTCCCTCTTCACTTTCTTCAGCAATCTATTCATGCCGTCGTACCTCAAACTAAGTTGTTACATTTTCCTCCTACCTTGCCTCACAGAATAATCTGTGCCTTTGTCTTAAATTATATGATCTTTACTGAGCGCCAATCCCATAACATCCCATAAGCTCGGTCATTCATAAATTTGTTTCTAGAATCCCTTCCCACTTACTAGCCTAAGGTAAATATTGCATTGTAAGTCATCTGAGACTCTTTTCGATTATCTATTCACTGAGCGTGACTCGGAGAGAGCCCTCTGCTGCTCTGGCAGGGCTAGCTACTAGACTGAGCGTGGTTTGTGGTTACCCTAATTTTTGCCTTCCTTTAGCCTAAGGTAGATTTAGGTGCTAACACCTCAGATCTTAAGGGACTGGTCTACTCGTTTGCACAATCCGGTGTCATCAACCTCTGATGATCATGTTGAAAATACACTGTGAACTAGTGAAAGTGAAGCACATGGACAAAAAGGAAAATGTAAATTTTCTTGAAAACTGTGTGAAGGTGATCACGCCGTCCACCATTGTCCCTTCTTA
The DNA here is from genome assembly GCA_031772625.1 of Pinus tabuliformis. Classification (NCBI taxonomy): domain Eukaryota; kingdom Viridiplantae; phylum Streptophyta; class Pinopsida; order Pinales; family Pinaceae; genus Pinus; species Pinus tabuliformis. The sequence goes on along the minus strand of CM062814.1, from coordinate 265,108,190 downwards.
CATGAGGCTAAAAGAGTTTTGGATGACCGTTCGGTTTCACCGTTACGACTTCCTCCTGGATATAAGAAACTCTTGCCAAGTCTGTCAGTAGTTGAAAATCCGGTTGACACGCCATTGTGGTCGGCCAAAGTATCTATCATTGAAGATAAACCATCTGAATCCACACTAGATGAAAGTCAAAAGGTCGAGGCAGCTGTTGACCCAGTCTTACCTTCAGAGGATCCATCTTCAGATGATACAGTCACCAGAGAGAACAAGAACAACACTGTCCAAATTCTCTTCTTAAGCACAGAGTCCGATGAACATGGGGGCAGTCTACCCGTTCCTTCACCACAGGAAGGAAGTTTGTCAGAGTCGTATCCGACTGTCTATTCGGTCCCACCTCCAAGCAACCTAGTTGTTTCCTTCGATTGGAATCTACTAGGTAGACCCCGTTTACTGGCTAGTGTACCATTTCGAATCATTGCTCAAATATATAGAATGGTCATGGTCGGTACCATCATAGATGAAGGGGCTTCTGTGAGTATCCTTTCCTCAACGACTTGGAAAGCGCTCGGTCTGCCATCGCTTTTTCCTGAAATTAGAAATCTAATAGGTTTTGACAAAGGAACCAGTCGACCGTTAGGGATCCTTCCCAATGTGCCGATAACATTGAGAAGGAAAACCATTCACATGAATGTCTCACTCTTTAGAGTAATGTGTTTTCTCCATGAAGGAAGAGTGGTCAAGCTCATAGACCAGCTTTCATTCCCCGGTTCACACATTGCAAATAGTCAAATACAGTCCTTGAATGGTCTTTTCACGGAAGGAATGTCTCATCAATCCCCAGTCCGTCCACCTGATGAGAGCGAGTGATTCGAAGGACATGGATGAAACCCGGGGGCATGCACCCTGGCCTGTTTTGACAGGAAAACGTTGGGTATTGGGTAGGTTTCTGCAAAGGATATATGACTAGTTTATGAAATTAAACTAGAATAAGATTCCTTCGTCAAAGTTATGTGAGTGGAGCCAATTGCGCCACTCACCTTTTTTTATTTCGGTAGACATCGCCGAGGAAGTGTTTTGCTTGAAGTATGGATAGAACAATCTTTGTTAACCAGGAAATTTTTCGCTATACCTAGGGGCATGCGAACCTTTTGGCATGCAAGCGAATGTCGACCATTTATTTTTTAAATTTGTAGGTCCTCTAACCCTTTAAACTCGTAGGATTGGTCGTTTCCTAACTTGCATAAAGAAAGGATACGGGGCAAAGCTTTGAAAAGATGCCAATTATATGAGACATCCTTATTATACGACTGGATCAAGCAGTTTTAACGTGAAATTCAAGCTCGTTAGAAAATAAACATAAGCAATGAGAAAATTTTCCCCTAGAGTTTAAGCTCATTAAAAAATGAAGCATTTTCTGGTAAATAACCATTGTGAATGTATTATCATCAGCCTTTGAAGCCTTGGTCGTGCTCTCATCATCACCTCCACTCTGTATTTGCCGATCATTCACCTCCATTTGATTGCTTACCCTTTTTGAGGAACAGCTGCAAAGAGTGATCCTGTTAGCCATCCTTGTGACACTGCCGAGATTGGAAAATTCCAAACCTTACCTGGAATCAGCTGCTACCTGAATTTATCACTCGTTCCTCGAAAAACGAGTCTCCTTTAAGCTCTTTTCATCTAACTTGTAAAATATGAAAATATTACCGAGAAATTGGCCTCTCCAGCTCGTTAAAGTGATCAGAAGTGCTATCCCTCCTTTAGATTTTAATATTTTTGGACTTGAGGGATTATTACACAAAAAGATCGAGCGCTTGTTTTGTTCGGCTCGTTAAAAGTACCGGAAATTCATCCCTTTTGTATTGTTTTATACTTTTTCGGACTCAAGGGATTATATGACGAAAAAGGATTATTGGAGTTTTCTTTACGTCCCTTTTTAAGACTCTATAAAACTGAAAAGGACTTATTTATCTTTGTCGTTAAACTCGTTAGAACTCAATAGCGACAAAATTGTCCATACAGAGAAGAACGAGTTTCACTATCGCTAGGCTCGTTAAAACATAGCGATCGGTTTGCCCGAAGGAAAAATTATAGAACAAGCATATGTTATCCTCCTCAAGCTTGAAAAAAATAAAGAGTTACTGGTCAACAATGACTGGGAAAAAATTGGGAAGAAAACTTGAAGAAACTTTATTGGTAGCAAGTCGCTCTTGAACATGACACTTTCACTCCGCATCTGAGTCGGGTTGGGTTGTTTCATTCACTAGTCGTATTACCATGGGTCCATCACACCATCTATATTTGGGGTTAACGCTACCAATCCATCATGTCAGTGTTGCCGATATGTTCAAGAGAAGTCGCTCAAAGAATTCACCTATGTCTCATCCACTACAATACATTTACACTCCATCCTTTCATGACCGCCACCCTGAACCTTATATCATCAGATCGTTTTCACCTCCATTAAAATCATTTGCTCCGTTCCGTGTCATTGATGTGGGATTCACTAAGGCCCTCCTATGAGGGATCGCTTCTTGTCGACATCAGCTCATTATCCAGGAAGTCGATCTAGGAACAACCCTTTCGGTACTTTGAAGCTTGCATGCCTCAATGGAAAGTTTCTCACTTCTGGCGATAGGTTTACATCAATGGCCTTCGACCGAAAGATTTCGCATGGTGTTCGATGCCAAGTCCCTTATTCAGACCATGTAAATTGTACTGTAGTACCTTGAGGGTCATCATCATTATCGGTGATTCCTCTCACGCCTGTTAACAGCTTACATCATTGGCTGGTAATCAGGTGATGTCTTTCCATGTTCGACTCCAGAACATCTCTCACATGGATCGACTTGTACTTTGAGTGAAGATCGAAGGAGATTGAAGACACCGGATCTAGTTTCATCCATCAGGGTTGCGATATATATTCAGGAAAATAAAGACATCAAATGTACATCATTACTGCACAGATAATCATCCAATCCAAAGGATTATGGCTCTACCAGAATCATCAGTCTGCACTCAGACGATTGTCTATCTTATGTACATGAAAATGAATTTATAAAGCTGAGCATGGGAATTCCCGCCTCAGCTAGATCATGAAAATTTTATCAGAAGATAATTTATTGTATTGTATCTTATTACAGGTTGCATTCCAGCTCAAAAAAAACTTCAAATCCTCATGATAAAGCATTTCACCTAACATCAACAGATTAACGGCCTCATGCTTTAGGGGGCAATTGTTATAAACATTTTTGGGCACTGCAACCCCAATCATAAATGTTCATAAACCAAGGGCTCTTAAGTCCCTAAAAGTGTTGTTCCAACCTCTAAAGGAACAAGATCAACTGATTACATATTCTTCCAGAATTTCTCCATGAAAAAATACTCAGAATGGGTCAAAACTAGACCATCTCACCTGATGCATGGTCAAAGTGTGTTGCATCCCACCTAAATACTCACGGGAGGTCTGAAAAGCCCTTCTATGGGGTGTGATGGGTGAGAGTGGACAAATGGCAGGGTCAATCTACAAGGTGGAGGATCATGGAATCTTCGAAAAACTTCTCCTGTGACACTTGCCTCTCTACATTCGCCGAGGGATGAGTAAGAGATCATCAATCTCCAAGTGGAATCAAGAACTATCAAAGAGAGGACACTAATCAAATCTCAAAAGCTAACTCACCCCCCTTGCAAACATCTATATATGGATCCCTCATCCCAGAGATCCAGAGGCTGGAATTTTGTATCTTGTAAGGAAGTGCTGCTGGTTTCTTGGTGTAACATCATAGTGTTGGGTGATCTAAGCTTTTCATGAGGTGAAGAAGGGCTTTCTTGCTGAGAGGATGATGCTGGGTCAGAGCAATTGGTTGTAATCCTCTTTTCTATTCTTGATTATTAATAAAGCTATTCAAGTTTTCCTCCACATTCTTGTATGATTGATGATATATGCATTTGTGTGGTCAATATATATCTAGTCCTATATTGTTTATGATAGTAGATCTATGTTCTTGGATAGTGTTATGCTGCTTTGATTCTACAGGTGCTCTTTGAAGGTAGGTAGACGAGGAAGCGAGTGACAAAGATCTATCAGAAGGGAGAGGAATCAAGAAAGGAGCCAAACGCAAGACAGAGGTTGGTCTCCTTCTTTCCCGTCTTATCTAATTCTCATGAAGGAAAATGAAAGTGGTTTTAGTTTGTTTGTTTTTGAGGTAGCTACTAGCCTTAGTGGGATTAGCAGCTCTGCATAGACACTAGATTTCCCGATAACAATTAATTTGATAGGAAAAATCTGGTACCATGTTCTTCATATACCTTCTACATTGAAATGGAAAATCATACAAGAAACATCATCATACCATACCTCTAATATCCACAGATAGATGTAGAAATCATCGATATGATCTTATTCCTTAGTCTTATTTTCAAGCTCAAACTTTGAAAACAACTTCTTTGGATGTCTGGGAATTCTATGAAGGTTATCCAAGAGAGCGAGTGGCCATTGGGAATACCCATACAAGTCCTGGTTAACCATGTCTTCATCTCTTTATGCTTCTGTCCTTTCTAAGTATGATTATCTTTCTCTTTCACTATTCATGCCTTTGTTGAACATAAAATCAGCTGGCAGTTGTTCTGTTAGAAAGAACAATATATTCCTCATACTCTTCATGAATGGGTGGAAGGAAATCTTGTTGAAATATGTCTTCCAAAGACTTAACTAATTCCTCAAGAGTAGCAAAAACCAAATCTTCCAATGATGCAAATAATATAGTGGTACAATTTTTTTCTTTCTTCTTGGGATGATAAGGGAGATTATGATGAACAGGGAGTAAACCAATAGCTTTTAGAAACCAACAGGTAATAGGCCAAAGTGCCTAGAGTTATTCGTAGGTAACATTGTAGTCCAAATTTGTACTAGGTTGGGAAGACCCTCCTACTTCTGGAATAGGAGTTGGGATAGTGCTTAGGATATTACTTCCTTGTCTAGAAGATGAATGATTGGGATGTGTACAGTTATCAGCCGTAAACAATTGGCTTCCCTCCCTGTAGTTCCATAATATTCACAGTTCTAGATACCGACAAAATAGAATAGATTTCCCTAATATGAGTTCCCAATCATACCTCACATGTTTATTTGAATGAAAATGAGAGTGGGACTTGTGAAGTGTTCAATTGTAGATGTATCAAGGCTCTTTTACTATAAGGGAGGTAAACTGATTCTCTAAAATATAAGTAATAATACTAATGTAAGGGACACACACACATAAATGAGAAAGAATCATTAGTGATCAAGTGAATTAGTTGACATAGATGCAAGGATCATTAAATAATGACAAGACATTTCCAAAAAGTTAAGCATCAAAGTGAAAAAATATTTCAATTAATTTAGTACATATGAAATCCAACATAAATCACAAAGACAAGAAGAATAGTCTGAAAACATCTACAGTTAATGCATGAAAATATGTTGGCCAAAATGATTCAATTATTAAAAAAAAATTCTAAGACACATAAGTACAATGAACATCACTAGATCCAATAGTGTAGAGTTAGAGGCACTACTTTCTGCCCAAAATTTCTATCAATATCTCTGTAATTCCTTATGGGAGAATCCAAGGTTAATATTCTCTTTCTTGAGTAACGACAATCATTTTATAACTTGAGGCATGACCTTTCACACCATCATGAAGTGTCTTAACTTTCCAACTTCTAATGACCTTTGGACTTCAAGAACCCTTCGACTTCCAGATGAATTTTGGAATTATACATGACACCTAAAATTACATGTATTTTGGACTTCTATATATGGATCTATTATCCATGCATGGCTCTTCGAGTTCCACATATTTGTCTTTACAATGATTACATGATTACATCATAACTTCCACACCATCGTATGGTGACGACATGATAAGTCACTATCATTGATGACATGGACTCATAGTGACTACTGACATTCAATTTCTTCAATAGATGGCATCGATACCACTTGTGTATTTTCACTACCATGCATCTTTTTGTCATTGATTTCTTCACGCTCCAAAGGGTCTTTGATCTCATGGAGTCATTAGGGATTCTCCAATTATCAATATCCTAATGTGTTTTTCAATATCAAATGCTTACCTTGACTTTTTTCTTTTCCCTATCTTCTTCCTTCATTCGTTCCATGTTGTTCTTTGAATACCTCAAACTACAATCACTCATGGAAAGAAAAAATTAGCCTGAAAAATCTCCTATCCTAACATTTTTATATAATTTCATGTCGATGACTTAACAATGCACATAGGAGGAGAAAGGGGAAATTTTGGGTGCAAGGACACACTATGAAAGGTTGAAGTGTTGAAGCTTTAAGGCTTTGGGATGTGCTCATGTGCTGAAATAGAGAAAGAGAAACTCATTGGAGGGTGTAGTGTATACGTTTGAAGGATGAAGGAAGGGAAGTAAGGCTCCTAAGTGCATTGTGAATTCAAGGGAAATAAGGAGGGCGCAAGGAACACTCTCAAAGGATGAAGGATGAGGCTTCAAGGCTTCCTAGTGCACTGATGCACTCAAGAGGCCCAATAAGGGTGTAGGGTGCATTGTTGGAGGATGAACGGGGTAGGTTGAAGAGGCTTTAGAGTTTGCTCATATACTCAAGAAGGGTACAGTTCTTCAAGTCGAAGGAGTGCACTCTAAGGAATACTTGATTCTTCACGGAGCAGTTTTGAACATGAAAGAGGAATTGTTCTTAAGAGTGCACTATGCACTAATGTAGGGTGTAGGGCACACTTCCAAAAAGTGAAGGATTCTAGTGCAAGGATTAAGAGTGTGTTTTTGTTCTCCTTGCCTTAATGGGTTCACCTATGCAACCAAATTTTGTCTAAATATAGACGATAGAGAAAAGGGTGAATGCAATGATTCTAAACATGAAATAATGTGTAAGACATACCAACTTATAAATAAAACTTAAAAAATCTTGAATAATGGTAAATAGACATCAAAATACTAGTCGAAAAACACTCCCCAAGTGCAACAAGAAAAGTGTTTTCAATTGCAACCACAACTGTTGTTTTCCAATAAATGAAGGCGCTATGACCATGAAATGTACTAGAGATGTTATAATCAATGTAACAAAACTTAAGAATGATCAAGAAAAAATGAAACATATAGAATGACATGAAACATCACTTGTGAACCAAGGTGACACTTGATGTGACAATGAGGTAGGCTCCAAAATTTGAATTATAATGGAATTTTGGAGGGTGTTGTAGTAGTGACAACACTTGTATAAATAGTAAATGTGCATAGTATATTTTATGGACTTTACAACATTAGGAAAATGAGATGAAAAGTTAAACTAAATATGTAAAAATTTTGTGTTCGTGCATATTCTCCCTCTACACACTTAATGTTAATCTCCACGTTATTTTATATTAATTTTTATATGTTATACGAGAATGCTTTATTTTTATTTCCAGATGCATATTATTTGAGGATTTAAGTTAGGCAATTTTAAATATATGAAATTATCACTATGAATAGTATAAAAAAATGTTCAAGATTGACATATAGTTTGTTAGTAATAATTGAATCAATAGCATTTCCCCCCGGTAGGTAATAGATTAATCTCTTAAACAAATATTTCAAGAAAATAACTAAACTTATTTTTATCAATTTTCTATATATACATGCTCTATGAGTTTCATTTCTTTAAATAATTATCATAGAAACCGCAACAACAAAATAATTATTAATTCATAATTATTATTTTTCTATAATCATTACAAATTTCAATATTGGCATAAATAAATATAGTGAAATTAGTAAACAATAACTACATTATTTGAAATCAAAATAGTCGCCATAATAGATTAAATTTGGATAGCTTACAGTTGATGCCTTGTCATATTCAATGTGATTATAAGTATATAGTGTAACAGATAAAAATATATCCACATCGATTCTAAGGCAGTATTGTTGAACTAATGGTCATGATGCCATTGCTTCAGAAGCATACTTTAATATGTACATAAACTAAGTAAGAAATTTTTTTATATTGGGTCCTTTACACATACTTTCATATTTTTTTCCAAGAAATCCTATTGTTGTTTTCACCCCATTTTTTAGTTCCTCACCTTCAATGGCTACTATATTTGAGTATTGAATAAGTGAATATGACAATCAATTAAACCTCTTTTTGTATTGTGTTATAGAGGTCCATCAACTTCTTCATCATCCTTTCTCACAACAAGATGATAACTAAGCAGATAAGACAAAGAGTAATAAAGATTAACTTTCCTTAAAGTGTCCATTTACATGCCATGTGTTTCTCAGATATATCAATCAAACTTGTTGCTTCTTTCCTTTCTATGTACTAAAATCTGGACTTTGAGTGAATGCTAAATAATTCAATAAGGCTTAATTTTATGAAGAAAATATATCTTTTAAGATATTAATCAAAAGTAATAATGAAATCATAAGAGTTCATATTATAGTAATTGTCAGGCTAGGAGTAACTCCAGTTTGGCAGAAAACTGATTCGATTTATTTCATTAGGTAGCTATTGTTATATACAAAGAATGTGACTGCTCAATTCATCTTCTGATGACTGTTCACATTCCAAATTCACCCAATCGCAGAGGATTAGGTGTCAACATTCCCCCTCTTAATCTAAAGGGATGTTGGTGAGTCCAAGCATCATTTTGAATCTTTCAATCTTTTCTCTTCCAAGCGCTTTGGTGAAGATGTCTGTAATTTTCTCATTTGTGGAACAATGACAGAGATGGATTATTTTGGCCTCAACATGATGTCGGATCAGATGATATTTAGTATTGATGTGCTTTGTACGATCATGGAACTTTGGGTTCTTGGCCAACTTTATTGTAGAGGTGTTGTCAATCATGAGTGGAGAGTTGATTGTACTTGTTTTACCTGCAAATCTTCAAGAATTTTCCTGAGCCACACAATTTGTTTCGTTGCTTCAGCTGCTGCCATGTATTCTGTTTCTGTGTTGGAATTTGCTGGAACTGATTGTTTGCGTGATCTCCAGGAGTCAGCTCCTGATCCAAGACTCATAGCATATCTTGAAGTAGATACCCTAGTTTTTGTGTCTCCATCGAAGTCTGAATCAGAGTATCCAATCAAGCTGATGTCGTCCACCTATCTATACTTGATTCCAAGGCCTTGAGTTCCCTTCAAGTACCTTAGAACCCTTTTTGCAGAAGACCAATGTCCCTCACAAGGCTTTTGCATAAACCTGGAGAAGATTCCTACAACAAATGAAATTTCTGGTCTAGTAGTAGTGAGGTAGATGAGACTTCCTACAAGCTGTCTATACTTTGTTGCATCCTCAAATTCCTTTCCTTCAATAGATGTGAGCTTTAAGTTTTGTTCCATTGGAGTAGAAAGGGAATTGCACTCTGTCATGCCAAATATGTTTAACAAATCTCCAATGTATTTCTTTTGAGAAAGAAATATGGGTTTTGGATGTTGGGTTACTTCAATGCTAGGATAGTAATGAACATAGCCCAAATTAGTCATTTCAAAACTTTTCCCCAATTCCTTCTTTATGGATGCAATGTAGCTTTCATTGTTGCCTGTCATTAAAATATCATATACATATACCACAAGATATACAATTGTTTTGCCAACTTTCTTGACAAATAAAGTTGCATCATCAAGATCAAAATGATTGAAGTTGTGTTTCAGAAGATGCTCAGTTAGTTTTTCATACCAGGCTCGCGGTGCTTGTTTGAGGTCATACAAGGACTTCACAAGTTTGCATACTTTATGTTCATGTCCTTTCACAGCGAATACTTCAGGCTGGGACATAAAAACATTCTCTTTTAGATCTCCATTCAAGAAGGCAGTTTTTACATCGATTTGATGGACTTTCCAATGGTTCTGAGCTGCTAGTGCAAAGAGTGTCTGGATGGTGGCCCATTTTTCTGTGGGGGCAAAAGTTTCCTCATTATCGACCCCTTCCTTCTGTGCAAAACCTTTTGCCACAAGCCTAGCTTTTTGCTTGTCAAGTGAGCCTTCAGCTTTGTACTTGTTCTTGTAGACCCACTTGCAGCCAATTGGTTTGGCTCCAAATGGAGGATCAACCAACTTCCAAGTGTCGTTCTTTATGAGGGCATCATACTCCTTTTTCATCGCTTCTTTCCATTCATCATGAGAAGTAGCTTCTTTGAAGGAAGTTGGTTCAAAATCTGTAGACAAGTTCAATTCACAATCATAAGTAACATCCATATCAACAGGTGAATTAGAGTTAGCTACATCACCTCCATTTTGTTGGTTTCCGTTTCTGGTTCCTGTTTTTCCAATTTCATCACGATGAACACTTTCAAGTGTCTTTGTCAGCCACTTCGGGGGACATTTTTGAGATGGTCCAAGCTTCTCTGTTGATTGAGTTGGGACTGAATTAAGATTGGAGTTTCATGCAGGGGAGATTGTTCTTCAGAAGAAGATTCCACATGTTGATCTAGTATAGGAATCCCCCCTTCAAGATGTGGAATCTGGTTATCAAATTCTTGAAATGATTTTGTTTTTGCGAATCTATCCAAGCGATCAAGTTTCCGCTCAACAACATTGTCAGATTTAGATGATTCAAGAAAAATGACATCTCTAGATACAACAAATTTTTATTTACTTCATCATAGAGGAGATATGCTTTGGAGGTGTTTAAATACCCCAGGAAGATACACTTACGAATTCTAGCACCAAGTTTGTTTCTATGTACCTTTGGTATCAAAGCATAACAGATGGAACCAAAGATCCTGAGATGTTTTACCGAAGGAACATGTCCATACCACAATTCATAAGGAGTCTTGTTTCTTATAGCATTAGATGGATATCTATTCTTTATATATGCAACACATAGAACAACATCAGCCCAAAACATTATCTTTACATTTTTGAATAAAATCATGGACAGTACCATATCCAAGATTGTTCTATTCATTCTTTCAGCTACACCATTTTGTTGGGGACTATAAGGCACAGTTGTTTGATGTTTGATCCCATGTTGGCGAAGATAGTTTTCAAATTCATTTGATGTATATTCTTTTCCATTATCAGTGGGAATAGACCCAATATGAGATTTCACATCATTTTCAATCCATTTATGGAAATTCTTGAATGTTTGAAAAGCATCAGATTTGTTCTTCAATAAATAAACCCAACACATTCTGGTGTAATCATCAATAAATGTCATGATATATTTATTTCCATTTGCAGAAGGAACAGGCATTGGACCACATAAATCTGAATGAATGAGTTCAAGCTTACTATGTGCTCTTGAATGTGAATCATGAAAACACTGTTTGCTATGCTTTCCTAGAATGCAAGCATCACATTGCTTATGTTTCCTAGGAATTGTAGGCAAACCAGCAACACCATTTTTCTTCAATAAGCGGAGACTGTCATAGTTTAAATGTCCAAATCTAGCATGCCATAATAAACTTGATGGAAGTGTACCTTCTTCATGATGGGAAATATATGAGAAATGTTGTGCATGAGCAGAGGTTCCTTGCAGTTTGAGAATCCTTTCTTCTTCTATTCCCCTCATGACAAGTGAGTGGCCAGAAGCTTTTCTTACCTCAAGTTTGCCATCAAACATATGAATGGAGTGACCTTGCTGGCGGATGTGGACCAAGGACAACAAGTTTCTCTTGAGTTGTGGGAGATATAGAACATGATCCAGAAGAAAGTCTGGAAGAGCAGGCAGTTTAAGCCTGATTGTGCCAAGCCCTGATGGCTTGATTTTTGACTGATCTACAAAGTATATTGCTCCATCAACATTATCAGTGAAATCTTCAAAAAAAACTTTTCTATGAGTCATATGACAAATTGCTCCTGAATCAAGCAACCAATCATTTTTCAAAGAAGCAAGTGAAGCATTAAACAAATATTCATTTACTCCAATGTTGCATTGTGCCTCAATATAGTGAGTGGATTCAGGTGCTTTACTTTTGTCTGTATCATCAATTTTACCTTTCTACTGGTTTCTTTTATGCTCAATTTTGTCCCATGGTAGCTTTCATGTAGAAGCATCATGTGATCCATTTCTTTTGCAGTGAATGTAGTGTAAGTCTGCCTTTTCTCCTTGAGAATGTCTACCCCCCTGCCTCTGAAATATCTTCCTCTTCCTCTTCGTCCACCTCTTCCTCTTGTAGAATCTTGAGCATGATGCTTTTCTTTATGAGGAAGGCACACAGTCTCTTCAGAAGATTCAGGGGTTGTCTTCTTTCCAAAGGCTTTCTCTCTTTCAGCAAACTTTTTCACAAGACAGTGAAAGGTTATATCTTTAAGATTTCCATTTGTTTGCAAAGACTCAAGATAATTGGAGTAAGTAGGATAGAGTGCCTTGAGAAAAGAAATAAGAGGGATATCCAGCTCAACCTTAGTGGAATTGATATCATGCATTATAGACTTTACCTCAGATGCAAGAGCAAGAGGATCATTATTTTTTAGTTCAAGAGTGAATAGTTTAATCATAAGTTGAACAACTTCAAGTGCAAAATGTGAGTCATAGAGTTCTTTCAGCTTTTGTAAGGCTTCAAAGGCAGTTCAATATGATGAAATATGGCGACTGACCTCTTCATTTATAGATGCTGTGATTAATGCATACGCTTTGTTGTTCTTGTTCTCCCAAATGAGGAGCTCTTTGTCTGAGGTAGGTTGTACTGGGTCTTTGTCTCCTTCTCCGACACACACTCCTTTCCACAACTCATTGAAGATGAGGGTGTGTTTTATCATTTGAGACCATTCAGGATAGTTCTCCTTGCCAGGGAGAACTATTCCTACCATGGAGATGATTGAATGCATTCTGTAAAAAATACTTCTGCTGATTGAAAAATACTTCTGCTGTTAATGTATAAAATTGTACCTTTCGTGGAAAAAAAAATGGAGCTCTGGTGTAAAAATTGTAAACAAAGATTGCACTCTTATAGAACAAAGATATTACCAATTCCCATATGGTGGAGATGATACCACATAATGTACCAAATAATACAATTTTTTAAGAAAAAACACATAGTGTTGCCTTCAACAAAACACATGTCGTTGCGTTAAAATTACACATGGCTGCCGTCAGGCAGTTTTTTTACCAATATCATTGGTAGCATCGTGAATTTATAAAGCTGACCCATGAGCCCATAGCCACATTCACCCATGGCGACGACAGTTTGACAACCCTTTCATTCTCAAACGAATTCCATATCTTCCACGCAATGGACGGATTCCATATACTTCACGCAGTGGACAGATTCCATATCCTTCACGCAGTGGATGAGCTTTTCAACATAGATAAAGAATCACTGAACAGTCGTAAACAACCCTTTCCTTCTCAAATTAATATTATAGAAATTTCAGAGATTCACTCAGCCAAAATTAGTGTCCATGGAGCCAAAACCCACAGTTTATATCAACAGCAGCATTAAATCCTCCAAAATGTTCAACACACAGCCACAATTTTCAATTTAATCGTGGAGTATTCAAACAATTTTAATATTACTGTATTATTCAGACCTCGAGCAAGGCAAAAGCAACAGAATCAATTTGGAATGTGATACCAAACTTTGGAATAGAACGGGTCTCGATTCGCCAGAGAGCGCTTCTGCTACGCCACAACAGTTGCAAAACTTTGAAATAAAACAGGTCTCGATTCGCCAGAGAGCGCTTCCGCTATGCCACAGCTAGCACCATGCTTCTGCTTTGCCACAGAAGGTATTTGTGTATTACAGTGTATGCATTCCACAGAAAACATGAGACCACCAACAATAGTTTGTGGACATACTTCCGCGTGAAAGTGAGGTGGGAGTCATTGGTTCTGCTTGAAGGAACCTATAGCGAGCGGGAGATGCTGGGAATCCGCATTGACATAGTACGCAACAGGCGCAGTTACCAAGTCAGAGACATTTATGAATCAGTGAGGGAGCTGAAAAGTCAGAGACGTTTATGAATCAGTGTGAGAGCTGAACAGTTAGACAGGACAGAGTAATCAGGTGAATGCAATTCATGCAATGGAGGCATAGGTGCAATAACGCTCCTCTTTTTTTTTTTTTCTGAATCAGTCAGGTAGTGGGCCAGCTAATTTATGAAGAACTTACTCAGCTATTTGGGGAGTAGGGAGTTACAAGGGACACAAAAGCTAAAAAAAGAGCTTGCTCTGATACCATGTTAGGCTAGGAGTAACTCCAGTTTGGAAGAAAACTGAGTCGATTTATTTCATTAGGTAGCTATTGTTATATACAAAGAATTTGACTGCTCAGTTCATCTTCTGATGACTGTTCACATTCCAAATTCACCCAATCGCAGAGGATTAGGTGTCAACAGTAATGCTAAAATCACCAAATAATTAAAGCTTATATGCATAACCCCCCATGTTAGTTTTTGAAATACTAAAAAAAGAATACTTAAGCTTTGCATTCCATTACACATCCCCATTATGAAGAAGGGTCTATATTTCGTTGATGTGTGTTCCCTCATTCATTGTGACTTAAACAACATTTAGAGGAGACTAGCATGTTATAAATTGTTTTTACTCTAAATACCATAACAAAGTGACAACTGTGGAGCATGAACAAATAATAAGCAAGGAACAAGAACCACTACCGAAATTCAATAGCTTCTTTTTCATATAAGCTTTAATTATATGGTGATTTTAGCATTACTGTAATATGAATGCTTATGATTTCAATATTACTTTTGATTAATATCTTAAAAGATATATTTTCTTCATAAAATTAAGCCTTAATGAATTAATTAGCATTCACTCATCTGTGGTGTGGAAAGTTGAATTGTGTAGAGGACTAATGTATGAAAAACTATATAATTGAGGGAAAAGGCATTCACCTTCAGCCGAATGGAAAATTGCATCAACCCATTGTATTCATTGACCTATTCATCCACCCATGGAATTTACCTATGGTAGTGTAAGTGGCATCCACCCATGGTATTGTAAGTAACATCCACCCATGGTATTCATTCGTATTTTCCTATGGTGTCGTGACATCCACCCATTGTATTCATTCACCCATGGTATTCACCCATGGTATTGTAACCGAAAAATACTATAAGTAACAAGTCACATTTTGTAAAAGGACAACTTTTCTGCCAAAATGTAGATTTTACAAGTATTCTGTGTTGTGATAAAAAAAATTATTTGTGGCTTTTTTAATGGGAATTCTCATCGTTTTCTTCTGGCATTTCAATTTTTCAGATCTTGGGGGCCTGCCTCCAAGATCCAATTCAGTGGTATCAGAGGAGGTTATGATTCCATGGGAATGAGGTTTTGATGCATATTTCAGTTTCAAAATTTACAGGAATATTCAACAAACTTCAAGCATGTGCTACATCCTCCATAGAGAATTCTCTTGGGCCAAGCGAGAATAATTTTTCTTTTTTATTTTTTTTGTAGTGTTTTGGGCGGCGAGTTTGTAGATCATATATGAAATTTTTGGTGCAAAATTTAAGAAAACAAATAAAATATTTGGATACCTTTTGAGAAAATACCCAAATTCAACCAAAAAAATTGGCCAAATCACAGTCGAGATGAGGGAGATATCATTGATTTAAAGTCATCTATGTTGCAAAAATGTTTCGGACAACAGTTCGTGGATGGCAGCTCTCCAATCCTTTTTTGTAATTTTTGTACAAAATTTTAGAAAATTGATTGTAGTATTGAGCTCCTCTTGAAAAACTACTCATTTTAGAAAAACAAAAATGGATCGAATGAAAGTTTGGATGTTGGAGATATCACTGATTTAAAATCAACTAGTTTTTTCAGAACTTTTGTGATGACGGTACAATTGCAGCGCAAATATGAGATTCTAGAGTGTCCATATAAGGATTTACAACACATGAGAAGATGAAAAATGGTCCTTCTATTTCTGAAAATAGGTTATAATAAATATTCTGAGCTATATTGACTGAATTATGTCAATTCTAATTCTAGAACAATATTCGACGTGGGTTTTGTTTAGAAATGTTCCCTCCAACCCTGCTTTAGTAGGCACCTGCTTCACATTGATCAATTGCAGCATTTGGTTTGGGTTCTTTGGAGATGTTCTCTCCCACCCCAGGCTATGTAGGCACCTACTACTTCACCAACAACCAAAATTATAGTTATGGGTCAACTGCACAAAATCCTTGTCATCGAAGTCCATTTGCTAAGCCGCACACTATCAGTATCATAGCTGGTTGCAAGAATTACAGGGTGTCTCTATCCTCAGATCATCATTCATCATGTTTATGGGTCATCCACAAACCCACACTTCATTGGAGTCCATTTTCTAGGCTGCATATTATCAGTTTCACAGTTGCTCACAGGCATTACACAGTATCTCTATCCTCTGATATTCGTTCATCATGGTTATGGGTTAACCACATAAAGCCCTTCTCTTTAGTGTCTCTTCATATTAAACAATGGTTTCACAGGAGGGAACTTTATGTAATGTGGAGCATTTCTTCTTAAGGAAGGAGGAATGATCTGAATGGAAAATCGCATCAACCCATGGTATTCATCCTCACATGTTATTCATTAACCCATGGAATTTACCCATGGTATTGTAAGTGGCATCCAACCATGGTATTTGTCCACCCATGGTATTGTAAGTGACATCCAACCATGGTATTGATTCACCCATGGTATCCATTCACCCATGCAATTTACTTGTGGTATTGTAACCAAAAAATATTATAAGTAACAAGTCACATTTTATAAAAGGACAGTTTGTCTGCCACAATGTAGCTTTTACAATTATTCTCTGTTGTAATAAAAAATTCCTTTGTGGTTTTGTTTATTGGGAATTCTCCTCTTTTTGTTCTGGCATTTCAAATTTTCAGATCTTCGGGTCCTTCCCCCAAGATCTAGATCACGTCTACATAGATCCGTCTTTCACACATCCTTCCAATCTTCTATAATGAATAATAACTATGGAGCCACTGTAGAAATTTCTCCATAGATTAGCTAGCTCTGATACCGTGTAGAAATTCTTCAAATTCTCTACAAATCTACCTCTAATGCCATGTACAAAATCTGACTGTAGATTAACCCTATAATGCAATATACCAAAGCAAAATAGTATAATCTTCTTCTACTATCCATTTTTAGAAGCTTAAAGTTTGAGAAAGATCGAGCTAAACACATATAACCAGAAGAAGAAGAATCAATGCACATGAAACATAGAAAATACTTAAGGGAAATCCTCAACTAAAAACCCCACTATCTATATTATCATACAAGGTGGAAATACATCTGAATTATACAAATCCTTTTCTCTCACAGATAGCCAAGTCTTAGTACAATCCTCCTAGATGCTCGTAGGCAATTAAAGCTTCTCAAAAGCCTTCTCCTCTGCCCTCCAAGCTCCTATTTGCTTGTGTAGTTCCTTTGGGATGATCTCCTTGTGTTGGCGTTATGATGCATGTGTTGTACTTGATGGCAACCCACTTGTAGTAGAACAACTCACTTGTATATGGTAATTAGTTGAATCTACAAAAGAGATATGAGATGTGACAGAATGCATGACAATTTTGTTTACAAATGTGATAAAATATAGGGCAGTTTCAAGGAATCAGTTCAGAAGGCAACTCACTCAGATGGAAGATCACAGTACAGCATGACAACAACAAATAATTACAGTCCAAACTACAAAGGACGAAGAAAGAGAGGTATACCCAGGTTCACCTTGACCAAGCTGTGTATGCATGTAGGTTAACAGAACAAAAGAAGCATATAACATACACAAACACTTTCACAGAAGGAAAAGCACATATACCTTGTAACGAATCTCAACCCAGAACTCTTCAGATTCACAATCACCTTATAATGAAGATGAACAAGCAAAAGAACTATCAGGTATGAATTTGTTATCCTCTAGTGATACATTTCTCCATCCATTTGAAGATGATGAAAGTGATAGTTAAACAACTGAATTTTCTCTTATGGGTGAGAAAGAAAGATATCAAATACAGGTAGAATTTAAAAGGCCTTCAGAGAAAATTATAGATCGACAAGATCTATTGGACAAAAGGGAATGTGCCTTCAAAGAAGAAGATACCAATCTAAAAGCTCAACTAGAGGAAGGAAATAAGGAAAAGGAAGATCAATGTGAAAAGCTGTAGGATGAAGGGACATCATTAAGAAATGAAGTAAATAAAAGGAGCACAACAATCAAGAAACTCAATGATAGATCCAATTACTATGAAATTCTTGAAGCTAAGATCCTCTCTCTAAAAGAAGATCTTGAAAAATCAAATAATCAGAATGAAGAACTACTCCAAGCTCTTGAAGAACAAGAAAACAAAGTTCTCGAATTAAGCCAAAAAGTGGAAGAAGTAAGAAAAGCTAAAGAAATCATGAAGAAGCAGTATCTTGAAAAGGAAGAGCAATATCAGGTTGAGGTAAATATACTAAAAGGTAAATTAGAAGAAAAGGATAAGCTTTTACAATTTCAAGATAGTACTAAGATTTTGGATGATATTCTTAGTAGTCAAAGGTCTCCTGCCATCAAATCTAGTCTTGGTTTCCATGAAACTGTTGAAGGTGAATCTAGATCACAAGATAAGGCAAGGAACTCTAATGTAAAACCTGAAATGCTCAACAAGGATATTAGAGGTCAACTCCATCTACAACCAAGGAAGGAAATTCTTCAAAGAAAATTTTTTACTCCTAAATATGGAAGTGATAGTCGGTTATTTACTCAAATGAATAATGTTGAATGTTTTATATGTCATAATCTTGGACATGTAGAATGAAGATGTGGAGGTAGAATGGTTCGAGACCATCACACAGAAAGATCATCAGCTTCCAAGTACTTCAAGGGATATTTTTTTTCTTGCAATATGTTTGGTCACAAAGACATTGACTGCTATAGAGAAAATATGAAACATGTAAGATGTTATGCATGTAACAAATTTTGACATATAGCAAAGGCATGCAGGAGGAAATTTCAGGCACCATACCAAAAGGAGAAAACATCATCACACTCAAAGATATGGAAGAAGAAGGAAGTACAGTCAGAAAAATGTGGCATGGAACAGTGTACAGACATAACAGACTCAGGGGGAGCTGAAGGCGTGAAACTTCAAAGTTCTAAATCTCATATGCAAGTTTCATGAAGACAAGTCGCATATATACGCAAGTTCAAAGCTTCATTGTCGTGTATACGTGGTTAGAGAAAAATGTAGTGGGACAGACTCAGAAAGACTAATTTGATATGATTCATAAAATTACCAGCTATCTTTTTTGTCGTGATGATAGATGACTATTGTTTGCAGATGTTATTTAGAAGTGCTTTTGATCCTCCCAACTTGTTGATAACTTGATGTATATTTGATTGATGATGATTCCTTGCTACTTCTCACTAATATATGCAATGATCAGATCTGACAGTGAACAGGTGGAATAGGTTCAGGGGGAGAACATGCTATGCTTCTAATAAGGCATTGTTGGCATTATGTTTAGAAGTCTTTGGTACCTAATAAATGTTGATGATGCTTATATGGATAAATCCTACATCTTGCTATGTTACAGTTATCACTTTCCCATGATAAAATCTCATATGATACTTGGGCTCACATAGTTGGTATTCAGATCAGATTTATGGATGATTATGGATGACTCTTTGATCATTGCTGATATATGTTTCTTACATGATGGTCTTCATAAGGACAAGGAGAAGTACAAAGCTTGAGCACACAACTTTATTATTTGATGATGAGCCACTCATTTCTTTTATGCTGTTGTGATCAAGCCTTCAAAAGATCATATGGTGCAGTTATGATGCAAGATTCATATAGTTCTTGGCTCTCAAATGGTTGAGGATTGTTGTTGTTGATGATATCAAGAAATCTTGACAAATGACCATGAACTCATGGTTTGCTAGATATATATTGCTTTCTCTTTGATGGACATACAATATGCTGAATAAATGGATGATTACTTAAGTTTCATATTGATAAATATGGTTGGTTGGCCAAGAAAATGGTGTTATTGCAGGTTGCATGAAGACTTAGATATTTGAAGACATGGATATTCAAGACATGGCTTACTTAGACACATAATGATGATGAGTTCTTACCTTATGATGATAGGTTGATACTCACATATGTTGATTATCATGGCTGATTCTTATTAGATGTGGGATGTTCCCTAGTGATGATACATGGTTGATATATTAAAGGTTCTTGTGGAAAGATCATGCAGTACTTGATGATGATGATGTGAATGATTTTGTGTTATTACTTGGAGATATGACATATGCTCAGAAGGCTTCTTTTACTAAGGAAATGAAGCAAGTTGATCTTGATGAGATCAAGAGGATGAGTTGATATCTATATGTGGCATACTTTGTCATATGTTGATGATATTTACACTGTCATATCTTCGGAACTAATCATGAACATATACAGGTTGCTGATTTGGATGTTATTGAAATATGTTTATGGTGTAGATCATACATGGTGTATATGACTATCATGGTTTTATTTAGACATTTGTTCTCTGTTATAAATGTCATGTATATAATTCGATGTAAAGGGCATACAAAGACCCATGATGTAGTAATTTATCTCTGTCTCTTGTAGTCTTTTGATGAGTCCTTTTTGGTCATTTCAATCATGTATAAACAATTGGTATATCCCCGCTTGGTTGGGAGGATGAGTCAAATTTGGTATATCGTCACTTGGTTGGGAGATTGATGTATGTATGAGTCATTGGTGGTAGGAATGTCAAACTCACACAGTCGAGTGATAGAGTCATGTTATTCTTTTGGGAAATATTTGTAGACTCTGCATGTGCTCAGGGGGAGCATGGATGATATAGTGCATCTCAGCATGTGCAAAGAGGGAGTTTAATCAGAAAATTCAGCATGTGCTTAGGGGGAGCATGATCAATGTTTATATTCAACTGCTTAGATATGGAAGTCATATTTTTGATCAACTCTTTACCCTTGATATAAAAAGGGGAGAATATCCTGGTCCGCCCTTTGCCCTTGATGTCAAAGGGGGAGAGTATTTTGGTGTTGCTTGTTCTACAACTTGCGATAATCAACACCAACATAGTTGCCATCAAGTCCAAAGGGGGAGATTGTTGGCATTATGATGCATGTGTTGTACTTGATGGCAACCCACTTGTAGTAGGACAACTCACTTGTATATGCTAACTAGATGAATCTACAAAAGAGATATTAGATGTGATAAAACGCAAGATAGTTGTGTTTACAGATGTGGTGAAATACAGGGCAGTTTCAAGGAATCAGTTAAGAAGGCACCTCATTCAGATGAAATAGCACAATACAACATGACAACAACAAAGAATTATACTCTAGACTACAAAGAGTGAAGAAAGAGAGGTATATGAAGGTTCACCTTGACCAAGTTGCGTATACACGCAGGTTAACACAACAAAAGAAGCGTATAACATACACGCGCACTTTCACAGAAGGAAAAGCATGTATACCTTGAAAAACTAAGTTTTTTGTCTGAGGTATTTGGTCCACGGTATTTTGATCCATGGTATTGGTCCATGGTATCTGGTCCAAGGTATTGACCCTAGGTGTTTGGTCCACGGTATTGGTCCCAAGTGGTTTCGGTCCATGGTATTAAGGAAGGCCTAAAACTATAAAAGGAGGAGAAGATCATTAGGCCCAGGGGGTGCAAGTATTGCATATCTTCTGAAGTATTACATCATATATGAAGGTTATGAGCTTCTGATGCATTGCATGATGTGATCTAAGGATGCACCTATGTAGTTGATGATGGTTGATGGATCAAGATCATAAAGCCTTAAATGCATTATCATTATGTGGTTTGATCATGGATAGTCTAGATCTAAATAATCATACAAGTTCTATTTTGTAAATGATATGATCTGGCTATGACTGAAATCTGGAATGTTTGTGAAGTTTTAAGTTAGTACTTGTAGATATCTATGCCATTTTGCTTTGGTAAAAGCACGTATACATGCTGGTTCGACACATCAATATAGCATATGCCTTATGAACTATGATGTTTGAAGTTACGGTTGGTTCTAGTTGTTGATGCAGAGTTCTAGGTTTGTCTTTATGTTCTGGTGACTCCATTCTGGTGACACTTTTTAGATTGATTGATTGTGATTTGCTTCAGTAATGATGGATGATATCTAATGATGGATCAGGATCATAATGACTTATCATTATGTGATTTGATGGGCTAGATATGATTGCTAACATATGTTTTATCCTTTATATCTGATGATCTTGGTATGTCTGAAGTCGGGAAGTGCAGGAAGTTATAACTAAGTATTTGCAGATTTATACGCTGGTTCGCTTTGATGAAGTTGTGTATTGTTAAGTTATGGTATGTTCTATGCTTAGAGAGATTTACTTTTATTTCTTATTATTATTCATAAATTAGCAATCACATGTGCATAAATAAAGTGCAGATAGATCATTAAATGATCAACAGAAAACAACAGGATAGAAAAAATGTGGCATCTAGCCAAGGAGAAACCCCACAATGTGTGGGGAAACCCTATGATCAAATCTTCTTTTATCTTCAATAATTTAGTAGAGAGAAATAGTACAACAAATCTGATTTATATTAGCAGTAGTAAACCCTAGATCAACAACATCAGCATTAGCAGCTTCATCATCAAAACTACGGCAGTCGATATCTCGCAAACCGACCGTTGGATCGGCTTGATTACACCACCAAAAAGTGCAGCCTTCAGAGGAGGTTCAGATGGGCCTATAACAGAGTTCATAAGTGGAGGTTTGATGGTCAACATTGGTCAAGGTTTGGATCTGCAATTTCTACTTCAGGTTTAGTTGCTTCCTTCCACATGTGTGAGAGAGACTCTTTTCTGTGCAAGTAGAGAAGAGCCTCTTTTCTACATAGGAGAGAGAGAGAGAGACGTGATGATATGAGTGAGTGCAGATGAGGAAAATTCCACCTGTATTTATACACAACTGGTGTTTTTTGAATAGATGTGACTGTTGAGCTTCTGAGCCTACATGAGTTGTAGATTGGCTTGATAATGATTCCATAATCAAAATAAATTCATACCTCCATAAATACTTATCATAATCGAATGATCCTTAGATCAATCCTGCACCTCTTGACAATAGGAATCTAATAAGAATCTTATCAGCCATGAATAAGATGACCCCCATGGAGTTTGGCCCTAGTTTCCAATTTTTAACACTCCCTCTTAACTAGGGAGAACTCCATCTACAATCTGTCTATCGGTTGCTACTATTCATCCATCAAATGCACTACGCTGTACAGCTTGACCACTGCTCTACTCTACTCTATCCTTCCTACTCTAGTCTGTTCTGCCTCCTCTACTTTGTTCTATTCTACCCTGTTCTGATTTGCTCTGCTTTGTTCTGTTCTACTATGCTTTTGTTCGAATTATGAAGAAGATTAAATGATCGAGGATGCATCATACTGACTCAAAGTCAGTCTCGTAGTATGCACCACTGGTCCCAAACTAGTCTCAACCAACCTAAAGTCAGCGTCATAGTGAGTACAGCTCCTACCACTCGTCGCAGTCCAGTATCATCCTCCACTGACTCAAAGTTAGTCTCAGAGTGCGTACCACTGGTCCCAGCCTAGTCTCAACCAACTCGAAGTTAGCGTCATCATATGTACCACTCCTACCACTGGTCCCAGACCAATGTCGCAGTCTCAAAGAGTGTACCGCTAGTCCCAGACCAGTCTCAAGTGACCCAAACTTAGCATCATAGTATCTACCACTCTCACTGGTCCCAGACCAGTTCTGCACTGACCCGAGGTCAGTCTCAGAGTATATACTGCTAGTTCCAGACCAGTATCAACCGACCTGAAGTGAGCATCATAGTGGGTACAACTCCTACCATTAGTCCCAAACCAGTACCATTGATCCCAAATCAATGAAGGTCATCCTAGCCTAGGGAGTATGTTAAATACAACAATGCATCCATCGGTACTACTATGGTCCATAACTTCATTTCCCTGCTCATTGATCAGATGAGAGGTACTTCCCATGGGTCCCTGACTACATGGGTAAGATGCCTTGACAGGAGAACTTAATCAATCTTGTCCTCAAAAGAGAACTAATCATCTTGCTACACAATTTCCATGGAGAACACATCATCCAGGCCTCACAATATAAGTAATCATCCTACTACATAGACGTCATGG
This sequence comes from Pinus tabuliformis, assembly GCA_031772625.1. NCBI lineage: Eukaryota > Viridiplantae > Streptophyta > Pinopsida > Pinales > Pinaceae > Pinus > Pinus tabuliformis. The sequence continues at coordinate 265,084,058 of CM062814.1, read as the reverse complement.
AGAACACATCATCCTGACCTCACAAGAGAACCAATCATCCTACTACATAGTCGCCACAGGGTGTACATGTACACCACCAGGGGATAGTGAATCACCCTGTGGTCATATTTTGCTCCAAGAACTACCTCGCACCCCCTGGAGCTCCCAGAGCTCAATGAATCATACAGGACCCTCATCGGAGGGTAGTTTAACTAGTTAAATTAGCATCAGTATATGAAAGTAGTCTCACATCTCTGATAGTGTATCTTATCCCATAAGTGATTGTGCCATGAAGATATCTCAATAGATTCTTGGCACCAATCCAATGTATGTGGTGAGGTTCAACCATATGTTGACTCAATGTGTTGACTGCAAAGCATATTTATGGATGGGAGTTCACTAAGAACATTAATTCTTCGACGAGTTGCCGATACTCGGTAGCATTTCGTAAAACAAGTCCAGCAGCACTACTGATTAATTTCTTGAATTCAAGCTCCATCAGGGTAGTTACAGGTTTGCAGTCTACCATACCAAACCTTTCCATTATCTTCAGCACATATTTTCCTTGAGATAGGAAAATTTCCCCTAGCTTCTGCCATACTTCAAGTCCTAGGAAATAATGCATCGGTCCTAGATCCTTCATTTCAAATTGTGAATAACAGGGTCTAGACCTGTTAGGAAGAGGTCATCCACATACAACACTAGTATGAGAGGTTTATCATATTCAACCTTAAAATAAAGGTTAGGGTTGGCTTCACTCCTAGTGAACCCTAGCTTCATCAAGTAGCTATCGATCCTCTCATACCATGTTCAAGGTGCTTGCTTCAACCCATAGAGAGCTTTCTTCAACTTGCATACATGAGATTTTCGATCATAAATCTCAAATCCTTCGGGTTGCTCCATGTAGACCTCTTCCTTGATCGAACCATGTAAGAACACGGTCTTGAAATCCATTTGATATAGGTTCCATCCTTCTGAAGCCGCAAGGGCTATGATCGAGCCGATGGTCGTATATCTGGCAATAGGTGCAAATATCTCGTCATAATATTTTTCTTTCCGTTCCCTAATGTTAGATTTTAGAGATCTCCTTATGGTGAACATCTCTTTAGGAGTCTTGGAACCTGATTCTAGATGAGGGCATTGGTTTTGTACATATATAATGGTGTTTGCAGCTTTGAACCATAGAAACTTCAGAAGTCGTTGATCATGGAGCATGGCATGGATAGCTTCCACAATCGTACAATTCTTCCTTTCTGCCACACAATTCTGCTTAGGAGTATGTGGTGTAGTAGTCTCCCTCTTAATGCCAGCCTTAGATATGCTTGAGTGAACCAACTGTAATATATTGAAGGTTTTGCTTTGGCTTGAGGGGAATGGTCCCGTTTTGAGATTTCCTTCAGCACATCTTGGACATACACCTTCTTTCTCTACTCGGAATTTGGGCATCCCTGTCACCATTTGTCTTACATCGGGTAGAGCTTTATAATGAAGGTGGGAAAACCTCCAATGCTAAAGTTAAAACTGAAGAGATGTGTCATAAGACATGACACTTAGCGGACTTCCACTGACCTGATATAATGAATAAATATGAAACCCAAGAGTAAAGGCATCTTTAACATTATTTTTCCATATACGTACCTTAACATTGCTGAAGGTTACCTTGTAGCCTTTATCTTCCATTACTGAGATGGGCACCAAGTTCTTTTTGAGGTCAGGTACATATAAGACATCCTATAAGTGAATCGTATTACCTTGATTCAATTTGAGAGAGACATTGCCTATACCTTTCACAATATATTTCATATTATCTCGAAGGTCAATTTCCAGGTTAGTTTCTTTCTCTATTAGATTATGGAGAACTTCTTTGTAACCAATGAAGTGCCTTGAGGCACCACTATCAATAAGCCAAATTCCCATTGAGTTCGAAGGGGTAGAGGTAGACATAGTAGCTCGTAGATAAGATTCATCCTGCTTACTTTCAACAAAGTTGGATTCATACCTGGAATTTTTAGCCTTCTTGAAGGGTTGTCCTCTTCCTTGGTTTCTAGTGCTCCTTTTACCTTTGCTATTGAATTTGTCATTCCTTTGATTTCCATCATAGGGATTTTGATCATCATCCCGGTGTGAGTTCTTTCTATCAAGGCACTCCTTTGCATAGTGACCCGCCTTATCATAGATGTAACATCATCCTTTTCTTCCACCCTTAGGTCCAACCTTTCTTTTTTATTTAGTCCCAGAATTATTTCTTTTCTTAGCTTGAGAAGAAAAGGTAGTAGGAGGACCTTTAGGCATGGGCATTTCTTGCTCTTCTACCCTTGTTTCTTATTGGATGCATCTAGCCATCAATTCCTTGAAACCAGGAATTACATTATTGTTCAGAAGAGTAGTCCTGAACACGTACCATTCGGATGGTAATCCTCCAAGAGTCGTAAGTGCCATTTCCCTATCTGTAATAGTCTCCCCAATAGATGGGAGATCATTCCTGATATTGGTGGTTCTTAATAATTATGCTTGCATACTCTCATCTTTACCCCTCTTAATTTCCTTCAGCTTATTTCTAAGAAACAATACTTCATTTGCATCATTAATTTTAAATAAACTCAGCAGTCTATCGCAGATTTCATTAGAGATGTTCAGGTCGGAGATGTAGGCCACCAAGCACTTTTTGATAGAGTCCCAGATGATCTTCTTTGTTTTGAATTCTCCAATTTTCCATTTGTTCCTTGCAGGATCGAATGCATTTGATAGAGGTTCAACAATATTGCCTCTCAAATGGTCCAACACCCCTTGATCTTCTAAGGTTAGATTGATAGACATCTTGCATCCACGATAATCAGCTTTCTCACGGAGCTTGTCATCGGTAGGAAAGAGTGATGAGGACCCCATAGTTCTTTTAGGATAGCCTTGCCAATCTTCTCTTCAGTGATTGCTCTTGCTCTTGCTCAGGCTTCTTCTTCACCTCTGCTCGAATACCATGTTAAGTTATGGTATGTTCTATGCTTAGAGAAATTTCCTTTTCTTTCTTATTATTATTCATAGATTAGCAATCACATGTGCATAAGTAAAGTGCAGATAGAACATTAAACGATCAATAGAAAACAAGCCAAGACAAGAGACACCAAATGTGGCGGTTAGCCAGGGACAAACCTAGAATGTGTGAGGAAACCCTTTGATCAAATATTGTTTTATCTTCAATAATTCAGTAGAGATAAATAGTACAATAAATCTAATCTATATCAGCAGTAGCAAACCCTATATCAATAGCATCAACATAAGTGGCTTCATCATCAAAACTAGGGCAGTCGATATCTCGCAAACCGACTATCGGATCGGCTTGATTCCAACACCAAAAAATGTGGCCTTCAGAGGAGGTTCAGGTGGACCTACATCGCAGTACCGAAGAGGAGGTTTGATGGTCAACTTTGGTCAAAGTTTGGATCTGTAGTTGTAGCTTTAGGTTCAACAACTTCCTTCCACATGTGTGAGATAGACACCTTTTTGTGCAGTAGAGAAGAGCCTCTTTTCTACGTAGGACACAGAGAGAGAGATGTGATGAGATGAGTGAGTGCAAATGAGAAAAATTCCTCCTATATTTATACACAATTGTTGATGTTTGAATAGATGCAACTGTTGGACTTCTCAGCCTACATGAGTTGTAGGTTGACTTGATAATAATTCCATAATCAAAATAAATTCATATCTCCATAAATACTTATTAGAATCGGATGATATTTAGATCAATCCTACACCTCTCGATGAGAGTAATATAATAAAAATATTATCAGCCATGAATAATATGACTCTCATGGATTTTGGCCCTAGTTTCCAATTTTAACACATATACACGCTGGTTCGGCTCTTGCAAGTTACGTATACACTTTGATGCATGGTTTTGAGGTTACAACTAGTTTTGAATAGTGATGCAATGTTCTGGGATGAGATCTGTGTACTCGTTACAGTGATCTATATATTCCAGTGGATTTGTTGAGGTTGATTCAATTGTGTCAAAGGTTCAGACGTTGTGAGTGATTGATTGAGGTTGGTTGATTCAGAGAGTGATGATTGAGTTTCAGTGGTTGGTTAATCCAAATGTATTTAATGGTTGTAGTGTAGTGGTGATTAATTTTGAGCTTCAATGTTGATAATGGGCCCAGTATGAAAATTAGATAAACCGAGGCCTTCATGTGTATTGTTGTGTACTAGGAGCATCTAGTCTGACAATTTATGAAATGTGGTCCTTGGAGGAAGAGAGAAGGTTGTAGCCTTTTGTAGGTCAGCACCTATGCACTAGTAAACATATTGGCTAGTACAAGAGCTAGGGGGTGTGGCTCCCTTCTAGTAGAAGGTGGAGAATGAGAGAAGGTAGTAACCTTTTGCAGGTAGGAGCCTGTGTGTTGGTATGTGTCTGCACCAGTATAATGTTGTAAACATATTTTCTTATTATTAAAAGAAGACAGAGACAATAGCAGTAGGTGGTTTTCACCCACATTGGGTTTCCACCTTAAATCTTGGTGTTCATGTGTGTTTCTTATGTGTGCTAGTTCTTTCTATTATTAAATAAACATGGTTACTGTTTAATGTTTAATAAAGTACCGATGCACATATTAAAGATCAACATATGATGAATTAACTGAATCATTACTTTGTTGGATATATGCTTGTTTCCTTAAACACAGCTTCGTGTACATGCGGGTTACCTTCATTGAAGTAGCATATATGAATTTGAGTATGAAAAGGAAAAAGACTATTGACTTGACTAATATTGATTCACCCCCGCCCCCCTCTCAGTATTATTTCCAACACCTTCACCCACTGGAACACTGCTCTCACACACTGCTCTAACACACTGTCAGAACTGAGTAGTCCTCAAGGAACCTTATTCCTTTTGAATGCATGAGTTTCCTTTATAGGAGAAAACATGCAACTGATAGTACATTTTCCCTATCTTTAATATTAACTAGGTCTTTCTCAAAATAGACATGCATGAGTTAATGATGAGAGAATCTTCACTTATCTGGAGTACACTAGTTGGAGGCACGCATGTATTAACTGGTTGAACTCAAAATTAGTTCTTCAAAAAATTTGGAACTAGTTTAACTAGACTTAACTTAGAAAACTGAGCTAACTAATTACAACTCAAATATAACACAACCTTATCTCCTTAATTAAGGGATAAATGTTGCATGACTTCACAAAGACTTCTAACTTGAATTTCTTCAACTAATTAATCCATAATGAATTCATTAATTAATTCCAAGGAGCTGGTGAGAATAAATTCTAATTTAATTCACAATTTTAATTCAAGGACAAATTAAAATTGGAATATCCGGATTCTATTTTTATCACTTCTTGTTGCTATTTTCAACACTCCCTCTCAACAATAAAGGAATTCAACTCGAACCCGATCATGAGGCTTTGGAATGTTATGCATGCAACACTTCTCTCTAGTGTTGTTGCTCTAGAAACTCTAGAAACAAAAAAAGCACACAACCTAATTTAGTATGTTGCCTCTGTCATCAAAGTCTCTGACTATTATTGCCTATGTTGACTAAAAACCCTACGCTTCTACTCACTCAGCCTTTCTACACTTTTTCCAATCCTTCCTTGCGCTCTTCAGTATCTGACTATTATAGCCTCTGTCACTTTGATCTCTAACTGCATCAATCCCATTGATTCCTCCTGCTACTATGTACTTTGGGCTCCCGTAGCAAGGTACAATCCATGAGATAAAACCTCTCAATGGACCCTACCTAATTTTGGCCTTCTTGGGAGTATCACTTCACATCATCCCACCTCACACCTAGAGGTATGGTTGCATGTGATCTCTCTACTGACTCTAATTGTGGTTCCTCCAAAATTGTTTGAGACTTCTTCTAGGACTGCATGTTGAGAGGTAATGTACTCTCCCTCTCAACCACCAAATCTCTAACATTTTCCTTGCTCCTCAAGTATTTTCATGCATCTTGAACCTAAAGTGCATATGGGTTCTTAACTCGTGAACCGATTTGTTTCACCTATCCATTGCTAATGTGTCTAAGGAAAACATTTCCATTACTGAAAACAACATCGTACCCTTTGTCCTCCAAAATCGCGATCAATACCAAATTCTTCTTCAGTCCAGGCACATACTTCACATCTGTCAAGGTGATAAGAGCTCCATGCTCCCTTAGAAAAGAAACCGTGACCACTCCTAAAACACTATACCTTTCATCATCACCCATCTCTATGTGAATATTGAGGACTTTCTCCTCCAATGTACTGAATAAATTTTTATTGTCAATATCGAGCTAAACACATATAATAAAAAGAAGAAGAAGTAATGCACATGAAACACAGAAAATACTCAGGGGAAAGCCTCAGCTAAAAATCCCTCTATCTGTATTATCATACAAGGTCAAAATACATCATAATTGTACAAAGTATTAGCTCTCAGTACAATCCTCCTGGATGCTCACAGGCAATCAAAGCTTCTCACAAGCCTTCTCCTCTTCCCTCCAAGCTCCTATTTCCTTGCGTAGTTCCTCTAGGATGATCTCCTTCACCCAGAGGAACACTCGTCTCACACACTGCTCTAACACACTGTTATACCTGTGCAATCCTCAAGGAACTTTATTCCTTTTGCATTCATGAGTTTCCTTTATAGGAGAAAACATGCAACTGATAGTACATTGTCCCTGTCTTTAATCTCAAATGGGTCTTTCTCACAATAGACATTTATGATTTAATGATGAGATAATCTTCAGTTATCTAGAGTACACTAGTTGGATGCATGCACGCATTATCTGACTTGACTGACATTTAGTTCCTCAAACATTTTGGAACTAATTTAACTCGGCTTAACTCAATAAACTGAGCTAACTAATTACAACTCAAATATAAATCAAGCTTATCTCCTTAATTAAGGGATAACTCTTCCATGACTTCGCAAAGACTTCTAACTTGAATTTCTCCAACTGATTAATCCATAATGAATTAATTAATTAATTCCAAGCAGCTCGGGAGACTAAATTCGATTTAATTCACAATTTTAATTCAATGACAAATTAAAATTGGATTATCTGGGTTCTATATTTATAATTTCTTGTTGCTATTTTCAACACCACGTAGACCATATTAATTTTTTTATCTCAAGTGAATACTATTAAGCACTCAAGAGATGTCCATATTACATGCAAAAAATAATATATTTTATAATATCAATGGATATAATATTCTTTATTTGTTAGCAAACATTAATCACAACACAATGTGTTAGATTAAATTTTATTAAGCATTGGAATAATGTCTTGATAGCACATTGATCCACCAAATAAATGCTTATATTTATCGAAAAGGGAGCTTTTGTTAATCATAGAATTAGGTGTTAATTAGTATTTTAATATCATGCTAAGCACTTGACCGATATCGTACTTACGTGTTGATTCACTGAATAAATGCCAAGCATACTTACATATATTTACAATAGAGCTTATGTCATTCATAAATATAAGTATTAAATAATTTTTTTTTATTTTTATATATGTTAATCTGTGACATATGAGTTTTATTGGATATATGTAACATTTTACCAGAATGTTGCCACTAAATGAGACAATGTGCACAAGAAGTGAGGGTGTTCTCTCACAGTTTCAATCTACTATAAGGAATACTCACTAAATAGCCCCATAGATCTTCTTGACTTGTTTAGAAGTAGTAAAGGTTATTAAGAAAATGAATGGTGTGTTTTTTATCCACCGATTCCATGAATAATTTCCAAAAAGAATATTTTATAATATCAATGCATACAATCCTCTTGATATGATTACAACCAATAATGTGACATAATGTTTCAAAGTATATTCTATCTACCACTTGAATGATGGCCTGATTACACATTAATTCCTAAATAGATATTACTATTCATCTAGATCAAACTAACATAAAAACATGAGAAAATATAGATTAAGAACTACATAATAGCACAATTTAAGATGTAAACATCCCTTTACATCACATAAACGAACAATTATTGGATGCTTCAAATGAAAAAACATCCTTCGTATATATAAGAGTATAATGGATAAAAATATAATTGGGGCCTACATAACAATAATAAGTTAAGGGCACGACAATAACATTGTAGGGACTAAACTATTATTATAGGGACCTAACATGCCCCTGTCTTTCAAATTACTATTCTCCTAAATCCTTAAGTATTCCTATATGCTTAACTATAAAATACTGATTCTTCCATGTGTATTATTTAACACATAAGTTATTCCACTCAAAGAGATATTATAAAATTTATCGATTTCGCAACTATCAAATTCTAGTTTTTGTGATTGCTTGAATATCCAATAGGATTTTTCCTTCCTTTTCATGTTTTGGTCATATAGTTTGAATTGGGATCTTCTCACCAATAACCTTCTTTAAGAATGAAACATGGAAAGCTAGATGTACTTGCAAAGATACATGTGACTCCAATATCTAGGCCATAGTAGAAATATTTTGTGATACCTTGTAAGGGCCAGACCACTTGGTTTATAGTTTATTATATTTTTTGGCTCACTTGAGGGAAAATTTGTTGTATTGTTGTAGCCATAAAGACACCCAACTACCCACACTAAAAATTCTTTCACTGTGATTTTTTTCTACTTATTGTTTCATTCAATTATGATCTAGATTCATATTATCTTTTTAGAGTTGGATAAGTTGTTTTATATGCTCGATGTGATCTTCCACTGCTTGAATCATATAATTATTTCCTAAAGATGATGTGATGGACAATCTTTGATATCCATAAAGCACCATAAATGGGGTCATTTTCACTGTGGTATGGAAGGAAGTGTTACACATTCATTCTTCCAAACGTAACAAGTTAACCCATTGTGTTTTCTTATCAGATACAGAGAAACAATGACATCCTTCTAAAAATTGCTTGACTATCTTAGTTTGTCCATCATACTGAGGATGACAAGATGAGTTATGAGTAAATTAAGTACCAAGGCAAGAAAATAATTTTATCCCAAAATTTCTTGTGAAAATGGGATCTCTATCACTTACAATAACCTTCAGGTTTCCAAGTACCTTTTGAATAGTTTCCACAAATGAAGCATCAACTATACTAGCTTTTAAAACATGAGAAAATGCACAAAAGTGTGCATCCTTGGTAAGTCTATCAACTATCACCAAAATGTAACTCTTTCCTTTGGACTTGGGTAGAATTGTGATAAAATCCATTGATACCTCCTTCCAACATAGATGAATGGATAATGATTATAAAATACCTTGGGTCTTGTTAACACCCAGGTTGTTCCATATGACTCCCAAGGGAATACGGCCGGGGTAACCACTAACCAATCTTTGGATCACAGTTCCTAGCCAAACTGTAATCAGAGAGGGCTCTCTCTTTATAATTTGTCTCTGTTTTGAAATGATTTTAGGCTAGCTATGAAATGAGGGTGTTTAGTTTTATGCTTTGGTTGAGGGATATCTTTCTGTACTTGAAGTGTGCAATCTGCAGATGACTTTATTTCATTGGGAAATGGAGTCTGTGGCTATAAGTGTTTAGAAACCTTGAGGTGAATTACTGAAATTACAGGGCCAATTGAATATTTCATATAACAAAGTTAGATTATGAGGGTGATATGTAAACAACCAGTGAAAAGCATTTAAGAATTTTCCACTAAAGCTGGGGTGTGGGGAAGAGATAGATGCCTCAGGAGCAAACTTGAATTCCTGAAATATTTATCACAATGAGAGATATAGCTTGAAAGTGTAGCAATTAAGAATTACACCTTATTTACTCTATCTGGAAGAAAACATTTATAACAGCTTAGATTGAGTCCAGGGTAATCTGCGATTAAATCCTGGGACTATTATTTTACTTTGCCATTAAGTGTAAAACACAGAAACATGAAAGAACATGAAAGACTAGAAAACATATAACACAGAGGTTAAAAGAAGACTTATTGTGCTATGAAACATGCAGGAATCCTGTAACAATCAGCCAGCCACCACAGTGCATCAAGGAACACAGAGCTTTGGAAATTCCATCCACCTTTTGTATTATTTCTCTAAGAGTTATACAACAACAGAAGTATAGAAATGAAATCAATAACAACCTTTGCAAACTCATGCAAAGGGGACTTTATAGAAATGTTTATACAAAATATCTCAGGCATTGAGTCATATGAGAGAGAAATATCTTCATTACTTCGTACAGAAAGTAGAAAAAAAGTTATTACAGCTTTGAATGCAGCATAACTGCTCTTTAAGTCTGTCAGAGGATATTTTGACCCTTGGAGGTCAGTGAGTCGGTTGAACCGCTTTGCTTTAATGCTGGAAAATGTGTCTTTACGTTTGCTGCGCTGTATTTTCTCGGCCCTGCCACCTGTGACTGTGTTTGCTACTGTGGTGACCGAATGGCCCTGCTGAGTTGGCTCAGCCTTTCATCTTTTCTCTGTATGCTGATCTACCAAAATTTTCCCTGTGTATGAACACTTATAAATTGGGCAAAACATAACATTACAGGTTCTGGCTTGATAATATTATTTGTGTCAATTTATTCCAGACTTCCTGTGTGGGCAATTGGTGCTTGATAATTCCCTCTATGGTTTCATCTGCTTCTGTATATTTATAAAAGTTTGGAGGCACATCGAACAGATGATTTATCTCGTTCATGATAAAAAACAGGTTTTCCACCCTATTATATAGAGTCTGCCCTGATGCTGGCCCTGATTCTGCTGAAGTGCTGGGCTGTCCTGCAATTTGACTTGCAGCAAAGGCATTGACCCTTTTAGCATAGTTTTCATGGGTAAGCAGTCTTCCCACACTGCTTAGCAGGCTGGGGAGGCCTCTGTTTTGCAATACCTGAAACCTGTCCATGAACTTGTTGATTTCGGTCTGCATGTCTTGGGTTCTCCTTTCCAGTGTACCAACCAGGTTTCTTAATGTCAGGACCCTTTTAACCATTGAGATTGTCTCAGTCCTCTGAGCAATTCCCATGGTGGCCAGTTGAAAGCTTGTCCTGTTATTCAGTATGTTGATCATTCTGTTGGCAGCATCAGGCATGTTGCCAAGGCTTGCTCTTGCTCTGTGTATTTCCCTATTTTCCTTTGTAATGAGCACTGACTGCTCATCTATGGTCTCAATGAATTGCCACTGATCAGTAATTGACTAGCCAATATTGGCCCACAGGACTGTTTTGAGCTCTGCTGTCACCTTATCTAGTGTGAGCTCTTTCTCAAGCTCAGTTATTCTCTTTTTGAGAGCTTTTATCTCTCTTTCCTTCTCGGCCACATTCTGTTTGCTCTTATCATATCTTTCATTTATTTTAGCCAAAGATTCTTTGGCTTGATTGAGATCTAACATTTGAGCTTCCAGGACTTGAATTTCATTTTGAAGTTTCTGCATATCGAGACTATGAGTCTGCTCTGTTGTTGGTGCAGCTGTCGATGTAGTTGGTGCTGTAGGTTCTGTTTGCTGAGGAGGAGGGGCAGTAGTCGGAGCAGTTTCCTCAAGGTTGATTACCTCAGGAGGAGGCTTGGAGGTTTGCCCTTCTTCTCTTTGTTTCAAGGCTGCCTGCAGTGCTGCTTTTGCAGCCTCCGATTCTCCCAGCTTTTCCTGAGTTTGGATTAGTTGCTTATAGAGAGATATGAGCAGATCTGTGGCATCTTTATCATGCCTTTGTTGGGCCACTTCATCTGTCTGAGGGTGAATTGTGGCTGGGAGCTTGATCTTTCTTCTTAGAGCTGCCATATCTGCATCCCTCAGCTTCATTATCTCTTGTATGCCTTTGATATCTTTGGGATCATGCCCAATCTCTATGATTATATCTTCTAGGGCCCTGATCCTGTTGTCCTTTGCTTGAGAGGAAGCCCTCTCCAACTCAAGCTGAGAAGCTGTATTATTTAGGCTATTTTGTAGCCTGTAGTTATCCAATGTTTGGTCTGCTAAGGAAGCATAGACCATCTCACCCGTTTGCTTATGTAGTTCTATCTTGTCCATTGGGTGGATATCCTTGGCTAGGACTTCCAGGTTAGTCCTCAAGTAGTCAGAGGCAGATTGGGGCTGCACTGCTGTTGGCATAAAATGACTCATGATCATTTTGCCTTCCTGCACATCATATGCAGACATGAGTCTTTGTTGATTGGTGGGAGCCATGTTTAACAGATGGTTATACAGCTGTATCTTGATGGGCTCATTTCTCCTCTTAATGTCGATGAACTGTTGTTTGATGCTGGGTCCACCTTCTCTTTGCTAATTTGAGGAACTCACTTCTCCTCCCATTGCTCTTTCCTGTTCCTGTTGAAAGGAACTTGCTGATGCTTCCCTTCTGGGTGGGATCATACCAAAAGACTGTCCTATTGGCATTTCTTCATCTGAGAAGGGATTAATTCTTTGTCTTTTCTCCCCATGAGTTGCTGATGTTGTAAGGGGAGTCTCTCTGTCCCTTTTCCTGCTTGTATCCTCCTTTTGTGGAGTTTGGAGGATTGATGCCTCAGCTGAAGTTTCTTGCCTTGGAGGCACAGTTTTTTCAGTGGATTTAGGGGCTTCCACTCTTTGCTCTTGCTGGACAGGTTGTTCCTGCCTTTGTCCTTCCTGTTGTTGTTGTTCTTCTGGCTGCTGCCCTTCTCCCTGCTGCTCCATCTCTTCTTGTTGCTGCACTAGGGTTTCCATTTGCTCTTCTGTCATAGGAGGTGGCTGTTCCACCTGCTTTTCTTTGCCTTTGCTAGATGTTTGTGGAGTATTAACGGCAGCTTGCTGATGTGTTGTTGAGGATGAGGCAGCTGCTCCAAGTTGTCTTTTATATGAGAGGGGGACCTGTCCACAAGTTTCTAAGTCAGCTTATTTTTGAATATTTCTAGCCTCTCTTTCTAGCAGCTCTTCACTAGTAATTTCCTCTTCTAGGGTGCCCTCTTCCCAGCTCAATGAATTGGCATACTGCTCAATCTCAGGCTGCCTCACATGTGAATAGGTACCCAATTTGTATCTTATCCTCCTGAGGGAAACAAAATGATTGGGGTCATAGGGTATCCACTCAAAACTGGTTTGCAGTTTGAGAGCCTCTAGGATACTATCTGCCTCTTTCCATCCCTCTTCTTTTTTGTTATATAGGAAAGGGCCGAGCTGGCTCCTTACCTTCAACTGTGCCTTCTTGTTCTTGCTTTGGAAGTGGAGGTAGTCGGCATTCCCAAATTGCCTGAAGTATTCTAGGGCAAAAAGCCTCATGGGGACATACCTTGGCAGCCTATAAGGCTTCAACTCACAGCCATATACTCTGATGACTGTATGGTCTTGGTAAAGGTACCAATTACCAATGCTGTAGGTTTTGTTTAGATGGAGAATTCTCCTCATGTCATCAGTTAACCTTGGAGGAGGAACACCATACAATAATGTCATAGCTGGATGTATGAATAAGTCTATGAACTCACAGTATGTGTATGGTGACACAGAGGTGCAATGAAAAACAGAGGTCCAAAACACAACTGATCTTGGATTCCCCTGGGCATTAACTTGTTTCAGGGGAATGAGGAAGCTGCCTGGTTGATAAAACAAGAATAGATGGTAAATGTAGGAAGTGTATCTGAACAGTCTTTCCCTTTGCAGATTCATCAGCTGGTCATGGATCCTATCTGCAATATATGTGGCATAGTCATAATATATAGCTGGAGGCTTTCCAGGAGAGAATATAGACAGCATTGCCATTATACTGTCATCCACATCCTCCACTCCCTTGAACCCTAGGACATAGCTGATCAAATCCACTAGCATTCTGCCCAATTCATTTAAGTATGCATATCCAATAGGAGGAGTTTTGATGGCTTCAGAGCCTGGTTGTATAAACAGCTGGTTGATTTTGATGACCTGGTCATTTGACAACTTAGTCCCCTTCTTTATCAAGTTCTGTATGTAGAGGGGGGTCAATGGTTTTGCAGTGTGGAAATGCAGCATCTCATTTATGCTCTCTGGGGTGATATGGAATAGAATTGAGCCTGTGGGGCTAAGGACAGCTCTTTGGCATGGATCATAGCACTCTTGGCATCTGTGGATCAATTCTGGCATAGAATTTACCTGGGGGAGGTTGTAGATGGGCAAGTTTGAGTCCCAAATCCCTAGGATATCAGCTCCACCAAGGTGTTGGGCTTTCAACTCATTTAGCATCTGAATATTATATTTAGAGCCTAATGGAAACCAATCCAACATTTGATAATCCATATCTCCCAGAGCTTTCCATTCTGACTCCCTATGAGGGGTATTGAGAGGCTTGATGTTCAGTGCAATTGGAGTTTCCATGGTCTATTAAGCTTCTCACTTGTAGGTGAACTAGTTGAAGTACGCAGAACAACACAACGGTGATTACTTGTAATGAAAGTGTGAATTTCAGGGACCAGAGGGTGAAGTGGGCACACAACAATTGAAGTACTGTTTGAATTACAAATAAGACCAATGTCTGGTCTCACTCTGTCTTTTGTGGCAGGTTTTTAATGGATTGACCAACTGTCTCACGATTGTGCGAGTAGTTTTCAATTTTTGATAAGAACTCGGGAAATCAAGGCTCAGCTGGTGGTTTTCGAGCTTGCAGTTGGAAATAGAGGCTTTGGAGAGGGAATTTGCCGGTAAAATGATGCGTTTTAGTGTCCTTCAAGCCTTCTGAGCAATTTAAAAACAATTTAGGCGTATGGAGGATAAATGATGAGAAATACCTGGTAAACAGCGAGCAGTGGTCGTAAATGTGGGCAGAATTGGTGCTCTGGAGGTCTCCAGGTCGATTCCAGCGGGGTGGCGCAGTTTTGGATGTAAAAGACCATGCAACGGAAACAATAGCGAATGAGCGAAAAGTATGCAAAACGTTATTTTTGGCCAAAATATGGACCTTTTGGCAATTTGGCGCTTTTTCTCGGATGACGTCAGCATGACGTCATAGGGTGGGGTCAAGCTCGGATGACGTCAGCATGACGTCATCGGGTTAGGTGGCGAGCTGCTATTGGTCCACGGGGATGATGCGGTGGTAGACACGTTAGCACAGAGGCGGACAAAAGTACTGATGCGATGGCGGCGTGGTTCTGACGTGGGCATGACGTGGGACCAGCAAACCGGGCGGTAAGTGCCATAGCGGTTACGGTTAAGTGCCATAGCGGTTACGGTTTCTCGGAGCGCTTACGATACGGCCCTGGTTTTGTCAGAGGCTGCTCCGAGAGACCCGAGAGGGTGACGCGTGGCCGAGGACTGACGTAACCCTTCGTCATTTTCTCGGGCGTTAACTGTCGGGCGTGGGGGCCGCTCCGATATCAATGAGGGCCGTCGGATCACTTGGGTCCGATCCGACGGTTGACGGAAGGGCGATGTGATCGGTGGATAAGGACGCGGGCGGAGGACTAAACAAATATTTCTTTTGGGACACGTGCTCAGCGGGAAAGATTCAGATATGGTATTTTTTCAATGTTTTTCAATATATTTCGAAAAATCAAATATATGCGCCAACTTTGGTTAAGCGGCAAAAGTGGGTTTTTTGGGTTTTTTCATAATTTCAAAGGGGTTATGGGTAGGAAGGGGTTTTTATAGGGTTTTTCTTTGCAAATGAAGGTTTAATGAGTGGAATGACTTGAAACAAGGGAGAGAGATGAGGTATAGGTTCATCAAAGTGACCAGATGTCATTTTGATTCCTTTTTAGAGAACATATGGCTATAATGCCAAGGGGAGGGATATTTATACAAAATTTGGGGTTTAGACACCATGGTGTTAATAATAGTAGGGGAAGGGTAACATAGGGGAATTACATAATAGAGTTAGAGTTAATATGGATGAAAGAGTGAATGAGGGGGGAAATTACTAAGTTAATTTGAAACTTTCTCAGTTTAGGGAGTAGATCAAAATAAAAAGAACTTTAGACAAGAAATGTGGCTTCTTGAAAGATTAAGAACCACCATTAAACCATAATTCTCCCATGAATCTCAACTGATGAGGGGGAAGTTAGTAATGAAAATGGGAAAGGGGAAGAAGGGAGGTTAGACATGCTTCTTTGCTTGCTGCAACTTGATGAAGAATGACACCTTCTCAATCGATTGATTTTGCTTTGGTGAACAGAGTTAGCACACATGCAACTTATAAGAAATGACCTTTCTGCAACCCCAACTGCCTACCCATCTATTTGCCTAGCATTTTTTGTTTCTTCTTGGAGGGTGCACTTGGACTTGCAGACCCTTACTTGCCTTTTCTTTTCTTTGGCTTTTTCTTTTGTTTTTCTATCTACTTCTACCCTTATTTCTTCCAAGGTCCCAGATTAAGCTGTTGGGAGCCTTTTTTCTCTACCTAAACTACTTGTCTGCCAAGATTAAACAGTTTGGACAGACTCCTTTCTCTATTCTACAACTGAAAATTTAAAACATGACGTGGTCCAGATTAGACTGTTGGACCATCCATCAAAATTTGAGTCCATACCAAGCTATAAGCACAGATTGGATTCTCTTGGAAATATGTGATTTTTGAATCATCAAAGCAGAGCATATTTGGACCTTTTCATAGCCAATCATGAAATATGAAACCTATTGGTATAGGTAGCTAACAGTTCTTATTTGTCTCAACTTTATTTCATTGGAAATCCAAACATTCTGCCACAAACTTTTGAATCTATGATTTAAGGCCACCCATAAAAATTCCCTCTTGATGCTATGGTAAGTTCTTAAAAATCGTAATTGACCTCCTACAGAAAATTTGTGAAATTCTAAAAGAACCTTTTGTTTGAGTTAGGAGTTTTTACATAGATATGATTGATCTTTGTACCGAAATAAATCATTTTTCCATATAAATGTATTAAATGCACTTAGATCTTGTTGTAAATTCTAAATGACTATCTACACTTCTTTTAAATATTCCGTTCCTCATTGTAGTTATCCAATAATTTTGGATAATAGAAATGGCATAGGGGAATTCTTCCACATCTCCATCACTTCTTGAGAGTGCATCTGCACCAACATTTTTCTTCCCTTTTTTCTAGATGAATTCAAAGTCAGAACCTAACTTCTTCATGACTCATTTCCACTTCTCTTCTAAAGATAATCATTGTCCCAAGAAGTATTTAAGACTATCATGATATGTTTTCACCATGAAATGTCTTCCCATTAAGTAAGGGAACCATTTCATCGGGGAATGTATTATTTCCACCATTTACTTCTCATAAATAGATTTTTTTAAATACTTTTTGTCGGCTCGATAAGTCATTCTTGCGGACAAGACCGACCTCGCTAGTATCTAATGATATCTAGCAATAAGCAAACCAAACAAATTCTAACTTTCTCTAAATATGCAATTTATAAATAAAGGCAAACATGTGTTTTAGGCCTACCTCGGGTCCAGTGCTAGTTTGTGGAAGCCACGCTCCGTTGATCCAAATTAGCTCCCTTGTAAAGAATCTGCAAACACAAACAAGCACACACATTAAATAGCACCTGAAAAGCCAATATAATAAAGCATGTTTATCATGATCATCAAGGAATTCATGAAACAAACCATATAAGACAATTTATTGAGAAAAATGAATCTGATTGTATTAACTTTAATCAAAGAAGAAATTTACAACCTTGGTGTCTTGATGTTGTACAAGCTCCTCCCAGGGTCCAGCAAGAATCTCCTCTACTTTGACAAGTTTTACTCTCTTCCCAATGAAGCCAAAAGGTATGTAATCTCTCCTCTCAAGCTTAACCGGGAAGTCTCAATTCCAATAGCATTTACCCTAAAAAATGTTCAGCTTCTAACCTCCCTAGCAACCAGCCCAATGCCTTAATTTATAGTGCAATGGAGGGAGGTTACTAGGTCCACCTTCAAAGGGATAAAGCCCTCCTTCAAAGGTATAAGCTCCTCTCATCAAGGGATTAGCTCATTTAGTTATGGGATGCATGAACCAGCTAGGAGTGAACCATCCACGTCAAGATTCCTTCTAGAAGCATCTAGAATTAACCACAAATGAGTTTTTAAGAAAAAAACTTGCGCCTTTTTGACTTTCACAGGGGTCCGCACCCACTCCTTTAGAGACAGAGCGGGCAAGTCCACAGGCAACAT
Organism: Pinus tabuliformis; assembly: GCA_031772625.1. NCBI lineage: Eukaryota > Viridiplantae > Streptophyta > Pinopsida > Pinales > Pinaceae > Pinus > Pinus tabuliformis. The sequence continues at coordinate 265,066,039 of CM062814.1, read as the reverse complement.
GAACAAGGGGTGCGGGACCGTAGGTAACAGTAAGAGAAAGTGTGGAACTAGAGCTTTATTGATTTTCAAAGACTCTCTCTCATTTTTAAAGCTTGACATGAAGAGCTGAGGTTTGAGACTTGCAAAGGAGGATAGTATGAGTGATGATAGACTGACATTGATTGCAAATGGTCATGGTGACAATATTTTGTGTAAAAGATTGCCCCTTAAAGTGCGAAGTCTGTAGTAGATGAGGATTTCATTTATCATCTAAGAAAAGTGAAGTACTTTATAATTTTGAGTATCATCTTGTGGAGAGCCCGGTTGAAACCTGTAAAAACATTCAATACAAAATATATATATGAGATCATATCATCGCTGAGGTAGGCATTCCCACACTCAGATCAAAACTGACTAGAAAACTAACTACTACTATGATATAGGAATGATCTTGTAATACATCACAAGTATAGACACATGTAGACACAGTATGGATGCAGCCATCTGCATATGAATAGTCCACTGTATAATGAATACAAAATTCCTCGAATCCTGGATGGTGGAAACTAGATCCAGGGTCTTGATTTCTACTTACCGAAATAGTATGATTCTATCCATGTGAATGAATGTGTCGAAGTCGAACATGGTAGAAACCACTTGATTACCAGTTAATGATGTAAACTGTTAACAAGTGTGAGAGAAACCACCAGTGATGTCAATGGCTCTCAAAGTACTCAGTACAATCCATGAGATGTGAATAGATGTGTTGATGTCGAACATGTCACGAAATCCTTTGATCGAAGGTCAATGATGAAACCTATTGTCAAAGGTCAAAAACCTGTCATTGAGGCATGCAGATCCAAAGGTATTGACGATTTCTAGATCATCTTTCTAGATAATGAGCTAAATTCGATAGAAAGCGATCCGTCATAGGCAAGCCCACAACACGAAATCATAGATCAAGTTTGAAGAAATATAGTTGCAAGAACTGACTCAGGGATGGTCAAGATGGATGACACATATTTTGCAGATGAGTGGTTTATTTGCACTGACGTCTTGAACACATAACAACACAACAGATGGTTTCGTGACAATTGACCCAATGTTAATACCCAGAAACCGACTGAAGACTTTCAATATGGTTTGATCAACTCTTAGGCAAAGGATTTCCCAACCCAGGTGAATAAAAGTGTCGTGTTCAAGAGTGGTTAAATGTTTTTATGAGATACAAAGTATGACCAATAGGCTCATTCTTCTCTCTCTTCCCCTGCCATTTCTGGCAAGTACCTCTTTATTTTTAACAAGATTGAGGAGGATAACATTTGCTTGATTATAAGCTCATCCTTGGGATGAGTCCAACTTAGTTTAAATTCTAACCCTAAGAAGGAGTGGTCTGTTCCTGTTTGTAATTGAATAGGTCCTTTACTATTAAATTTTAACGAGTTCAGTATAGGAGAAACTCAGCGTTTTTCAGTTTTAGGGAGTCTGAAAAAACTTAAGAAAACTCCATGGTTGTCCTTTTTCGTAAATTTGTGTCTCCCAAGCCCAAAAAAGTATAAAATAATACTTGAGAGAATGGCTTGATCATTACGACCAAGGAGTACTTTTCATAATTAGTGCCTTTGATCCAAAAAAGTAAAAAAGCGACCAATGACACGTCATTTTATAACCAATATCGAATTTGAAATGACAAAAATCCGGCAATATTTTCATGTTTTTACGGTCGGAAAAGGGCTGTAAGTGGACCATCTTTTTAGTTCCATTTTAACGAGATTAAAAAGAAAAACTCGGCAATATTTTCATATTTTAGGAGCCAGGAAAGAGCTTAAAGGTGACTCTAATGCTTTTCGTCAAAAATGACCAATTTTGCCTGAATAATTTGTTATCCTGCACAAAAACTCAAAGATTACTCATACCTATTTAAAATAAATAAAAATCCTTCAAAATTTACCTCTTTAAAGTGAAAAATAAACAAATTAAAATTCATTTATTCAAAAAAGCTTATAAAAAGGGCTTTTGTAAATTCATTTTTACCGTTTGATTTCAGAGTGAGAAAAGAGAGCGTTTGGTCAGAAACTTCCCGTGAAGATTGCGGAAAATCCATCCGTTGGAATCGAACGCCATCACCTCCAGGTAATCCACATCATCATACTCTTTCATTTCATCCATTTGAAATTTGTTTTTAGGCTTTTATTTTGTTTTCTAGGAAATTTCTAGGTTAAAAACCCGCGCGCGGGGGTCGACAGGAATAGCATAGGAAACCTGCGGACCCCGACTTTTTCGTAAAAGGAAAAAAATCAGGGGCCTGCACCTACCGTGAAGGCAGAGTTTGGACCTACGCACTGTCTCTAACATAGAGGGTGCGGTCCCCGCAGAATAGGTTTTCAAACTTAAAATTTTCATATTTCACCCAAATTTTTTTATTTTAAATATTTTAATCCGCATTTTTATTGAATGTAGGGTACACATCATGCTTGACTGGTAGGAACGGGAGAAGGAGGATGTGGATCGCACCGTCATTAATCATCAACCTTCGATTGATGCATTGAAGGCATGCAGTTTATACAAATTCTGGGCCATAATTGGCATGAGGGCCCATGTCGACTTTTTGCAATGGCTGGTAGAAAGGTGGAATATATAGGACCAGTGTTTCTTTATTGGTGTCCACCAGCTCGAAATGGAGCCGGAAGAAATTTACTTTTTGACTGGTTTGCCTAAGAGAGGCGAACATTTGACTCTCTTCGGGACTAGGCCAGGCGGTTAGTCTGTCGATAGCCTCAGGCTAGAGTTTTGCAACAACCAAACTAGAGACAAAGGGATTGATATCAAAACCATCTCCCATCCTAAACTCAAAGTGATTGCATTAATTGTTACTAGGCTCTACGGAAGCGCAACACTACATGTGGCCACTGGATCCCAAATGCGGATGACAGTAGACTGCTTTCGAGGCACCATCTTCAACTGGTGTGAGGCTGTGTTGGCTAATGTAAAAGGCCTACTGACTAGAGCAAAGAATGGACAACTGAAGAACTTTGAATACCGTGCTTCAGTTGTGGGCTTTGGTCTTGAGAGGGTCCCAATGTTGGTCCCACAAAATCTTACCATTGGAGCTAGACTTCCCCGAGAGCCCAAATTGATGCATTGGGTTGCAGTTATGGCTCGTCATCCTGAGGAGGGAACAAAACTTGTTCGATTTACTCCTCAGTATTTTCATTGGTTGGAGAACCAAGTATTTGCTATTCATGATTTTCCTTATGCTGGGATGGATTATTGTGGTGACCCAGAGATGGCTCTTCCACCAGGAGAGCAATGGGATGACTCAGGTAAAAACATTTTCAACATTTTCTAATTTAATTTTGTTTTGTTTTTATTTTGTCCCAAAATTGACAGTAAAAAGTTTCAAATGCAGATGTAGGTCCATGACGACCAACCACTCTCCGGCCCTATCAGTGGAAACAGCCAGTTGTAGTAGCACCAGCCCCACAGGACGAATTTACAAAGACCTTGGCTGAATTTGAAAGCCATCTAGAGCGTTTGACAGAAGACATTCCAGAGGCCAGCATATATGACATTCCTCTTAGGCTATAGCGCTATGTGATTGGGGTCCTAGGACCTTTCAGGAGGTTCATTTGTAGGGTGGCCCATACAGTGGTTTCTTATCATGATCATCAGTAGTGATAGGATGATCACCTGTTGTAGACTCATATGGAGTTTTTTCTTTTTGTACTATCGTTTTTACCGATCATAAGGTGTTTTTCAACCTATGATCGAAGACGATGTATATTTGACACACTTTTATGCTATGCTATATCACTATTACCGGCTTATCTTGTAAAACATGTTATGGAATGTTTTTAAATTTACTTGTATGATTATTGAGAATGTCTACTTAACATTCGAGAAGAAATTGCATCTGCTAATGTATTTAAATATCTTGGAATATGCTGATATTCAATATAGTCAAATTCACGTTCCAAGAGACAAAATCTCAAAAATAATCTCAATAATACTGGATTTCTAATGGCATATACTCTATTAATCTATAACAAAACGAGTTCAGAATCTAACCTCACTATTAAACTCTGAATCCCAAATGAGATGGATTCAGATAATAACTCAATCGCTACACTATACTCTGCAATGTTGTTCATTGTTTGACTGAGGCTTACCCCATGCATAGATATCGACTCGTTAGAGGGCGAACAGATAACCCAAGCTGCGGAAGAAATGTTCTGTGTATTACGACAAGCACCATCAGCAAAACCAATGTATGTTTGGAGAGACGTTGACATCTGCAATATCAAGAGTAAAATCAAGATAAGTAGGAATAATGACAAAAAACACTCTCTAAGCTAAGAACACTTTTTAATCTAAAACACACCAGCTAGAAATAAAACGAACCTAACTAAAAATATCCACGCCCAGATTTAAGCATAATATCTCTTCAGGTAAAGACCATTTCTGGGTTTACCTAAAGAGACCCCGTCAAAGTCTACCAATTTATAGGCCTCTTTTGCTACCTTTTGCTTAACAACATAAGGACCATGCCACATGGGTACGAATTTTCCACTGCCTAATTTATCATTTGCTTGATCATACAATAAGACTAGATCTCCTTCAAAAAATTACGAGAGGTAGCATTTCGCTCATACTGAGCTTTAATACGTTTCACATGAGTTTCGATTGCTAATGCAACATCTCATCGATTCTCATATAGCTGAGCCAAGCACAACAAACGTTTTTCGTCTTAAGAAGTGGCTGCAAGTAATTCTATGGCCATTTGCAATGACGAGATTTCACATTCAATGGGTAACACAGCTTCCAAACCACAAACTAGTTGGAAAGGAGTGAAACTGGTTGACGTTTTCATTGATGTTCGATATGCCCAAAGCACTGAAAATAGCATGTTATGCCAATTCGACCTATGAATCCCAATGATTCGTCAGATCATGATGACTAGAACTTTGTTGATGGCTTCAACCATACCATTAGCCTATGGATAATATGGATTTGAACTATCGTGACGCAAGCCAAGTTGGTCTGTAAGTTTAGTCATCATAATCTTTCGAAAATGATGCCCATGATCAGTGATAATCGCTTGTGGAACACCAAACCTAGCAATTATATGATTGAACATGAAAATCACAGTACTTTTGTCATCTGCCTCGAATGTAGGCATCGCCTCGACCCACTTGGTAAAATAATATACCGCAAGGATGATATATGCATGCCCCCCGGCTGAGTGAGGGTTACATGTAATAAAATCGATACCCCATTTTGCAAAAGGACCGACAACAATTATAGGGTGGACAGGAGTAGGTGGAGCGAGCATCTTTCGATAAAAAATTTAGCAGTTGTGGCATTTTCGGACCATGGTAATACAATATTTAAACAAAGATGGCCAGAAATAGCCAGCGAATATCTTTTGGGCTGTGGCAAACCCAGACATATGACCGCCACACGCCCCTCAGTGACAGTCATTTAGAACCCTTTCAGCTTCCTCATGAGTTAAACAACGTCATAAAAAAAAGTCTGCCCCATGACGATAAAGTGTATCTCCAATAATTTTGAATTTTTGGGACTGGAATCGTATTTTCCGACGCTCTGATCTTGAAATTTCAGGCCGAAATGATTGGGTCTAGAGATAAACTATGATATTCCCATACCATGGATCTAAAGTGCTGATTAGAAACAAGGATTCATCCGCAATGGGCTCCTTTGCCACACTTTCAGTGTCAGCATGTGGGAAGTCACACATCAACTCCGCAAAAACTAAAGATTTATTTGACTTAGACTTTTCAAATTCCAAGTCGAACTCCTGCAGGATCACAATCCATTTAGAGTACTTGCCCCCTAGAAATTGTTTGGTCAAAATGTAGATCATAGGGTTGCAATCGAAAATTACTGTAGTTTTGCGTAGTAAAATGTAATGACGAAAACGTTGGACAACTTGAACAGTTGCCAGAGCCAATTTCTCCACATGTTAATATTCTAGCTCAATAGGATTTAAATTTCGACTAAGGTAATATATCACATGTTCACTACCGAATTCATCTTCCTGAACTAACACCATTCCAATGGTGGAATGTGAGGCGGCGAGATATAAGATGTAGTCCTGGTTGTAGTTTGGAGGATGCAATAATGGTGCATGCGTCAACGCATGTTTTAGTGCATCAAAAGATTTTTCAGCTACCTCATCCCAAAACAATGGAGTATTTTGCTTCAACAACTTGGTCAAACCCTTTGTGATCTCGGCGTAGTTAGGAATGAATCGACGTAAAAAGTTTGCTTTCCCTTGCAAACTTTGGAGTTGGCGAAGACTCGAAGGAGGAGGAAATTTGACAATAGCTTCAACCTTCGAGGGATCGACGCGAATGCTGGCTTTCGAAACAACAAACCCCAGTAACTGACCCATTTCTATACAGAAAACACACTTGTGTGGATTCAACCTAATTCGATAATGCCTACACCTCATAAAGATTACTCGTAAATGGATCATATGATCGGCTTGATGTAATGAATGAGCAGGTAAATCATCGAGATAGGGTTGTACAATGTGATTGATGTTATGAAACACGTAATACATGGCTCTTTGAAAAGTTTCCCTGGCGTTCTTGAGCCCAAAAGGTAATTTGCAATAAGAAAATGTCCCCCATGGACAAATGAAAGCTGTTTTTGGTTGATCAGCGGTAGAATATTTATTTGATTGTATCCAAAAAAACTATCCATGAAGGAGAATATTTCACTGTTGGCACAATCATCAATGATTTGATCGATATAGGGAGTTGGGTAATTGTCTTTTGGATAGGCTCGATTAATATCCCTCGTTCCTTGTTTTTTGTTAACATGAACAATATTCGATACCCATTCCGTTAACGGAATTGTATAAATGAAACCTGCCTTAAGTCATTTTTCAACTTCTACCTTAATAACAACAACTTTTCGTGGGTGGATCTGACGCAAACATTGCCGGACGGGTTTAGCATCCGGGTAAGTTTCGATTTCATGAAAAACAATTGCTGGGTCAATTCCTGGCATTTTCTCATATGACCAGGCAAACACGTAGCGAAATTCTGTAAATAGGGCCTTATATGTTTGAATTTCATCTTCCGTACAAGAGGCACCTATATGAATGTTTTCAATAATTCTGGGCTTAACCAAGATGTCAATAGGAATAGTTCGAGAAATGTTTCCCAAATTTAACTCAGAACCAGGAATTTTCATTGGATTCTGAGGTTCCTTAACATAATCAGTCGCAAAAGTAGATGAAAAATCATTTTCAAAACGATCAATCTCAAGAAAAAAATGAAAATCTATGATCAAGATATTCCCATGGTAAATCATCAACACATAGTATTTCACGAATTTGCTCATCAGTGTGAACAAGTTTGGAAAACGTTGTTGTATCTGAGTTTGATGTTGAAAGTGGTTCTTCATGGACCACATTCATTAAGTCAATTTCGGTTGAAGAAGGGTCAGAAAACGACTGTACGGCCTGATACGCAATTTCAAATGGACTCAAAGGCATAGCATCACCAAATGAATCTATCTCAGATTCGGGAGGTACGTTCCAAGGATCATCATAAACAATAGTGTCTGATGAAATCATATGAATGGTTGCAGTAGAAGGTGATATGTTGAGAGGAGGAAAGGGAAAAGTTCCTAGTAAACCAGAATCTTTAACTAGTCCTACTCCAACATCTTTATACGGGATAATTGTTTTGCCGACATGCTGGATACTTTCAGAAGAGGCTGGGTCGGATGAAAAGTAAGTTAGCTGGTCTATAGTTATGATATTTCCATTATGAGGGAACTTTGTAAGCTGAAAGACCGATGAAACAACATCAGTCATAGAGTAAGACCAACTACGACCCAATAGAAGGTGGTAATCTAGAGGGGCATCAACCACCTCCACATCTAGATTAACCGTTTTTCCTTCAACCCCTATAGGTACATCCTGTAGAATGCCAAAGGATGGAACCCACGACCATCAAAGGCCTTTAGAATCATCGAGGATTGATTAAGTGTAGGAGAACCAAGTGATCTCCAACACTAGATCGACATAATACACGTTGAGGCTCCCTCATCAATTACAGTCCTATAGCAAGGTCTGTTTTTTACTAACACTGGAATCTGGAAAGCCATTTGATGAGGTAAGCGAGGTGTACTAATTTCTAGATAAAAAATTATAAGGTTCGAGTCATGAATGTCAATAGCTCCAATAGCCGACAATAGCAATTTAGGCTGTGCTAGACATGGTTGCAGCACCTCCAAAGTCGACATTGATGAAGGTGAAATAGCCAAATCTTCAAAAATGTTATAGTTCTGAGCAGCTCTCGCATGTGGATTGAATGCTGAATTTCAAAGTATACCCTTGGCAGGCAATTTGACTACTAAGTTCGGGTTAGGTTTCTCAATCTGTAGTGGATCGGAACCAGGAGTTGAAGTTTATGGGTTCGAATTAGAAGATTCTGCTTCCTTACCACCAACAGGACTTTTACTTCCATAATCTTGTGATCGTGTCACAATCCTAACATGGGACATCATCATTATGGGTTCTTCGAAGGAATTTGAGGAAGACCCTATCTTCTTACTGTCTTGACTAGGAAAAGGATCCTTCAAAACAGCAGACGTTTGGGAACCTTTGACGATTTTCACAACCTCAGTGCGATGAGGGCAGTCTCTTGTAAAATGCTCTTCATCACAAATGAGACAAGGATAACGAGGTTTGCGTTTCTCATTAGTAGATTCCATCTTTTCTGTTTCCTCTTTCGAATTTTTATCTGTTTTATTTTTCTTCTTCCCTTTCTTTTTAGCGCCAGATTTTGATTTGGCTGTAGATGGCTCTACAACATGAATATCGGAGGAAATTTCCAGGGAAGAATATCCTGTCGGGGAATCTGGTAAAGTTATGATAAGAGAAGAATTCTTGGAAGATTTCTTCTTACTTTTGGTATTAGCCGTACCAATCATACCATCAGCGGCATGAGACCCTGAAGGAGCTGCAGTTGTTTGATTTTGTTTAGAAAGGTCAGGGATTTTCACGTGTAACGTACCTAACTGTGTGTAAACTAGGTCAACGTACTGATCTTGAGCAATTACTTGCTCTTTATTAACGACTCCTTCCTTGGCTACATCCTCAGTTATTTTCGGTAATAAAGATTTGACAAACCATTCTGCTAAGATCTGATCTGGAATAAAAACATTCACTAAACACCATCGACATCTCCATTCATGAATGTGATCTGAAATGTAAGTGGACGTTGACTGTTTTAATGAAGTTAATAATTCCCGCCATTGTCATATCTGTCTGGCAACTGAAAATGAGTTAAAAATGAAGTAGCTAACTGACTAAAGTTATAAAAAGTGGCTCTCCATAACTCAATGTACCACTTGGTCGCAAGACCAATTAGAGTGATTTGAAAAAGCCTTAAACGGATTGAATCATCTGAAATGGAATTAGACGCACACAAGAGGTGATAAGTCATAACATGGTTCGACAGATCCTCTCCTGGTTTTCATTCACACTTAGGAATATCACTAGGCAACTTATTCAGCATTGGCGGCCAAAACAAAAGATAATTAATTGGATCGTTCATAGGGTGTGAAAAATTAGGCAAGTCCAAAGTTGCAATGAATGGTAACTGACGATTAGGGTCCCTGAAACCCTGGGTGATGAGACCAGCCCCAAGAGGAGGATATCCCGGATAACTAGGAATTGGAATTGCATTTGGGATATTAAATTATATCCTCCCGGAAAACCAGGATTAACCAGACCATACTCGGGTTGTTGAGGTTGTTGATATGTATATCCAGGGTACGGCTGATACTGATAGACTGGTTGTTGCACAGTAGGACCGAATTGGTACTGTCGCTGGTACGATTGATAAGTAAATTGAGGTTGACTTGTGACAACCATACTTGGACTAGGTTGTCCTACAGGAATTTGAACCGAAGTCCAAATTATGGGTCCAGACTGGGGTAAAGATGCTTCAGGAATTGATACAAGAACAGTAGAAACCAGAGCTGTAGATACTCCAGAAGTAGGTGGGGTAGATTGAACAGATGTTGTAGCAGTTGTAGTACTCGTTTGAGGCGGAGTTCGAGGTGAACTAGGCCCAGGATGAGAAACTACAGAAGGTGTAGAAGTTTGAATAGTAGACTGGACAGGCTTCTAGGTTGAACCAGAAAGCAAGGGTCGTCCAAATTGAGATGAAAATTGCACATTCAGTTGCAAGATCTCTTGAGATTGAGATGGATCCCACACTAAGTTCATTCCGAGGTATGGACCCATAGAAGGTTGAGCATATTGAGGACAATAACCACGTTGAGGGTAGGGTTGATAAATCAAAGGTACATTTCCAGCTCCTTGAACAAATGATTGACCGAAAGGTGGTTGGAAACCTTGGGTTGGGTACTGACCTTGAGGTGGACAACCTTGAGGCACGTACTGATACTGGGGTTAACCTTGAGGTACATATTGATACTGGGGTTGACCTTGAGGTACATACTGAGTCTAGGGTTGACCTTGAGGAATGTACCGTCCCGTAGGTATGTACTATTCTTGAGGTTGCCCCCAGGCGGTAATTGGGTACCTTGAGGTTGCCCCCCAGGCGATAATTGAGGACCTTGAGGCTGCCGCCCACGTGGGAATTGGCCACCTTGAGGTTACGGATTTGGAAAGGTACCTGACATAAGAATTTCTTCTACACTCAACAACTTAGTTCCGTTATTACCAGTTAATAGCCCTTGTTCAACAGGTTGAGGAGATGCTCCCGAAAAAGTACCAGTAAGTGACTCATACCCATTGGGGACAGAAGGACCGCCATATAAAAAGGTTTCTGGAGATTGAGAAAGCATGGACGACTGTCTTGACATATTCAAAGGAGGATAATAAACCCTAGGTGTTGGATGAAAAGGAATGCGAGGTGGTGAAAAACATAGTCTAGGGTTTTCCAAAAAATTGGTCAATGAAAGATACCAAGCATCCCTCATAGGTGGACTGTAAAAGATCGATTCACACTCCCTAAGTTATATAGCTGTTTGATTTTCAGGGATAGGTATACCTTCTTCTGGAGTAACAAGTTCTTCAATAACAATAAGTCCATAAGGAAGATTTTGGGTAATGACTCTTTCTACCCTGGGTGAACCAGGACCACTGGAGGCTGGAGAGGCAAATCCTGATGTTGGAGTAGCAGCAGATTCAGTTTCAGGTTCAGATATTTCACGTTCCTCAACTAAATCACTAGTAGACGAAAAACTACTAGTAACTTTGGAAAAAGAAATAGGTTCTAAAATATACTCTGGTGCTTGAACTTGGTAAGCTCGCTCGGTTAAAACTCAGGAGGTTGGCCCCGAAGTCTACAGGAAATCCTCGGTAATTCAGCCATGATTAAATATTTTAACTACTTCATAGGCAAACAAAGAAAAATCTCAATGAAACTAGCTAAAGTCTCTAAAGAACCAAGCAATTTTGAATCACATGCCTAAAGAATCTAGGAGGTCAAACCACACACAAACAATGACTTTTATACCGAAAACACTAGTTGGTGATGAAATCCAATGTCGCAGAATTCAATACAGAAATGGCGGTTGGAACAGTTACCCAGGCAACCTGCTTAATGAATAGACTAGCACACGTTTATCCACTAAACTGTCTCGAGTGAAGAGAACCCCCCGAAAAATCCAAGTGAGTATAGCCAATGTCTGCTCCAGGTACAGTGGGATCTTCCCTCCACCATCACCTTAGGAAAGAATCCTATAGAATATGGTCACTATGTTTACCAACAGAAATAAATATACCTGGGGGAACAGTCTGTGATCCGATACCCACGCAAGGGCAGAGTAGCAAGCTCAATCCCCTTGAAGGCTCCTTGACATAATCCAAGGTTTAACAAAAAGTGACCCGAGGCTCCTCGACAATGGTTAATCCGAGGTTTACCGCTTTTAATACGTGTATATCTAGTATTATTCCCAATGACTAAGGATTGATTACCCCACTGGTTCGGACACGATCTCGTGCTTGACTCCTATAAGAGGAGCTTCCCAGAGCATAGATGTAAAAATTGGAATTTAACTCCTACTGTAAGAGACAGCTACTTGTTTGTTTTACTATCTTGGAGAGTTAATTACTCCCTACTCCAAGATACTAGCCTAAGCTATGTTGGTGATAGAGAGACCTAGAAATAAAAATATTACTAGATAGATTTTACTTTAAGCGTTATTTTTTATTGGTTTTTTCTTAAGTCAAAAGGTGTGGAGATGAAACTTATGGTGTGAAGACTTGACTCCAAATCACTAAAAACACACTTAAGATGAAAAGCAATCATTTCCCTTCAATGAATTTCTAGCTAAAGAAAGAGTTGAGAATGCAAATTCTTGAAAAAACAAATCTTTCCATAACAAACAAAATAAAAAGAAGAGCTTTTTGTCTTTTCCAATGAACTCAAAAACGAGACAACTAGTTATGCTCACGAAAATTTCCCTTTATTTTCAAACACTCAAGTACTACTAAAACAAACTTTTTCAAAAGATTTTTTTTTATATTTTTATAAAACACTCAAAACTATTGAAAAATATAATCTTGAGATCTATAAATTCAAAAAAACTATTTGAAGTAAAATCTTACAAGATTTCTTTTCAAGGTTGTTTTACTTAGTTATGAGCAAACTGAGGGCTAATTTGTCCAGAATCACAAATTAATCAAAAAACAACCAGCTTTTCTTTTCTTTTCCAAAAATGAAATCCAAAACATTCAACACAAGTTCTTTCGAAGTTTCGGAAAGAGAAAAACAAGATGGATTCCTCAACAAAGGCAGATTTTACAAAACGGTCAGACTCATGAGAAGGCCAGCAAAAGCCAAGGTGATCTGAGGTTTCTAAGGCTTCCAAGCTCTGAGTTACTACAAGACCAAACTAAAATCAAGCCCGGCACACAAAACTTCTAGGAATTTCACCTAAAACCCTGATGGAAATGGAACTAACCTAAGAAAAGTTCCTCACAAGATATGTGCAGATCTGAGCAGAGGCTAAAAACACATAAACGAATCCTAACGTGACTGAATGAGAAAATTTTAAATTTTTCAAAATTTTGACAGGGTCCGCAGGCCCCCAGTATACCCAGGTGCGGTACTACTCTGTGTGTAAAACAAAAGTGCGGGGATGTACGCACTGTGTTACAAGCAGAGGGTGTGGTCCTCTTCCAAAAGTATTAAAAACAAAAAATAATTCAAGACCTACTAAACCTACCCAATCCCACACACATCAAGTTAAAAACTAGAAACAAAGACACAGTTTCTCAAGTCAAAGTAAAAGCAAAGGAAAAAATCAAAAATTCAAGTTTCCAGTGGAGTCGCCATTTTGTTGGCCGGATAAGTCGTTCTTGTGGAAAAGACCGACCTCCCTAGTATCTAATGATATATAGCAACAAGTAAACCAAACAAATTCTACCTTTCTCTAAATATGCAATTTATAAATATAGGCAAACATGTGTTTTAGGCCTACCTCGGGTCCAGTGCTAGTTTGTGGAAGCCATGCTCCGTTGATCCAAATGAGCTCCCTTGTAAAGAATCTGCAAACACAAACAAGCACACACATTAAATAACACTTGAAAAGCCAATATAATAAAGCATATTTATCATAATGATCAAGGAATTCATGAAACAAACCATATAAGACAATTTATTGAGAAAAATGAATCTGATTGTATTAACACTAATCAAAGAAGAACTTTACAACCTTGATGCCTTGATGTTGTACAAGCTCCTCCTAGGGTCCAGCAAGAATCTCCTCTACTTTGACAAGTTTCACTCTCTTCCCAATGAAGCCAAAAGGTATGTAATCTCTCCTCTCAAGCTTAACTAGGAAGTCTCAATTCCAACAACATTTACCCTAAAAAATGTTCAGCTTCTAACCTCCCTAGCAGCCAGCCCAACGCCTTAATTTATAGTGTAATGGAGGGAGGTTACTAGGTCCACCTTCAAAGGGATAAAGCCCTACTTCAAAGGAATAAGCTCCTCTCATCAAGGGGTTAGGTCCTTTAATTATGGGATGCATGAACCACCTAGGAGCGAACCATCCACATCAAGATTCCTTCTAGAAGCATCTGGAATTAACCACAAGTGAGTTTTTAAGAATAAAATTGCGCTTTTTTGAGTTTCACAGGGGTCCACACCCACTCCTTTAGAGACAGAGCGGACAGGCCCACAGGTAACATGAACAAGGGGTGCGGGACCATAGGTAATAGTAAGAGAAAGTGCGAAACAAGAGCTTTATTGATTTTCAAATACTTTCTGTCATTTTTAAAGCTTGACATGAAGAGCTGAGGTTTGAGACTTGCAAAGGAGGACAGTATGAGTGATTATAGATTCACACTAACTACAAATGGTCATGGTGACAATATTTTGTGTAACACTTTCCCTTATTTGGAGGACTTTCAAAAGAAATTATCCTTCCTTCCTCCATCAAAACAACACTAGTTCCATTTCCTCAAGTATCACATTTGACAACAAAGGTTTTCGTGATGTTTAGTGTAGCCAGGACTACATATCAATACATTTCGTATTTAAGATGTTCAAATGCCTTAATTTATTCTTGAGTTAAAAAAAAATCATCTTTCTTCATTAATGTTGTTAAAGTTGTTATTTTCCCATAATTCTTCACAAACTTGCCGTAATAGCCTATCAACCTAAGAAATGCTCAATGATGCTTTATGATTGTGGGGATATTTCATTCCTTTATGGCTTTATTTGTGTTAGGGTCTACCTTAACACCATGATGAGATACAATAGGACCCAAATATTCCATATCCTAAACCCAAAGAAATATTTGGAGGGTTTTGCATACAATTGTTTCTCCTCCAATAGTTTGAGCACCTTGCTAACTTGTTGGACATGATCTCTTTAAGACTTTCTGTCGATTTGTATATCATCAAAAAATATTACTACAAATTTTCTAAGGAATCATTTGAAAGTGGAATTCTTCAAACCTTGAAATGTGGAAGGTGCATCGATAAGGATAAATGATATTATAAAAAAATCATAATGTACTTCTTGAGTTTTAAATACTAGCTTTGGAATGTCTTTTTTCTTCATTCTAATTTGATGATATCCTAAACAAAGATGTAGTTTGGTGAAGTAAATTGCTCCATGTAATTCATCTAACAATTCTTCAGTGACAAAAATGGGGAATTTGTCTTCAATAGTGAGCTTCTTGATCTCTCTATAATCCATACACATATACCATGATCCATCCTTATTCTGCACCAATACAACTGGAGAAGAGAAAGAACTTTGACTAGGTTGAATTATACCTACCTCTAAGATTTTTGAAACCATATCCTCAATTTAACTCTTTTTGGCATAAGGGATGTTTGTAAGGCCTTATGTTTATAGGAACAGTTCCTAGAATCAAGTGAATACCATGATCATGATCATGAATAGGTTGGAGACCTTACGAGTTTCAAATATGTTGGAATTATTGTGAAGGAATTTTTGGACATTTTGAGAAATGGATGGGTTAGATGTTTGAACATCCACTAAGCATAAATATGCAATTACCCCTCCTTGTTATTTCTTCTAAATATTTGTCATGTCATTAGAATTGATTATATTTCGAGGTTTCCTTGTAATATCCCTTAATTCAGTTTCATTTCCTTCCCAAAATAATTTAAAGAAAAGTTCTTAAAAATTAAAAGTTGTTTTCTCCAAAGACTGTAACAATTGGAATCTTAATATAACATCAACAATGCTGAGTGGAATGAAAATAATTGTAATATTGAATACATATTACCCTATCATTAGATTGATATTATGAGACTAACCTAAGAAATTTCTAGTTCCTCTATTTGCAACCATCACTTGACACTTTGTTGTTAGATATAAAAATAAATTGAAATCCTTGACTATCTTAGATTGAATAAAATTATGGGTACTACTTGAATCAATCAACAATATCAACGGTTTCTTCCTAATATGTCCTTGTACCTTGAGAGTTAGAGGAATGGTAATTCCCACCAACACATCACATGATATGGTCATATTGATTTCTTATTTTCAACCTCACGGCTTGGTTCCAGGTCTATATCTTCTTCTTTTGATGTTTCATGTTCCCTTTATTCCTCCTCTTCAAAATCTATGTATAATAATTTATTCTCAGCAAACTTATGACCTTTATTTTATTCGCCATAACAACTATAAAAAATCCATGTTTCTCTTTTTTCCTTCAGTTTTTTTGGTGTCAACCTTGTAGGTTGTGGGCGACTCAGAGTGGAAACACTTCCATCTTTATAATTGTGAATGGCAGACGTCCTTGTTTCCATAATTTTCCTTTCAACTATTTTTCCACCCTCAATGCATTCTCTAGTGACTTTCATTCCCAAAGGCTAATATCGTGTTGGATGTTATCTTTTAAAGTCCATATTAATAAATTAGTTAGATGCTCCTTTTGAATATTAGCTACCTTGATATTCAATGTTTGGAAGTCATTAGTGTGCTCCCCAATTGAACCCTCTTTTTTAGATTTATCAATTAGCTAAAGAATGTATTTCTATTTACATCCTCATAATTTGTTATAAATTCCTTTGTAAAAATTTTCAAAGTGACAAGTGATTTACGAGAAGAAATCCATCAATACCACACAAAGTGATTTCATTCTAAAAATAAAGGGGTAATGCATACCTTTTTTTGTGTCACACGTTGTGAAGATCACGTAAATGCTCTATCTGTAGTATCTATGGTTTCTAATCCTTACCATCAAAGTTCCTCATATAGGTCTTTCAAATATGGTTTGTCTTCACCCATATTTAGAGTCTCTAAAACAATGATTTGGATTATTGTTTTTTCCCATCATGAGTTTCATAGAATACCTTATCATCATTACGATGCATTTCTTGTAACAACTTTGTCAAACATTCCTTCAAACCATCCATTGTGCATGTGTCATTTTATTTCTACTTTTAAAATATACATATTAACATTTATCATCATTTCCATTTCATTTTTGGTTGCTCTTTGTTAGAGTGAAAATTGTTTCACTTGGTCTCGTAAGTTTGATATACCATGTAATGTTTTTTTCTTCATGCGCCATAGTAGAGATTTCTTAGGGCTGAATGGGTGTATAATATTTTTATTATCAAATAATTTTAGAATAAATTAATGATATTTATGCTTCACTATTCCCTTTGTATCACTTCAAACTGTTTTTTCAAACAAAAGTCATTACAGGAAATTTCAACCTAAAAGTGCCTATGAGATTTTTATGTAATTTCGATGACACAATATCTAAACCAATCAAAATCCTTTAAATTTTAAAAGAGGTACATCTAGATATTTTGAGGAGAAAAGAAGAAAAATCACTTTTATAAGTATATTTTTGGCTTATCCCCTTATAGGTTTACTAAAATTTCAATTGTAGACACTTATTGGATGCATAATTAAATTCCACACCTACGGGTACCTATTCTACATAATTTTGAGAAGATCAACATTGGTAGAAATTGAATATACATTAAAAAAATGTGTCGCCAAGCTTCTTTAATGTATATTCATTTTTATCAATGTTGGTCTTCTCAAAAGTATGCATAATTGATACCCGTTGCATGCAAAATTTAATTCTATATCGAATGAGTATATACACTTCAAATTTTAGTAAACCTATAAGGATATAAGCCAAAAATACAATTAGAAAATGAAGTTTTCTTCTTTTTCCTTGAAAATTTATAACTCTTATTTTATTATTTTTCCTTAAGATGCCACTTTTAGGTGGAAATTTTGAGCTTTTTGATAAGCCTGACCTTGAAACTATTGTATCTATGGGATTTCAGTCTCCTAGAGACTTAAATTGCATTTTTCGTTTATCCCTCTTTGTCTTTTTTCCTACCCCACCAATTAGAGTGGCATTAGATTCATCAAGATGGAATTATGAAAAATCTCCCATGATGACCTAATTATGTACTAGTTCAGTAGAGAAAACATGTACAATATGCCATGTGTAATTTTTTTAACCTTCAGACTTGAAACTTATACATGAAAATATAAAATTCATGCACTTTTAGTAATCTTTTATGAAATCCAAATCTGATGTTCAAAGAGAAATTTATGACTATTTTCACCGAGACACGTGTTAGAGACTCAATTATGGAGCATAGAAAATACCTAGATTCCATGGATGATATCTTTGAAAATATAGAGAAAAAAATTGAAATTGGAACGAGATGTTCATCAAGATTCTGCCTCGATCTAGTAATAATTTCACCATCTGAAGCTACTCAAAAAAATAATTAAAGCACACTTTCCATGATGGCACATTTGAAGTAGGAAAACCCTAAGATTAAGAGCTTCCATACCAAATGTTATGTACCCATATCAAAATAACATAGAAAAATAATACAAGATAGATAAACCACTAGATAATAAACCACATTGAAGGGGAAATCTCCCTTTACAATATATAAATGAATAATTTTTGGATGATTCAAATTTCAAGACCTCTTTAGTATATCTATGAGTCTAAAACGTCAAAATATAATTAAGCCCTACATAAAGATAATAATGTAAGGGAACAACAATAATAATAGTGGCTTTCTATGGTGCGCAAAAATACCAATATGGGGGCTAAACTAGTATTATAGGAACCTAATACATATTAATAGTATGAAAAAGAATTAATTAATTTCTTAATACTTATTGTGGATTTGTCTACAGTGTAGTTAGTATCCATCACTATAGGCTATCGCTCCTACATAAACATTTTTCATCTCCCCACAATTTTTCCACATATGGTTGCTCTCGAGAATTGTCCTTTATTTCATAGTTTGTTACTAAATCCTTTCAAAATCTGGTACACCACTTGTTGTCATGAGAAATATCTAGTTGATTAATCCCTTGATTACAAGGATTATGATTTTACCAATATATGATGAGTTATTTATCTATTAACATGTACTAATGACATGGGTAACATGCTTGTTTCTATCCCATGTAATACTTACGTGTGTTAATCAGATAAACACCTACACTAATTCATCGGTTAAATGAATAAAATTTCATTGTCTTATGCATTCTGTTAGGCTAGGCTCTTCACCAACTCTAAACAATACACTATGAATTCATGCCAAAAATGAATAACTAGGTCACATGTTGCAAGTGTGTTGTACTTCTATCTATCACTTATTTTGGCAAGCGAACATTGTGATCACGATATGAGTAGTTAAAATAGCATAGATAGAAGCTCACATGCAATCACCTTGTTAGCACTCATAAATGTCCTCTTGGATGTAGGAGAGAAGTTTCCAAGGTAACCTTTTCACTCAAACTTACAGATTGAAGGCTAGCACCTTCAATCCAAAGAGGGATCTCTCTCACCTTTGTTGGGCCTCTAGTTTTCCTTGGTTTATATCACCTTTTACTTGAAATCACTCATGCTTTAGTTAGCTTGAATAGTCATTGTCATAGTTTTATGTATTCTCAAGATAATAAGTAAGTATTTGCTATTCCTTTGCTTTAATGAGATTTAAACATTAAAGGCATATTTAATAATAATTTGTGTGTTTGAAGGTTTACAAAGTTGGTTATATGCCTAATCTGATAGAGGCAAAGTTCGTGCACCACACATTCTTGCACTAGTACTGGTAGGATTCCTGCAGAACACATTCCTATTGAAAATTAATAAGTTTGCTCAAAATCCACATAATTTCTAAATGGCCAAGTTTGACCTCAATTTTTATGAAAATGGAGGTGAATTATGGAAATCCGAGCAAATGGGTTTTTCAAAAATATAACCAGTTACCCATAATCGAAACCGTTTCGTGAGAGTCAAAGTATTCAAAAGATATGAACGAGTCTTTGAAGCAATTGTATGAAAAGGACAGTTTTTTTCTAGAATTCTAGAAAACGCAATCAACAAGTTTCTAGAATGCCAAATTCTGCCTCGATTTTTATGCAGATGAAGTTAAATAAATAAATTCCGTGACATGAGGTTTTTTTCAAATATATAAAATTGAGTAAGGCGCGGGCCACATTCCAAAATAAGTAATGGTTGAGGAGATAAGAAGGGCACTCTAGAGGCAGTTTGTTAAAATTACGAAATTTTCCAGAATTCTAGAAAAATCCTAGAATTGGAAAATTTGTATTAAATATTCATTCTTTTAATAGTGGAACTGTTTTATTGTTATACTATCTAATTAGAATTGGTTAGGATTCAATCCTCATATTCCTTGAAGAGGAACAACTTGTTTTAATCATTATGAAAGATTAGAAAAGGAGGAATGGTGCACGTAGAAGGGAGGATGGTGGAGGAGCAACACCACATCAGTGTTGTTGTAACGTTCTTTTGTTGGTATTGCCCAAATCTGGGCTGGAGTCTATAATTCATCATGTATTTGCCTTTACCATTTAATAAGAAAGGGAGCTCTGCCTTAAGTTCATAAATCATGTTTTCCTTATGTTTGACAGCCAACGAATTGATGTAGAAGGGAAACACGTTGGTTGGCTAGGGCCCAACCATCCCAACATGTTCTCTCTATTTTCCATTCTTGTAATCGATGTTTTAAACTATGAAGTGTGAGAAAGAAGATGTACAGTTTGAAGAAGTTAAATTTCCTTTCTCTCATCTGATTTTGGATTAGATTTTCCCACCTGGTCCAAGCAGTAGAAATTACCTCCACGTTGGTGTCCTATTCACTTTTTGCACGTTTTGTTTGGATTGATTTGCACCATTGCACTTGGTGTGCTATTCACTTTTTGCACTTTTTGTTTGGATTGGTTTTCCCCACCTAGTCCAAGTAGGAGAAATTACGTGCACCACTCCACGTTGGTGTGCTATTCACTTTTTGCACGTTTTGTTTGGATTGATTTGTAGCAGGTTGGTGTGCTATTCACTTTTTGCACGTTTTGTTTGGATTGATTTTCCCCACCTGGTAGAATTAGGAGAAATTACCTGCACCAGTACATGTTGGTGTGCTATTCACTTTCTGCATGTTTTGTTTAGATTGATTTTCCCTGGGTGGTGAGAAATTACTTGCACCATTGCACGTTGGTGTGCTATTCACTTTGTGCAAGTCTATTTGATTTGGTTTTCCCATTTAAAATAGAAGAAGTGAACCTCCACTAGTGCAAGATTGTGTGATGGAGCAAGCCTTTTTAGTTTAATTCTAACAAATTTCTTGCTTTCACTAATATTTCAGGACAGGATAAATTATGAAGATTGTTTCTTTATTTTTGTACTTTGATAAACTCAGAAAAATTCATCTTTTTGGTATGCAATTTGGCTTCATAACACTTGTAGTAATTAAGCACTCATTCCAAGAATTAATTGTTAAAGTGTAAGAAGCTCTGATATGGTACAAGAACCAGTTTCTTGTTACTAGATCTCATGCTTCGGACTTGAGAAAGTTCAAGCCCTTGCACTAAGAAAAAATTCTTTTAGTACAAACATCATTTTCACCCTCTTCAATAGTGCAAGAGAGATTCTTGCGAGAAGAAAATCTTTACTGAAGGGCCCATTTGTAGACGATTTCTAAAGTGTCTTTGCTACAGAAAAAAACATACATAGAAGTTAATCAATAGTGATCTAGAGTGATTGCTCTTCTATTTCTAAATCTCTTTTGCAAATGCATTCTTTCTTGTTCCAGCACTAGATTACTTTGATGATTCACTTATCTTTTACTCTTTCGATTATGCAAGATTTTCTTTCAAGTAGGAATTTCTATCAACAAAATTCATACCATCTCTAGCATTGCCTTTGGTTTGTCTCTGAGTTTACGAATCCCCTCGGTTGACAATTAAGTGTTGAGGATGTTGTGTGGATGTAGGGTTTGGTTGGGAATGAGGGAGATAGTCCATTGGGTAGTGGATTTAGCAAGATAGGGTTTATGTCAATTTATCAAGATACTAGCTATTTGACAAACAATGATAAAGGAAAGGTAGATAGCATAGCATATACCTTTGTCACAGTTATAGATAGAGGGATAAAATAGGAAAATAATCCACTATAGGAGGGCATATAGAATCAACCTGAGAGTAGCTTTAGAGTATAGATATAGGAATACTTGAATATCTTAAAATAGGGGTATAAAACCATGAATGAATTCTAAACTAACTATTCTTACTCAAATACACAGAAAAACATACATTCATATGAGATTACACAGATGGAAACATTGAGACATGGAGAGAATACATAGTAAGGAATACCATCACATGAATATTTATATCCCTAATCAAAATCTACTGATCTTGACAAACTGTAGACTGATAACTATTTTAACACACAAACAATGGCTATTCTTTCATAAAAAACCAACGTCCCTCTCCTCATTTCTCATGTAATATATAGGAAAAAAACAATAGGTTTCATATCCACAATTTGTGTAAAGTATTAATTACAATAATCTTGAAGATCAAAAAGGAATGGATTTGAAAACCTCTTGACCCATATTTATTAATATATTTGAAATAATCAAAGGATATTTTTAGATCTAATCCCCAATTCAAATTGATGAGGTGGCTCATCAATAACCATCTACGAGTTTTTTTTGAAAAATAAATCATGTGAATTCATAAAAATTAATGTCCAAGGATGCATTCAGATATTCTAAATCATTACACATGTTAGAAATATGAGGGAGGTTTTCTTAATTGATCCATTAGCTCCCAGAAAATCTTGTGGTTTTCCAGTATTCATTTCCATATGTTAGGAAACAGATTTTGAAACCAAGGGCTAAAACGGGAAAAGCCAAAATTACAAAATCTGTAAACATACGCCTCAAACATTGCTATGTATTTTCTAAACTATGATGTCTTGGTAAAATATGAAGTACAATTTTGTAGATAATTAGTTTCAAAACAAAAACCTCCTTTTACTTTTTAAAATGCATTACCACCTACTTGGAATCTTTACCTGAACATAGAAACTAAAATAGGAAAAACGGAATGTTCGTAAACTTTTTACTTACGCAATTAAATTTTCACTGAATAGGAAATCAATTTTTCTTACCTGTGTTGTGCTTCCATCAAAGGAGTGGATGAAATCATGGAGAAAAATCAATCTATACTCATTGAAGTTATGAAACACTAGCTCCCACCTTGCACTTCTAAAATAATCTAAGATTTTAGGGTATACCTCAAAATACATCCCATCAGGCTCAAACCTTTTTACCTAACCAGTCCGAACCATATTGAAAATCTCTTGGACCTACAAAAGATTTCACTAACCTTAAAACACTATCACTGAAGGTTGTAAGACACTCAACAACCTTCCTACACATGAAAACTGCAAATTCGTGTTTGCTGGAAAACTTTGTTTTAGGGAAAACTTGACAGATTATGGTTTGTATTTTAATGACTCTATTTTGCATAAGAATGTTGAAAGTTGTCACATAATTAATGGGAAGGACTAATATTTTATGAATCAAAACTTGAGCAATCAAAAGAATGGGATTAGATGGTCAAAAACCAAGTCTTAAATTTTAATACGCACTACAAAAATATTTCATAGCTCCAGCTAAAATTTCACTATAGGTCAAAGAGCTACAAGATATTTAGCATAAAATTAGGGCTACGAGAATAAAGATTGATGACACATATTCATAGGCTTTGCTAGAAATCATTACAAAAATACAATAACCCCTTTACATAATCATGGCGTTGCAAAATTGGAATGATAACGTTGTGTTGAAATGAAAGTGCAAACCCGATGCTAATAGTTAGCTCCAATGGGGATATTGTCTCCTTGGGAAGGATTCTCCCAACCAAAATCTAGGTTTGTACACTCATCTATCTAAAAACCTGACTTGCAACTGAAAGTGAATTGTAAAATGACCCGAAAATACTGCACACTGAAAAAAGAATAGTTGAAATAAATGTTGAAACTCATGCTTTCCCTCACAAGATTATTGCACAACTCTATGTACACTATCATGCTAAAATTCTTCCCAATTAGGTGATACAAAAATTCTAGTGTAGCCAGCAAAGGAGATGGCCTTTCACTGAAATTCGTTTCACACCTTACGTAAGCACACAAAGAAATGTGAAGGATGGCAACTCAAAATGAAAAATGAATCCAAAACTTGAGCTTATGAACAAAAAAAACCACCTTCACGGGTAACTGCAATAAACTGGTGAAATGATCATGGAAAACATGGAAATTCACCTCTTTTTTATGTGAAAACATAGGAGAACAAACTTCATTTACAACTGCTAGTTGTTGTTGATTTACACCTTGGTTCTCAACATCATTCTAAAAAAACATGCCAGTAGATCGTTCATCATTCTCATCATAAAAAGGCTTTATACCATCTAGAACATGTTGCAATATGGCAACCACATCATGTGCCTTAAAAAACCTCTCTATCACACCAAATAATTATTACCTTTCCTCATTACCCTTCATTAAATTTATTTTAAAATTTTCAATTTTACTTTCAGTTGGAAGAAGAAAAATAAGTTATTGTACATGATTCTCTTGCAAATGCTAGAAAACACCAATATGAGCAGTTTCACAATTCGTATTTTTAGTAATTTCATCGTGAAACAAAAAGTAAAAAAATGATTGATTTGAAGATGTAATTGTTGACTATCCTCATACTCTTGGTCACATAAAAGTTAACAAAGTTGCTTCATATCTTCATCAATTTCAGGGGATGAAACATGAATGTCTACACCTAGAAGTTCAACTATTTAAATTTCACCCAAGGGAGAAGGTCTAATCTTCTCAAAATTGTCCTAATTATCATGGTAGCTAGTCTCTGTTTTCTCTGGTTGAGAAGAATATTCATAAAAGACTTCTATAATTTCATCATTAATAAGCACCTCATAAGCATAAAAATATTCCAAGTATTGAATAAAAACTTCATAATATTCAAAATAGTTTTGTAGGAATGATAAAGAAAGATAATACTCCCCCTAATAGTCAATAAATATTGTGTGGAAATATTTAAGAGAGTATAAGCCACGTAGTTTGAAACCCTCATATGATGATCTAGCTTTGCCTACGAAGGTATCCATAAACATATTCATTAAATAATCCTCATGAAAATTAATCCCGACCTTATGTATACATTTATAAACCTTAATACGTTTATTAATACGTTTATAAACCTTAATAAGATGCAGTGCAACATCATCTTCAGTCTAATATCTATGTTTTTGTAACTATGATTGGAAACCTATGCATGGAATGTGATTTAGAAAACATGGTATATGTTCATGGTTCATTGAATAATACCTTATTGATCTTTAAGACTCCATGGAAGCCATATTCATATTAAGCAATCACCAGTGACACTTCAAATTCTAACCTTTTTTATCCCTCCAAAAGTAAATATGATATTCAAAGTAGTTATGTGGAAGAAAGGTTTTTTTATCCCTCCAAAAGTAAATATGATCTTCAAAGTAGTTATGTGGAAGATAAACCTTTCGAATATGCACTATGTTTGCCAAGATGTAGCACTTATAAATGTCCACTTGGTTATAGGGGAGAGGTTTTGAAGGTAAAAATTTCACTCAGCTTGATTGAAGGCTAGCTCTTTCAGTCCATAGGTGTCCCTCTCTCACATTTACACCATGGCTACCTCTTTAGATAGGTTGTGTAGATGTAGGAATTTGTTGGGTTTTATGGAGATAGTCCATTTGGTAATGGAGACAACAAGATAGGGTTTATTACAATTTATCTAGATGGTGGTTTTTTGATTAAGAGGGATAAAGGAAAGGTGTAAAACATATATTAGACCTTTATCATCGTTATAGCTAGAGGGAGAAAATAGGAAATCAATCCACTATAGAAGGGCATATAAAATGAATCCTACATTAGATTTAGAGGATAGATAGGAAAATACATCAATATCTTAGAATCGAAGCATCCAACCATGGATGAATTCTGTATTAATTACTCTTACTTAGATACTCACAAGAACATACATTCATATAAGATTAGAGAGAACGAAACATTAAAACATGTATAGAATACATATTAAGGCATACCATCACATGAATATTTATACCACTAACCAAAATCTACTAATATTATGGAAATGTAGACTAATAAATCCTTTAACACATACAAAATCACTATTATGTCATAGAAACCAACCCTTCACCCTTATTTTCATGTAATACATAGGAAAAATAGAATAGGTTTCACATCCACAACTTGTGGAAAGTATTAATTACAATAATCCCCAAGAACCAAAGGAAATGGATATAAAATCTACTTGTCCCATATTTATTAATCTATTCCAAATAATCAAGGATATGTTTAGATGTGATCCCCAAGTGGAATTGATGAGGTGGCTCATTAATAATTGTCTATGTGTTTATTTTTAGGTGAATTCCTAAAAAATAGAGTCCAATGGTACGCTCATATCTTCCAAATCATGACACTTGTTACAAAAATGAAAGAGGTTTTGGTTAATTGTTCCATCAAATCTAAAACAGTCTAGTGTTTTTCCAAAATTCATCTCCATTTGTTTGAAAACTTCTTTTCAAAACAATGACTAAAATAGGAAAAAGGAGAATTACAAAATGTGTAAAAATAGGCCTCAAACACCTCACTGTATCTTCTAAACCATGATGTATAGGAAAAATAGGAAAGAGGCTTTTGTAAATAATGATGTTCTCAACAAAAAATCCTTTAATTTTTTAAAATTCATTGGCACCTACTTCGAAGAGTTTCTTGAACACACTGATAAAATAGGAAAAAACATAGTGTTCATAATCTTGTTACTTCTGCAATTGAGTTTCTAGTTACCAGGAACTCAAAATTTCTATCATGTGTTGTGATGACATCAAAGGAATGGTTGAAATCATGGAACCAACTTAATTTGTATCCACTCAAGTGCTGAAACACTCGCTACAACCCTCTACTTCTAAAAGGATTTAACAATTCAATGTATACCTCAAAATACATCCCATCGGGCTCAAATCTTTTTACATGACTAGACCAACCCATATTGCAAAGCTCCTAGACCTATAAAAACTTTCAACAAACTTTCAAAAATATAACTAAATTCCGTAAGACACCCAATAACCTTCGTGCACATGAAAACTCCAAATCCAAGTATGATGGAAAACTTGTTTTAGGGAAAAAGCGGTTGATTAGGGTTTGTCTTTTAATGACTCTTTTTCGCATGAAAACATTGGTGTATGTCACATCATGATGGTGAAGGACTAATGTTTTATGAATCGACAGTTTAGCGCTCAAAAGAATGGGATTATAGGGTGATAAACAAAGTTTTAATATTTTTGGATATGCATTACGAAAATATTTCATAGTGCCAACTGAGATTTCACTATAGGTCAAAGAGTTGTTAGAAATTTAGCATAAGCTTAGAGCTAGGAGAAAAAAATTTGATTTGGACATATTTAGCTAGAAAATTTTACAAAAATACAATACCCCTTTACATAATCATGGCCTTGCAAAAATGGACTGATAACATTGCCTTGAAATGTAAGGTGCAAACCTGATGCTAACACACCTTCTGCGCATGTGGATTTGAAGATGATTGAAACCTTTTGCACATGTGGATTTGAAGATGATTGAAACTTTTTTGAGTCTGCAAGGTCGATCAATATTGAAATGATATGTGGAAGAGGAGTTATTGTCCCATTTTTCCACCTTTGAACACACATCATTACAATTTTCTATGATGGATATTAGCTATGGTTCCTTATGCATGCATCCTCATCATATTTCTACAAGGAGTAAATGTTATTTATCACTTGAACAATGTGTTTATTACAGGTCAATTTACCCAATAAATTGATCCAGGTGGATATTGGTGGCCACCTGCCAAGTCCACCTCGACCCCCACCATTGTCTTTCTCAGCATTTTCAGTTTCCTTAATTGTAACAAAACTTACTATTTTTAGCAGTTTTTCGGGTCCTGAACTTCCGGAGCCGTTTTGAGGCCCTAAACGACGTTTTTTTGGGAATCCGGGGGCAACATGGGTCCATGGAATGGACCGATGTTACCCGTTCCAACAATGATAGTGCTCGATAGATCTTTCTAATGAGCTATTTTACGCGTCAAATGGAGATCATATGCCAAAGTTACGACTCTGGGAAGTTGATGTACCAATTTGCCCCAAATGGGGCCCACAGTTTGGCGTTTCATCTCCTAGGGTTAGGTTTTGGAATGTTAAGGGTTTTCCATTGTTTCTCAACAATAAATAGGCCTTCGAGCCTCATTGTAACACATTTCAGAGGCATGTAGCCACCACATCTCTTCTCAGAGATAAGCTACCATCGCCCTAGCTGGTTTATTTCCATTTCTGGTTGTAAGCATATTTCAGTATTTTCCGTTAATGAAATGAAGTATTATTTCCGCTGCATCTTTGTGTATATGGTTATCTCTGTAATTTTTTGCGTTCCTATTTAAATCCGGATCAGTGGTATCAGAGCGGTCTGCTTTTTCTCTGTTTTTATTTGCATGTCCCCAACAAGGTCGGGATATAAGGAGTTAGGGTTGGAACTGGTTGAACCTTTGCAAGACCAGCCTCGCAAATCCCGATGGCCTCCCATGGCGGACGAGAAGAAAGACGAGGGGGCAGGAGATCCCATCAAAATTTTGCTCGAAGAAGCCATCGAGCGACAACGGAACGCGATGATGGACAACTTTGCCCAGATCCTTCAGCGGCTACCCAGAAGCAACGCATCGGCTTCCAGCAGCTACGCTGGAAACGCCACACCGTTTAAGGTACAAGTTAATTTTGAAATCCCCATATTCGAGGGTTAGATAGACGCAGATGCCGTAGATAAATAGTTAAATCTGCTAGAGGGTTATTTTTCTGTTCATGAATTTTTGAGTCGGGAAAAGATTGTTTTTGCTCTTCTCAAAGGAGCCCCCCACGTCAAGGACTGGTGGGAAACCTACTGCGAGGAGAAGGATGAAAGTACTGGCTCACTATTTATAGCCGCACCCACCTGGGATTCGTTCCGAGATGCCATCAAGGAGCAGTACTACGCTGTCGGAAGCTATAAGGATGAATACATAAAGTGGACCACGCTGCGGCACGGAAGGGACCAAGACGTGCCGAAGTTCACCAATATTTTCCATACCCTTCGCACAAAGTTGGGTATCAAGGATTCGGAGCAACATTTGATACTCAAATACCGTGGCTGCCTGCACAAGTACATCCAGGAAGAAATACAATTCCTAAACATCCCCTTGCTCGGCGCAGCATACCGATATGCCGTCAAGGTCGAGCAGAAGTTTAAACAAAAGAAGCGAGACTTTGGATCTGCGAATCCAAAGCAGGGGAAAGGTGCTCCTAAACCACAGAACAAAGGACAAAGCTAAGGCGAGATAGCCCAAGACAACCAGTCGAAGCTGCAAGCAAAGAACAGTGCCGCAAAGCCGAGAAAGGACACTGGAAAATGGTGCGAGTTCCATAAGAGCTCCACTCACAACACAAGTGAGTGTCGGGCAAAGCAGTCACTGGTGGCTGAGCTAAAGGTTTCAGAATCAGATGCATGTTCCGACTCTGAGTCAGAACCCGATAAGGGTATGAAAAAGGGAAGCAAATCATTGATGCGGATCCCAGCGCAACTGTTGCTACCACAAAGATCCAGAAAAATGAACCCGAAGACCCAGAGGAGGAGGAGCGTCTCTTCCACTCCCAGATGTGGGTAAAGGGCTCCCCGATATAGTTCATTGTTGATAGCGGGAGTCAAAAGAACCTCATTTCGGCAGAGGTCGTGAAGCGTTTGGGCTTACCGACCACAGCACATCCACAACCATACACCATTGGGTGGCTTCACCAAGGACGAGATCTTCGCATGAGCCAGCAGTGTCGCCTTCCATACAACATCAAGCCCTTCACGGATGAGGTATTGTGTGACATTGCTCCCCTTGAAGTTTGTGATGTATTGCTAGGACAACCATACTTGTGGAAGCGACATGCTGTGTATGAATCAAGGCCCCGTGCTGTTATTATTACACTGGGAAATAAGTTGTTCAGGATACCAGAGGTAGCACCACCTGCCGCCATCTCTCTGATTACTGCAAAACAATGCAGTAAGTTCATTTCCAAAACCAGGAAATTTGTTTTCCTGATGATACGCCCTCAAGGAAAGAAGAAGACAGTGGCCGTGGCCTCTAAACGGGGTCCCTCTGCACGACAACTACAGATGGACAAGATTGTGGAGGAGTACGAGGACATCTTCACCTCCCCGGCAGGGGTTCCTCTGCACTGTCAAGTTAAGCACTCCATCGATCTGACCCTAGGTGCGCCGTTACCCAACAGACCAATTTATTGGCGCTCCGTTCTGGAGAACGATGAAATCAAGAGGCAGATTCAGGAGCTCCTACAGAAAGGTCACATCCGTCCGAGTTCATCGCCTTGTGGGAGCCCGATCGTGTTGGTACAGAAGAAGGATGGGACATGGAGACTTTGTATTGACTATCGGGCGCTGAACAAGATCACTGTCCGTAATAGGTACCCGATCCCGCGGATTGATGACCTCCTAGACCAACTAAAGGGGGCGAAATATTTCAGCAAGATCGATCTGAAATCAGGATATCACCAGGTACCAATAGAACCCGTAGATGTGTGGAAGACTGCCTTCAAATCCAAGGAGGGCCTCTTCGAATGGTTGGTCATGCCTTTCGGATTGACGAATGCTCCTGCAACCTTTATGAGGCTAATGGATGACATCTTGCGGCCATTCACCAACTCCTTTGTAGTAGTATACTTGGATGACATTCTGATCTTCAGCCAGAGTTGGGAAGAGCACCTCCACCACATCCGACAAGTTCTCCAAACACTGCGGAAACACAAGCTATGTGCCAATTTGGAGAAATGCACCTTTGGCATGACCTAGGTTCAGTATCTAGGATACATCATTGATGAACAGGGGGTGAATGTTGATCCAGCCAAGGTCCAAGTCATTCAGGATTGGCCCTCTCCAACCACTCTAACAGAGCTCCGCAGCTTTCTAGGTCTTGCCAACTTCTACCGTGGGTTTGTGTTGGGGTTTTCTCATATTTCTTGGCCCTTGAGTCAAGTCACCAAGGGAGGGGTGAAAGCAAAATTCTTTTGGTGTGAATCTCAACAGAAGGCATTTAGGGAATTGAAGGCTCGCCTCTGCACGGCACCAGTGCTCGCATTACCAGATTTACAACAACCATTTGAGGTCGAGACAGATGCCTCTGACTATGCTATTGGGGCAGTCCTTACTCAACATGGACATCCAGTGGCATATCACAGTGAAAAACTTTCAGACACAGTCCAGAAGTACCCCACTTATGGTAAAGAGATGTATTCCATTGTACAGGCCTGCCGACAATGGAAGCATTACATTTTGGGGAAGGAAACGGTCATCCACACAGACCACCGACCCCTGCAGTTCATACAGTCCCAAGGGAAATTGCAGAATGATCGCCATCAGAAGTGGTCTACATACTTGCAACAGTTTCACTTGAATATCAAGTATAAAAGGGCAGCACCAATAATGTTGCAGATTGCCTCAGTCGACCACCGATCATGGCGCTGACCACCGTACTCAACTCTTGTGGGCACGAGACTTCTGATTGGCCACTTCTCTACGAAAGCGACCCAGAATTCAGCCACACATACCAGACACTCTTGGAGGGTCGGCATGTTGCAGATTTTCACCTCCAGGATGCCCTATTATGCCACCTCGGTCACCTTTGTGTTCCTTCAAGCGAGCGTGCCAAGATGATTTGGGAAGCACACTACAGTCGGGCTGCTGGGCATTTCGGCGTCGAGAAAACAGTGGCAGTACTGCAAAATTATTTCTATTGGCCGAATCTTCGACAGGATGTTGGGAAGTACATCCGATCATGTACTGCCTGTGCCATTGCCAAACCGACCATTAAGAAGCACGGCCTCTATACCCCGTTGCCTACCCCTAGTCGACCTTGGGAATCCATCTCCATGGATTACATGTCAGGCCTTCCTTCCACTAAACATGGAAATGACTGTGTTTTTGTGGTCGTCGACAGGTTCTCTAAGATGGCCATTATGGTGGCCTGCAAGAAGAATATCACAGCAGAAGCCACTGCTAAACTCTTCTTTGAACAAGTGTGGGTGCACTTTGGGATCACACAGTCTATCATCTCAGATCGGGAGAGTCGGTTTCTCAGCACATTTTGGTCCAGTCTCTGGTCAATGCTGGACACCAAACTCACGAAGTCCACAGCCTTCCATCCTCAAACTGATGGCCACACAGAGGTTGTCAATAGGATGATTGTGCACATTCTGCGCATGTATAACTCAAAGAATCCACGCACATGGGACGAGAGCCTCCCCTATGTTCAGCACAGCTACAACCGAGCTCTTCACAGCTCCACTGGCCATAGCCCTTTTCAGGTGGGTTTGGGATTCCAACCACTATGCCCCATTGATGTGGCCATGCCACTTGCAGCTACTCACATGAATTCAGCTCATGTCCAGTCCGAAACAGATAAGGCCACGAGCTTCATTAAGCGCATCCAACATATTCGCCAGTAGGTCCATGACATTCTTGAGAAATCAAATGCTAAGTACAAGTAGCGACATGATCAACATCGGGTGCCACACAAGTTTTAGGTGGGCGACAAAGTCTGGTTGCATTTGTAAAAGGAACGCCTTACTCGAGCCTATCGGAAATTGAGACCACTCCGATATGCTCCTTACACCATTACTAAGGCTATGGGAGACAATGCATTTGAGCTCAGCATTCCCCCATTCCTTGGCCTGCACCCAGTGTTCAATGTGGATCGCCTTCGGCCATACATTCCACCATTGCTAGACACATCCGACATTGCAGAACAGCTCAAACCCACAGAATTAAATCCAGATTGCATGGAACAAGCTGCAACTGATCGGATCATGGAAACACAGATCAAGAACACTTGCCAACAGAATATCCAACTGTATCGAGTTGTCAAAGTAGGCCAACTCCTTCAGCAGGGCAAGTGGCTCACCAGGGAACAAGTTCAACACAAGTTTCCTCATCTCATGGAGGAGCTGAACACAATGGGGACCATTGCTTCCTAAGGGGGGAGGAATGATCCAGGTGGATATTGGTGGGCACCTGCCAAGTCCACCTCGACCCCCACCATTGTCTTTCTCGGCATTTTTGGTTTCCTTAATTGTAGCACAACTTACTATTTTTAGCAGTTTTTCGCGTCCTGAACTTCCGGAGCCGTTTTGAGGCCCTAAACGACGTTTTTTTGGGAATCAAACGGAGATCATATGCCAAAGTTACGACCCCGGGAAGTTGATGTACCAATTTACCCCAAACGGAGCCCACAATTTGGCGTTTCATCTCCTAGGGTTAGGTTTTGGAATGTTAAGGGTTTTCCATTATTTCTCAACAATAAATAGGCCTTCGAGCCTCATTGTAACACAGTTCAGAGGCATGTAGCCACCACATCTCTTCTCAGAGATAAGCTACCATCGCCCTAGCTGGTTTATTTCCATTTCTGGTTGTAAGCATATTTCAATATTTTCCATTAATGAAATGAAGTATTATTTCCGCTGCATCTTTGTGTATATGGTTATCTCTGTAATTTGTTGCGTTCCTGTTTAAATCTGGATCATAAATACTGACCATGATATGTTTAAAATCAATTGTCATTATACAATGCATAAGAATAAGTTTTATTGAGCGTTGAATTGATGTTGATAGTATAACTAAGCCATAATTAGTTGTTGAATATTGTATGCAAAGATTTCCATGTAGAAGTCAATATGTGTTACTGTAGGTTGCTAAACTAGTCAATAAAAAATATAATAACACATAATGTATGAAAACTTTCATTATTTTGAGTATCAAAACTTTTTTGTTAGATCTTATATATTTAAATATATTTTTTAATTGAGTTAATTTCACTATCCACAGTATCTAGGTGCAGAGGAAAATACCATTGCATGGAGTGTGGAGATGCAAAGGAAGTTTTCTTTGCATGAAGTGTGGATAAATAATAATGAAATTGATATGTGTGACTTAAATTTCTCACTATTCACTTGGTTCATATATAATATTATTGACTATTTTCCTCACCTCCATTTAATACATCTACTTAATACTTTATATCTTTAGTGATCCATGGAAACTATTATAGCAATTGAAACTTGTATATATGTGAGTGTTTCACTTTAATTGGGTGGAGATGTCAAGGTTAGTGTGAGCAGTGCGGAATTATTGCTTGTGGAAATGATTTTGTTAGGACCTAGTCTCCACTAACTCTAAATAGTATACTATGAATGTGTGCCAAAACAATAACAACTAAGTCTCACATGGCTAGTGTGTTGTAATGCCATTTGTCATTTATTCTGTCAACAAAAGAATCATGATGCTTTTTTTTTGTTTTGGCATTAATTTCATTGTAAGAAGTGCAGATGTGAAAATGTATGAAGGAAGATTTAGTTAAGAAAAGAGTAAAGAAAGCTCAATAGAATTCATATATTAATTTATTAGAACTTAAATTTCTAGCTATGAACTTGATTCATATATGATATTGTTGAGTGTTTGTCTTTCCTCCATTTAATCGAGTAGCTTAATTCTCTAGTAGCTCGGGGAAACTCTTATAATGATTGCAAAGTGTAAATATATGAGGGTTTAGCTTTCATTGTGGAGAGTGTCAAGGTGTAGAAGAATATTTCATTTTAAGAAGTGTAGAATTGTGGCTTGCACAAATGATTAGAGAAACATAGCATCCACAAATAACCATAAAATGTGGGGCCTACACAAAGTGGTACAAACTATGCTATTATCAATCTATCAACCTTGTTTTTTTTATAAAAAATGATAGTTTATAGATATGTAAGTGACTTAGTATCCAATGAACATTACTTGTTGATTAGAAGGTTTAGGAAATCAATTTTTTTTAAAAGAAAGTCTTTATAATTTAAATAATATTAAATATTTATAAAAACATTTTTTTATGTATAATATATTCTTTAAAATTATATTTTAAAATAATCAAATTAAATAGTTTAATTTTTAAAAAAAATCTATAATGTGATGATTATCTAATTAAATGTCATTTTTTGTTACTCATTAAAAAAATTCTATTAAATCATTATCATTTCCTTACAAAAATCAATGCTTTGCCATCTCATATAGTTGTGCTTTCAGATAAGGAAAACCAAATAGATGGGGATGAGTGCTAGTTTCATAAAGGTTGAAGATAAAAACTTTATAAATCTAAGTTTTGATCTATCTAGTTGTATGATAAACCTTTCTCTAAAACTACTAACAAAGTAACAACATTGTAGCTGCTATTTTTCCTTGGCATACTATAAACCTTTCTATAAGACTACTAACAAAGTAACAACATTATAGCTGCTATTTTTCCTTGGCATATATCTAATTAATAAAATAATTTTTTGTAACAAAAACTTCAAACAAGAGTTCTCAATAATCAGGATTTGTCATAAGAACTCATAATTCCTCCTAAGAAATCACTAAGACTAGAAAAACAAAAACAATAAATATTCACTAAATATTTTAAAAAGTGGTTAGGATAAATGATTAAGATTTATCATTTTAATAAGTATATTTCTATATAAATATGTGAAATTTATATAAAATATAAATAATCTTATTAACTATTTATATATAGATTAAATACCTATATAAATTCATCATAATTCTAAATATACACAACATAAACCAACCATAAATCTCAAGATACTAACACTTTTTCAACATTCGATAAGCTTAGAACTATGATAAATTGTTACTAACATTAATTGAAAAATAAAAAGTTATAGCTCTAGAAGTGACTATATCAAACTATGATGACTGCGAAATTGAGATAAGCTTAAGAATTATATGAACTTAATGCTCATCAAATTTAGAAAGCATTTGGAAGTAATATAATCATAAATTAATAATGCAGTGAGCTTGTTAACTCAAGAATAAGGTGACACTACGCTATTCAAACTCGATTTATTTTGTCATCCAATACAGACTGACTTCAAAATCAATATGATGAATATATGATAATGCAGCGAACTTTTAACTCTAAATTTTTCAAACAAAATTTTAAACAAATAGTATTTCAATAACATATTAAAAACAAATTGTAACCGACATAGACATCAATTTTAGCCCACATAAGACAGTAGAAATGAAATGGATATTTGCTCCGAAAATTTTTGTGAGAAAAATATGGAGATTAAAGACGAAAACCATGATCCTAGGAGATCACGAATCAGAAGTACTGTACGTGAAACAGAATATCAAGGACACTGCTTTGAGTAAATAATCATTCGTCTTCAAATGCTAACAACAGAATTATTTGCTGCAGTGGGACATCTCAGGTGATGTGCCGGGATTTTAAAGTAGAACCACTGGCAGTGGTATAACCTCTCAGGTGATGTGCCAGAATTTTAAGGCAGAACCCCCAGCAATGGGATAAGAACTCAGGCGGTGTGCTAGGATTTTCAGGTGTGCAAAGCGGTAATACTTGACTCCTGCAAATCTTTTCGTAGACCACTAATTTACCAGTTCTTTTGTCTACAGATAACCCCCTGTCTGTTCATACATATTATAGAACGGAGAAGTGTTCCTGACAAGAGGAATCTCTTGCAGACCATGGAAAACCATGTCCATCTCACTGAATCCTTTACATAAACCAGAGCGATCCTCAGTTGAAAATTTTGTACTTTTGTTCTCCATGATAGGCCGCTGATCATTGCTACAAACTGTACCGACTTGTGCAGGGATTACCTCGGAGGTTGGACCCCTGGGATTTGTTTGCTTCTTGCTCCGCGTTGATTCATGGGTAAATTTCCCCGTTAATCTCTGAACCAGAGACAGAAAGTTCTCTGGATCAGTTTTGATTATGTTGGGTTCATAAACATACACAACATGGACCTCTGGAGCGATGATATTCCTGTGCTTCGAATATTTGTTCGATCTTCCTTTATCCTTGGTAGCAGAAGAACCCTTGCAAATCACATGGGAACATTTATTGGCATCGCGCATGGCAGATTGCAATCTAGACATGCGTGCAACTTCGTCCCTCTTCGAGTTTTTCATAACTCCCTCCCACTGTCTGAGAGCAACTAACCCGAGCTTGCTCTGAGATTTACTACCTCTCAGCCCTCCAAGGATGAGAGATTTAATCAGGTGCTAATTAGTGAAATATTGTCTCCCTCGCCCTTGAGCTTCTGCTTAACTGGACCAACGCTATGACCACAGGTAAACAGATTTCACAGTAATCTGCAGATAAAATCAAAATGACTTCCAGCGAAGTGATCATAAGTTTATGCCTATGGTATTAAGTTTATTCTATACAGATAGCTTAAAATTTCACAATCTTCTATAACTGAGAAAACCTACTGAACCGACCAGATGTTTGAGATTGAACAATTATTAGGCTCACATAGATTGCTAGGCTATGTGGGAGAAGAATACCATCGTATTAAGTTTATTCGATGTAAATAGCTTAAAATTTCACAATCTTCAATAATTGAGAAAACCTACTGAACATACCAGACGTTTGCGATTGAATAATTGTTAGGCTCATATAGATTGTTAGGCTAAGTGGGAAATAAATACCATAGAAAAAACTATGAATGCTCCTATACCTGAAACCAAAAACGACCAGTAACTTGCCGAACAACGCTAACACCAATGAGTTCTCAGAAACTTTCTAATTTTTTGTCATCGAAACTCATATCCATCCGGATTAAAA
The DNA here is from genome assembly GCA_031772625.1 of Pinus tabuliformis. NCBI lineage: Eukaryota > Viridiplantae > Streptophyta > Pinopsida > Pinales > Pinaceae > Pinus > Pinus tabuliformis. Next base: position 265,028,409 of record CM062814.1, on the reverse strand, counting down.
CTTCAACTCAAAAAACCCTCCAACTACAGCTGGTTAATGAGTCCAAGGAATCGTGGAAAATTGGCTCCTGAGATCTCGAAAACCTATGTACGATCTGCTTGTCAATCCGCTAGGTAACTTCCTTCCTCCCGTAACACATGCGCGAGATCTGATACAGATTTCGGGTATTAGATAACAAGGTTCGCTCTAAGAAATTTCAAGCGTTGAGCTACTCGAATATGTGGAGTTGATCAATGAGAATATCTGACTTGGCTCCAAGTGACTTCATATGTCTAATTCTTCAACGGCAACTACGTGACTTTCTTCTACATGTATTTGGCGCTGGTTTTAACTTATCAGAATGGAAAGTTGTTAGGGTTGGCACTGGTTCTTTGTTGTTCGTCACCGGTAAGTATCGACATCATGTGCTGGCCTGTGAATTCCCATTCACGTTTCTCTTGCGAATAGGTGGTCCTGCCATTTTTAAGTTTGAAGAAAAGAAAGTGTTATGTCAGAACAATGACTTCATTTAGGCCATCATGCCTAATACGTTTGCAGTGGTTTGTTTTATTTCTTTGTTATGAGTATCATGCCTAATATATTTTTGTTTTATCTCTTTGTTCCAGATGTATCCTGTATGGTATCTGAATAGGCTGGTATTTATTTTTAAAAAGAGATTCCACGAGACACTTAATATGAACAATACATTTGAGTCCTTGGTACCTTCTGGTCATCCCGAGCACATTGAATCTATCATTTTCTTATCGCTGTAAGCCTGTAACGTGTCAGAACCGAAATTGTGCAGCTACAGAGAATATATTTTTATCTTACACTGACGTCGGTTGTATTCCTGAAGTGTACAATGTTAGGGTGATTTTAGAATGTATATATTCCGTGTAATTGTTATATATTATATTAATGTTGTTGTTAAGAATTATATATTTTTAGTGGTTGTAGTTCGGGTGATGATTATAATGGTCAGATATATTTTTTAGGAATATTATTTATATTAAAATTATTTTGTTTTTATTTAAATTTTTAGTTAGAAGAATTTACAATAGGATTAGTTTCCTACTTATGTGACACAGGTCTAGTTATGGGTTTGTATTCATCTGTATTCACCCAACACATGGTTATGGTAGAGTTATGACCTTGTACTTATATTTAGTATACATTTTTATGAGAAAGTGAGTATCCTAGGGTTGGAGTATGATTTAATATTAATTGTAATTTTATAATATTATTTTTTTGTTTTTTTATATATAGATTGTGTTTTGATTCATAAGAATGATATAAAGCACACTTAACATCTTATCTCTATCAAATATACAAGAATATGTTAATGATCTAAAACCCAAAGACAAAAAATGGTAAATGTCACCAATCATAATTAAAATATTTGAAATAACCATGTTTTATTTCTACATAGTCATAATGTTATTCATAGAGATAAGCATCTTAACATTATGTTAATAAAAACTAAAGGAATTACATCTTAAATTTTTCTCCACTTTTAAAACTATCATCTACTAATATAGTGCTAGTAAATGTTTTTAAAATAACAAAACAATAATTAACACTTTATTTATTACTAGAATAACAATAAATTGAAAAAATTACAAGAATAAATTATTATAATATATTTTTTAGCCCTTAAGGGTATATGTTGTTGATCATGGAGGCCTCCTTTTTCAACTTTGTTATTCCAACAACTCATTCAAACTATTAATATAAACATTTGAGAGGAGTCATGCATAGGCTTTATAAAGCGCTAAAAGTCAAAATTAGAATTTCAATGGGCATTTTTGAAAGTTTTAAAAGTGATATTGGTGTCACGCAACGTTGCCCATTGTCTCCTAGGCTTTTTGGATTATATATCAACAAACTTGAGTAGTGGTTAAATTCGCAAGGGAGTGATGTTATCCATTTGGGCAAGTTTGTTATAAGGCTTCTTTTGTATGCACATAACCTTATTCTGATTCCTAAATCTGCTCTTGGTTTGCAAGAGCACTTACTCTTCCTTGAGAATTTTCGTAGAAGGGTGGGGATGAATGTCAATATTAGCAAAACGAAAGTAGTGGTTTTCTCTAAAAACAAAAAACATAACTAGCATAAGTGCTACTTTGAAATGGTTGTAGAAAGAGAAGAAATTTTGGGGGTGGGAAAGCATTTGATGCTTTTCAAAATAGGTGTAGAGAGGTAGAATTATGGCAATGGAAAACCACTCAAACTCTTTTTGGACTTCTAGTGGTTCTAGTGATCTCTATGGTTGTGAACTCTTTATGCAGAGAGATTTTGGGGGATAACAAAAATCCCTTTTCTTTACAGAAAACGATCTGTGTGGGTTATGGCCCACAAAGCCTATGGGAAGCATTTTGAGGCTATAAGCCTTTAAAATAGTGGACTTTAACACTTTATCAGATTTCTTTGGGACTACGATGTTTATCAAAATACACGAGAACAAGGGAATGCACATGGAAACCCCACTAGAACACAAAAGTTGGAGTTCAAATTCATCAAACCCACGTCTAGAATTATCGTTAGGTCCGCACCTTCCACAGTGTTCTACCATCCTTTCACTGATCTCCGAACTTCGATTATCGGCTGTCCGCAATATTGGAGTTTTGGCATATCGCATAATGGACCATTGGAGTATCCATCGCATTTTCCCTATCTCTTGAACTCCGATCACCCGACTTTCGATCGCCAATCATTACTTCGCTATCAGTGTATCGACGTTCCACCATTCCACTATCGTTGGCCCTTTGACTCTCCATATTGTGATTAGCAATTTGATCGCAACCATCTCATCCAATGGTTGTTGTTCAGTCACAACTCGCTATTGCATCATCATTCCGCTCCATTCTGATATTCTTTCAATGATTCCGCCAATGCGATATGAGATCTTTGCTCCTTTGGGATTGGATGTGGACCATTGATCCATCACATCTCATGGTTCTTGTACATTCTCTCATTCATTCCTCTTCACTTGGTCTCTTTTGCCTTTGATTGAATCTGCGCTTTTTGCACATTTCCTCTGCCATCCTGTGTCTAAACAAACAATAACTCCATACATATAAAAATCACTCGCTATCTTTGGATCGCCATAAATCAATTCAGTGATCGATGGTTGATTAAAACCACAACACTAACACATTCAAGTTATCTATGGAATACACACAACGAATGAATTCAACACTTGAACACATTTATATATTATACACGATATGTTTAGAGATCTAAGGCATTTCAACCTTAGAATGAGTTCTCCCTCGACTAGATTTTAACACTTAGGTTTACAAATCAAGTTTATCATTCTCTCTATTACTCTCTCTACCAATTTGAATATGTAGGTTCAACACATAGTTATATCACATTAGATCAGATCATTGAAAGGATCCGATCAATCCTCTAACAAACCACTACATAATGCATACATGGAAAATTACATTAAGTAAACTCTTCGAGAGACTTTATCGATTCCATCATTTAAGCATTGTTTAAAACAAAAAGTTCCCTTCTTTAGCTTGATGGTCCACGTCCACTTTGGACTCCTTTGGTTGATTAGGGAGGGTTAGATTCTCCTGCATCAGACTCCCGAGGCACAAAACTTTATGACCTCCTCGTCATATGCTTCTCCTTATCCTTAGCAATTCAACCCACTATTTTAGTGGAATTGTTTTTATGATCTTTTGTGAGGTGCAACCAACCTCTACAGTAATAGTCTTCCTCTGCCACATGATACCTCACCAAGCCCTCCTCACCCGGTCTTTTGGCATCCTTCCGGTTCTCTTCTCTCGAACCAATTGAGCACACCTTACTCTAGGTTTCTGCAAACCTTCTCACCTTCCATTGTCATTCTCTACATGACAATAAGATCATAAACTCACCATACCTCTACACAATTGTACCTTTTCTCCTTCTTCTTACTCTCTTCTTCCTCTCATAGGAAATCCTTAACCTTCTTTTGCATGCAGAATCTTTGTGTGCTCTCATACCACTTGATGCAGAGAAATTTTAGGGGATAAGCAAAATCCCTTTGCTTTAAAAAAATCGATCTTGAGGCCTGTGGGTTATGTCACACAAAGCCTATCAAAAGAGTTTTGAGGCTATAAGCCTTTAAAATCATGGACTTTAACACTTTATCAGATTTCTTCGGGACCACAATGTTTATCGAAATACATGAGAACAACGAAATGCACATGGAAACCCCACCGGAACACAAAAGTCGGACTTCAAATTCATTAAACCCACGTCTAGAATTATCGTCGGGTCCACAACTTCCACAGCTTTGTATCATCCCTTCGTCAATCTCCAAACTCCGATTATTGGCTATTGGTGATATCGGAGTTTCGGCATATCGCATAATCGGCCGTCAGAGTATCCATCACACTCTTGCTAACTCTTGAACTCTGATCACCCCGACTTGCGATTTACCAATTGTTACTTCACTATCGTCGTTGCGCCATTCCACTGTTGTTGGTCCTTTGACTCTCCATATTGCGATAAGTGATTTGATTGCAACCATTGATCTTGGATCTAATCCGATGGTTGTCGTTCAATCGCAACTCGCTATCACATCATCATTCTGCTCTGTTGCGATATCGTTTCAATGATTCCGCCGATGCGATATGAGATCTCTGCTCCTCTGCGATTGGATTTGGACCATTGATCCATAAGATCTAATGGCTCGTGTACATTATCTCATTCATTCCTCTTCACTTTGTCTCATTCTCCTTTGATGGAATCTACACTTTCAGTAGGTTTCCTCTGCCATCCTCTGTCTAAACACATGATAACTCCATACATATAACAAGCACTCATTATCTTTGGATGAACATCGATCCATTCAGTGATCAGTGGTCGATAAAAACCACAACACTAACACATTTAAGTTATCTATGGAATACACACAGTGAATGAATTCAATAGTTGAACACAGTTATATATTATACATGATATGATTACAGATCTAAGTTGTTTCAGCCTTAGAACGAGTTCTTCCTTGACTACATTTTAACACTCAAGTTTACAAATCAAGTCTATCACCTCTCTATTACTCTCTCTACCACTTTGAACATGCAAGTTCAACATATATTTATATCACATTGGACTCGATCACTGAAAGGATCTGATCAATCCTCTAACAAATCACTCCATAATGCATACATTACATTAAGTCTTCGAGAGACTTTATCCATTCCATCATTTTTACTTTGTTTTAAACAGAAAGTCCCCTTGTTTACCTCGATAGTCCACGTCCACATTGGATTCATTTGTTTGATTAGGGAGGGACAGATGCTCCTACATCAACTGTGGGCTAGTAGTACATCTCACATGCAGTCGAAACAAATTGAGAAAATTCAAAAACATTTGATTACAAAAAAATTCAAAGTTAAAAGTGTAGTTCCTTATTCTACCTTGTTAAGTGAAACAAGGGTTCATCCTATTGAAGCAATTGATATGATATGATTCATAACGTATTAAAAAAATATTGAGCAAATGGAAGAGGGAATATGGCATAAGGTGGTCCTTAATGACATATTGTGCAAAAGAAAGAAGACTTTGATGCGGAAAAATAACAAATGATTTAGTAAATGGGGTATTTTATTGATCACATCCCCATATAGAATAAAGAGATAAAATATTTTGTTTATGGATAAGCTCCACCAACGTATTTGGAATAAGGAGGTAGAAAGAAAGAAAAAGGACTATATTAAAGTATTTTATCCCATTCATAATCATCATTAAAAAGTGTACATAGAGGCCAATATTTCTTGGACAGCCAAAATTCTTATTGCTGAATTAAGGACTAAGTCTCATCAACTCTTTTGTAAAAGAGGGAATTGGAAAATGCAAAAACATGTGTGGGAAGAAACAATATGTATTATTTGTTTCTCCAGAAAAGTGGAAACAAAAAAGAATTTCATTTTAGAATGTGAGGACTTCAAAGACAACATGGAAAGTTATGTAGATATTCTAGCAACTAGTTCTTGGGGTAATCTATTTAGCGAGGAGTTTGTGAAGAATCTAAGAGTGTTTATTGTGAGGATTCATAGGAAAATGGCAAAATCAATCAACCATATGAAGAAGCAATATGCCACATAGGCTATTTTTGGCCTCTTTGGCATTAAAATGATCTTGTTTATATCTTTCCCTCTTTCTATCTTTCTTAGTTCGTTCAAACCTAACGTATCATGACTTCCTCACCTAATGATGTTACCATATATTACGATGTATGAGAATTTAGTTGGATAGTGTTATATCTTTTAGTTGGTGGCGAGAGTGATCATTAACAAATAATACCTAATAACACTTAACGATCCTTTAATTTATTGGTTTATTTTGATATATTATGTTAGGCCATGATGTACTCATATAAGTTTTTATCTTGCATGATCAAGTTGTGTTACTAAATGACATGCTAATGTCTTGTTCCACATTTCTTCTATACATAACACTACCCACTTCATCCTTTCACCTCCATCTCATTCATAAAAAGGAGTTTTCCACCTCCATGATCGGCTTTTCAAGAGTCATTATTAAAGAGTTCTATGTGCAATGAAATCATGAAAGCATATGAAAACCTTTCTTGAATGAAATCCCATGGCTATCTATAGAAGAGATGAAGAACAAAGCCAAATAAAAAAATAAAGCATAAACGAATGACACCTCATTATGTGGATCTCCCATTTTATATTTCTTGTCTAAGGAGATGAATAGGAATGAGATGAAAAGAATCATCAAGTTAGTAAATAAATCTCAAATGAATGATATCTCATTATATGGATCTTCCTATGTCCATGGCTTTTCTAAAGAATATTTAAATAAAAACGACTTGTTTGAAAGATTGAACACTTAGATAGATGAATAAAGTGGTATATAAATTATTTCATGGAATGAAAAATCAATTCTCTTGGGTCCCTCTTGAAAGGGTATTGAAATGCTATCCCTATAGTGTAGACCAAAAAATAATGTAAGGAACCCATTTATCAATTGACCTTAAAGGTCATGCCATGAAGGATTCAATGCTCCTTTCCAACTCAGAGATATTCATAAGATTACCATGACTTAGATCTTAGTTTCCAAAAAAAGCTTATCCTCTGACATCACACATATGAATGGGGTTGTGGTTATTCTCTATAATATCATTGTAAATTCAGAGAAACATTTAGGGGCTAAATTTTTCCAATGGCTATTTTTTGGACATTTTCCTAAATGCATGTTCACAAGTTTTCTTAAAAAAATTCCTATTTTTTACATATATATGATTAAGTAGATGATGTTGGCAGAAATTTCCCAATTTTAATAGTAAATTAAGTGTTTTCTATTGAATATTCACGGACATTATATATGTATGAATTTTGAAACTACAATACTTGCCTATAATACTATATATAGAAAAAATATTAAATCCTTAAAAAAACACCATACATAAAATAAATAAGCATAAATAAGCATATCTTATTTATGTTCTATAGGGAGGGATTATTAAGGTTGTGTTACCTAAATAGTCATGAATGTGTCCATGACACCCTTTCAAATGATGGAAAAACTTCTTCATTAATGGAATGAAGACTTCCACACCAACCATCTATTAGTGAACACCTTAGATCTATTGAGCAAGTAGTGGAGAGGAAAATCAAAGAAATGTTATATCTTTTAAGATCTATCCCATATTCCACTGCATATATGGTTGTTCAAAATGGTAATTGATTATTTTTATTGTAGAAACTCCTCTAATGAAACGTTATGAGAGTGACATTATTATTATTGCAATATTCCTCATTGCTTGAGCATATGGTTGAGAACTCATGGTTTTTTATGCCATTATAAAGGATAAGTAGCTCCATTCTATACAAATAGGGAGCCTCTTACACTATAATTAATTAGAGAATAATGAAAAAAAAAATTGAAGACATTTTTACTGAATTATCTCTTATTTGTGATTATGTGATTTGTGAAGGGTTAGATTACTTTTTTATTATAGGTATGATGAAAGAAAACTCTATACCTAGGAATGAAGAATTATATTATGCTCCATTAGAAGGAAATTTCCAAATAAGGTATCTACCTAATTTCCTATCGTCATCCATGGGTTAGTAGTATGGGTAAGTGGTACTTCAATGAAGTAAAAAAATTAGGGAATCTCCCCTCTTACTTTGCAAACCATTTGAGTTCTCCGCATTTCACTTCGAAGAAATCCTAAATAAGATCACCCCCACTAGATCCTAGGACTTGTCGTGGCCCTACTTAATTCTTGAAGGGAAATCCTTTGTGTTTTATCAACATTACCCAATATTAAACCACACTATCACTCTCTAAATTGTTTTACTTGATCATCATTAAGCATTGGTCTATCATATCTTAAACCACCCATTTTTTCCTCTTTTATGATAATAATATAACATTTGTTTCCTTTAAATCCCTCGCTTTGTACAATTTTTTTTTATGTGATCTATGGTTTAACTGCTCCAACAAGGAGATCTAGATTATTGCACCCAAATTATTTATTATCATTCATTTGAATTTGGATATTAACATCTTGACCCCTACCCTCATTGAGTAGTCTTCACCTAATAGCAATAATAATTAAAAACGCATTTGTTTGTTTATTCCATAACGTAAAATTTACTTTTTGAATCTTTGTTTGAGGTTATCATATATCCTCTAATTTTCGTGTTATGATATCAGTATATCTGGTTAAAAGTTATTTTCCTTTTCATCGTATATTACGAAAATCAACTATAGGTTTTGATTGCGTTCAATATAAATAGTCTATATTGGGGATCTACTAATAATAATAATAATTATTATTATTATTGTTTTTTTGTTCGTTGATAGAATGTAACTGCACTTGAATTCCATATGTAAATATGTGTTTCAAATTTTGCGTAAGTAATTTCTCTATCAAGACTTAGAATATTCATATCTTGTTTTTATATTTGAATTAAATCCTGATCTATTAGTATAGAACTAGGTGCTAAATCTCTTTGTCTTCTCAAAAACCTACCAACTAAATTCATGTTATATAATGTGATGATAAATTAATTCATGATCCAACATTTCATTACTGATGGGACGGTTTTAATCAATGAGGGTTTATGAATAAACACTTGAAACATCAATGACACATATTATTTAACGATGTGAATCAATGTTGAAAAGATAATGTTTTAGGGTTTTATGCACATTTTTATAATCACTATCATCCAAAATTTGGTTGACTATTATTATCTGCATATTGTTAGCATCATTAGAGTTTAAATTGTTTTTATGGGTAGTGAGTGATATTGATATACTACAGTAGAAGCTAATTTGGCACTTTCAAACATGAATGTTGAATGTTGGGTATGGAAATCTTTATTAAAATATACATATTGATTTTTTATATTTTTAATGTTATAATATTATGTTGGCCAAAACTTTTCATTGTAACCTTTCATTATAATTGTATCTCTAGACATATATATATATATATATATATAATCATCTTTTTTCTCAACCCAAGGTCGAGAATGAGGTTGCTAGTACCATGCTAGCCCACAAGTATACTCACTTGAGAGTCCACTATGCATGAAGCTAATACAACAATATTTATCAAGGAATTATCATGTCAATAGTCGTCATTTGAAAAAATATTCTACACAACCACTCGAGATCATGCCAACTGATTTAGACTTTTATATATGTTTCTGTGTGTGTGTGCACCCACCCAAAATAGTGTGAGTATTCTGATCACATAACCTTATCCTATAGATTGTATTCACTGTGAAAGGGTGGTTTCACATTCTAATGAATTGTATTTAATTAATTTTATCGTTTTGAAGGAAAAATCTTCATATGTGATGGAGGAGCATCTCACTCTTGAAATTGGAAGAAAACAATTCCAATATGGAAGGAATTATATTCCTTTATTTTAATAGTAAATTAGTTTTGTTTTAGTTTAAAGATCAGAAATTTCAAATAGGATTGGTGTTAGAGAATAAAAATATCTCCTTTTATGGATATAGATGAAAGTAGTTTTTTATTAAGTTTAGAAAATACACTAGATTTGTAGGAGGAAAAAACTTAAGAAAGCTAAGACGTTTATGAGAAAAACAAGGACCTTGGATTCCTTTTTGGGAAAATTCCAACTCATCCAAATTTTAGTAATTTTAACAATGATAGAAGAGGAATTAGATATATGGTTATGTATGAATGTATGTACTCAATTTTTCCAATTTTGAAGAAAATAAATAATATATGTTAGAAATTTGTTGGAGCTTTTTTGAATGGGAAATGTAATTTGAAAGTGTAAATGAGTTAATGGTTCTTACACAATCCAACCATTAATCTTGCTGTAGGATCTAGCATCAATTTTGGTATCAGAGCTATGAGACATAGAAAAAAGTGTGAAATGGAATTTCAAGCTCGATGGGGAAGAGGAGATCGAAGGGGAAGACCATCAGTTCATGTTACAGATAGGGACAACATGAGATGTGTCCAAGAAAGGATATAACCGTTAGACATGAACAAGAAAAGAGACACAGACACCCAAGACATCGACGGATATGAGGAGAAGTCTCCATGAAGAGCCCACAAATATCAAATTTATGAGGTCAATTATTGAGGCTATTTCAAGGCCTAAAAAATACGTACCTACCTACAGTGTTATCTCGGAATGAGGAATTAATAGACTAGATCAATTCTTTAGATAAGAATTTGAGTACGAGGAGGTTATTGAAGACAAAAATTTGAGGTTTGTTACTAGTTTGAAAGGACACACAACTCTCTCGTGGGAAAGAGTCCAAGAAGAAAGGAGAAGAAATACGAGAGGAAAGATCAAAGGACGGAACATAATGGTGGTGAAGCTATATGGAAAATTTTTCCCGGAAGATTACAAGTTGTATTTATTTGGGAAAATGAAAAAATTGAAACAAACATCATTCATTGAATGAGATTATGTTCAATAATTTTACTATGTGAATATAGAGCAGGATACATCGAAGAAAAAACTGAAAAGGTTTCCAAATATATCAATGGGTTGTCGTTCAAGATACAAGATGAGTTTCGCCAATTTTCACCTAGAATTGTATAAGATTCTTACCAATTCACTTTGAAAGAAGAGGAAAAATTGGCTAAAATAAATCCAAAGGAATAGAGGGAGCAATCTTGTAAGCGGAAGAGGAAAAACTAACTATTGTTGAAGTTTCTAAGTCTACCAGTTAGAAACCCTCCATGCACATTACTGATTTATTCCTACCTACTTGTTCTGTTACTTAACAAGTTATATATAATGTAAATAATGAAAATAAAAACTAATGCATGCTCAACATATTACAGATCAACAACTGAATGAAACAGAAACAATCACACAAAATGAAACCATTATTTTTGGACCAATGTAACCGGAAAATCCCAATGCGGGAAAGTCGGTGCAACTATTTGAGGATTTTCTTATTAGGCAATTTCAGAGTACATCTCGGTGCCAAATCCGACTTTCCCAATAGATAATTTCCTTGGCAATAGTATCTCTCAGTCTGAGACAAATTTCTAAACTGAAACCAGAGATAAACCTTCTAGTAGCTCCTCGGCTCCAATTTGTCCGAGAAACCCCAACGTCTAAATTTTTAGACTGCTTCAGCCTCTCTCTTCCTAGCGCTGACACTGTGTCACCTTGAATGGGTCTGCATTAGCCTCAGGATTCCTTGCGTCAGCCTTCTATCCCTCTACATCAGTAACGCTGGCTTCTCTGAAGCACTGCGTAGCTCCCAACTGCCTTTGTGTGGCCCTACGTGAGCCCTGACTGCTAATGCATCACTCTCTCTCGCTCCTGCACTGCTCTCCTAGCACTATCTCTATCTCTCTGTACTCAATGCCCCTCATCTACAACTACAATCACTGATTCTATATCTCTTAGCAAACCCCACTCTAGAGAATAAATTGATTGATCATCTAGTGTATTCTCCAAGTGACCCTCAAGCCTCCTCTTATACTTTTCTCATTGACACATCAACGGCTGAGATTAAGTCCCTAATCAATGACTAAGATTAGATCTCACTTGATCCATGTCTTTGGACCACTCTAACATAGTTTTATATTAATCCATATTAATATTTTAATTTCCGTAAGTTTAGATTTAGGGACTCCATTAAAAATATTAATTATTTTAATATCTCCTAAACTTTTTATAATCTGCCTAAACCCTTTATGGGTATTGGAGATCTCATGTGTCCCAAAATCTCCACCACATTTTGTGGTTGGAGTACATCTGATGCTAACCCAAATCAACACTCCCTCTTAGCGAGGATTGTGCTCTAGCAATACTCCTCACTGAGTATTGCTCTGATCATTCGGCATCACTCCTTGTGTTGATGCTAGGCCTGCTACCCACCATCCTCTGCATTGCTATATCCTATATTGTTGGCCATGGTTCTGCCACTGCCACTACTGCATTTGTACGATAGCCCCATCTACATCTGTGTTGTTGCTGGTCCTTCCTCCCAACACTGCATCCACATTGCAACTCGTGTGATCACACTGCATCGTGCTGCCCATTCCTGCACTACAACTCAGTTACTCAGAAGTAAGTAACTGATATCACAACTCTAACCTCTCTATTGTGCTAGAGACACTTGTTGATTCTGAAGCTCCCTCTACCACTCACAAGTGCTCCTTCTCTGACCCCTGCATTGCTGCAACAACTGCCTACATCTCACACCTTTTCACACCTCTCTGTGCCATCCTGCACTGGTTGAACACTCTCGTGCCTCTCGCACTACTACAGCCTACTAGCGTCACAGTGCCTCGGGACTCATGCACTGTATATCTCTCTGCTTCTCCATCTTCATCCATCTCTACCCACATCAGGGAGTCCTACTACTCATCTTCAGAGCTCCCATCAGAAGGTCTAATCCAAGAGGCTGGGTACCTCGAGGATCTTGGCCCTCATTGCCAGTAGTTTTCCTGACTATATCTTGATGTCTCCTCACTCTCGCTCAAGTGGTGCGTGTGCACCCATGGAACAATCATCGTATGTCTCCACTTCCTTCTCTGCCCTTGCTAGCATTGCCTTAGTCTCAGAAGACTCTCCCTTACTCTTCTTATTTGGACACTTAGTCGTATATTGACCCAGCTCCCCATAGTAGAAGCACTTCACCTTGGAGAGATCCTTCTTCTTCTACTTTTCTTTCTTTCCCTTAGATGTAAGGGAAACATCTTCCTCCTCTTTGACTTTGATCCCCTTACTGCTGCTTCCCGCCTTTGATTATCGTCTGATCTCTTTTTGGTGAAGAGTCGCCCACATCTCATCGCAAGGTGGAAGTGTCCCTCTGCCCAGTATACTTTGGACAAATACCTTCCAATCTTCTCAGACTGCATTCAGGGCTGTCCTCACCATCAATTCCTGATCCGGCGTGGCTTCTATACCAGTCAACTGATCTTAGATCTCATTCACTCCTCTAAGGAAGGTGTGAATCACTTCCCCCTTCTTCATCTAATATGATCTCAATTGGTTCTCTAGTAACATCCTTCTCTGCACAAAAGTATGTTGGTACAATTTCTTCATGGCCTCCCACATCTCATATGTCATTTCCTTCTTGGCAATGTGTGGTTCTACATGATACTTGACCCCATCGAGGATGATGCTCTTGGCCCTCACCATTACCTCCTCGTCGAGACTGTCATAGTCTCTTACTCTGTGGAGTGCCATGACTCTCTTTTACTTCCCTCATGGAAGTTCTCAATCTAACTCCCTCTGAGTCATGATTTCCCTCTTGGAAATCCTTTTATTGATGTCACAATTCCCACTACTTTGATCATCTATGCAACTACACCCTTGATCTAGATATCTTAGCTAGAAACCATTGGTAGCAACTCCCTCCTCTTGGCCTTGCCCTGTGAGGTATTTTTTTGATGACAGTACCTCACCATCTCCACTCTGTAATGTTTGCACAACCTTCTAAACCCCAACAACCTGAAGGTGAGAGCTCCTAGACTCTGGGTAATCCCGGCACCAGCAACCTGGCCTCCTCAGCCAATTGCGTCAGGCCTCCCAGCTTCTGCGTGAGGCTCCCTTTGCCTCCCTTAGCCTTTGTGCTGCCTCTTCCTGGCTCACCCTTGATTACGTAGGCATTACGTCACCCTTCCCTTGTAGTTTCTCTGCTAGAAACAAGTTTTGTTACTCTGGACAACTATTTTATGTTGTCATTGCTCCGGTCAGCTGATGTCCTCAGCTCTCTTATGATCTGCAACCATGCTATGATACCATGTTGAAGTTTCTAAGTCTACCAGTTAGAAACCCTCCATGCACTTCACCGATTTATTCCTACCTACTTGTTGCATTACTTAACAAGTTATTTACAATGTAAATACTCAAAATAAACACTAGTGCATGCTCAATATATTACATGTCAACAACTGAAGGAAACAGAAACAATCACACCAATTGGCACCGTTATTTTTGGATCAATGTCCATGAAAAAACCCAATGCAGGAAAACCAGTGCAACTATCTGAGCGTTTTCTTATTAAGCAATTTCTATGTACAATCTCGGTGCCAAATTTGGCTTACCCAACAAAGAATTTCCTTGGCAGTATTACCTCTCAGTCTAAGATATAAGTCCTAACTGAAACCCCGATAAACCTTTCGGCAACTCCTCAGCTCCAATCTGCCCGAGAAACCACATTGTCTGCCTTTATGTATTACGTCATCCTCTCTTTGCCCATTGTTGTCCATGCATCACCCTAAATGGTCCTATGTCAGTGTCAGAAGGCCCTACATCAGCCTTCTAGCCCTCTGCGTTAGCAACACTAGCCTCTCTGAAGCACTGCACAACTCCCGACTACCTTTGTGTGGCCCTGCATAGGCCCTGGCTGCTAATGCATCACTCTCTCTCGCCCTTATGCTGCTCTCCCAGAACTATCTTTGCCTCTATATCTATCTGTACCCAATGCCCCTTAGCTGCAACTCTGATCATTGATTCTATCTCTCTTAGCAAACCCCGCTCTAGAGAATAGAATGACTCATGATCTAGTTTATTCTCCAAGTGACCCTCAAGCCTCCTCTTATACATTTCTTGTTGACATATCAATAGTTGATATTAAGTCCCTAAGTGATGACTAAGGTTATATCTGGCTTGATCCATGTCTTTTGGGCAATTCTAACACAATTTTATATTAATCCACATTAATATTTTAATTTCCCTAGGTTTAGACATAGGGACTCCATTAAATGTATTAATTATTTTAATAGCTCTTAAACTCTTTATAACCTTCCCAAACCATTTTTGGTTGTTGCGGATATCATATGCGTCAACCTCTCCACCAAATTTTGTGGCTGGAGCACATCTGATGCTACCACAAATCAACAACTACTAGGAGAAAAATCAGTGTCTAAAGGAAGGAAAAGGTAGTTCAAGTAGAGAACCATCAAGAGGAGGTGAATCAAGAGGAAGAAAGCCTCTCTCAAGAGGACATGGTCAAGTTAGAGGCTACGAGGTTCAATGTTACAAATGTGGGCAATTGGGACATATTTCATAGCATTGTCTAGAAAATAATCCTACAAGCCAAACAGGAGAAAATATAGTAGAAGCATAAGAAGAAAATGTAGTTGCTATTATCCATGAAGAAAAAATAGAGGTAGGATAATAATTATTGATTAAGAGAATCTGCATTAAGTCTGAAAAAGAAGTTAAAGAACTATCACAAAGAAAAATCTTATTTAGAACCATATTGAAATGAAGAGGTTAGTGTTGCAAAGATGTGACTGGCAATGTAGCACATATAACTTGGTCTCCAAGGAAATGGTAAATAAATTGGGGCTACAGAGAATAAGACACCACACACCTTACAAATTTTCTTGGCTACAAAAATGCCATCATATATTGGTGAATGAGTAGTGTAAAGTGCAATTAAAAATTGGTAACTACAAGGATGAGGTATTATGTGACATAAATTCCAATGAATGTGTGCCATGTGTTGTTGGAAAGACCATCATAGTACGACGGGAAAGTCATTTATGATGGTAGGAAGAACACTGTTGGTACTATTTTATTGCCATTCTTTTCCTCTAAAAATCCATCATTTATCTATCATTTTCTTCCATAAGCCCCTCATAGTCCATTGAAATTGATTAATGAAGCATTATAATTGTTATTTTACATTAAATTTAATTTATGGGTTTTTATGTTAAAAATTGGAAATTTTCAACAAAATTACGGGATGTCATGACCTCCTGTAATTGGTTTATGTTGTGACATGTGGCATGGTAGGAAAATTAGAACAGAGGATAAGGACGTGATCTAGGATGTACATACATGGTAGAAAATCTATTTAGCATCGAATTTGGAGCTCCCGAATACATGGTCAATGCTGGTCAAATCCAGCCTTTTTAGTTGTAAAAGCATCAAAAAATCTGAAGTTACCTAAACTGATTTCATTTTGTTTTAGAAATCAGTTAGGATTAGAAAAAAATTAACCTAGCATTTTTTATTGTAAAAGCAGAAAAATCTCAAGTGATAATGCATGTATGTTTGGATGAATATTGTAATAACTAGGAGGAATGCTAGTGAAGAAGAGGTTAGACAAGAGCAGACTTAAGACTTCATATTCCAGAACTTTGTTCTAGTATGTAATTAATTTTCCAGAACTTAATCACAGGCAGTGTTTCATCAGTTGCAGTTTTTATGTGTTAACATTTTCATCACCTGAAGTTTTCTAAGTGTGCCATCGAAGTGTGGAAGGGCCCTATGTGAAGATTGGTACACTGTCATTTAATTTTTGTAGGATTTAGCCTTCAGATCTTAATAGCGTTTGATGTTATTTCCTTGCTTGTGAGTTTATTAATTCAATTAGAAGTTATGGCGAGTGTTATTGTATGATTCATGGTGATATCTTGAAAATTCAATTGCTCAATTATTCAACAAGATCTTGTAAAAGGTTTAATTGAACATTGAATTTCAAAGTATTTCTATGGACTCCGTTTTCATGAATTTGAGTTTTAGTATGCTTAAAAGAGTTTTTGGTTTTCATGAATGCTTAGTGTGTTAGCTAGAAAGAGTTTTTGTGAACTATATCCTTGTAAGAGGATTGAAGACTCAAACTAGTAACACTCTGTTTTAGAACAGCTAATTAAATTAGAGGATATAGGTGTTTAAATTGTGAAAGGAAACATATTCCAATCTCTTGTAAAAGAGTTCTCTAGCCTGTCACAGTAGACACTTATCTAGGTAGATGAGATCCTTTTAGGTCTATAAACTTTAGACACGTGCCTCTAAGTTTACCTACCTTGGTTGACATTAAATTTAGTCTAATCTAGACCCCTTGATTGGTCACTACAAACACCTACATTCTTCAGAAAAATGGCCAACAACATATGCTATTGCCTTTGGAGGATAGAGACCTAAAAGAGGAAGCGAGTCCTAGTGTGATACTTATGGATGGAAAGGAACTACTGTAAGAGCTAAAAAAGAAAGAAGAGTTCAAGGTTATGCAGGATGAGTTTGCATATATAATTGTTGATGTGTTTCCAAGAAAGCTGCATCATTTTTGAAGCACTAGTAAATATATAGATCTAATTTTGTGGGAAGGTATTCAAAATAAACAAGCATACTGCATGACTCTACAAGAAGATGAAGAGTTAAAGAAACAAGTGTAGGTTTTGTTGGATAAAGGATTAATAAAGGAGAGCTTAATTCCAAGTGATATTCGCACCATGCTCAACCCCAAGAAGGATGGTGGATGGAGAATGTGTATTGATTCAAGGGTCGTGAATAAAATTACAATCAGGTATGCATTTTCACTTCCCCGCATTGGATATTTGATTAATTGTTTGAGTTGTGCTAAGTATTTTTCTAAAATTGATCTCAAGAGAGGTTATCACCCTCTCAGAATTAGAGAGGTGGGTTAAAGGAAAACAAATTTCAAAACAATCAATGGGTTGTACGTGTGGTTGGTAATACCTTTTGGACTTACCAATTAACGTAGCACATTTATGAGATTAATGAATGAAGCCTTGAAAGAATTTAGAGGTAAATTTGTTATTGTATCTCTCAATTACATTTTAGTGTATAGACAAACAAAAGAAGAGCATCTCAAGCATTTCAAATTAGTTTTTAGCACCATGCAGCAAGAGAAGTTGTTGATAAATTTAAAGAAATGTAGCTTCATGAATATTGAGTTGGTATATATGGGATTTGTGATTTTAGAAGAAGGATTGAAGATGTATCTAGATAAATTGAAGGAAATCATTAACTCACATATTCCAAGGAATGCATTTGAGGTAGTACACTTTCACGGTCTTGCAAGTTTCTATTATAAAGAATTTTGGTAGTTTGTGTTCACGCATTATTGACACAAAAAGGAGAATAAGTGTCAATTTAAATGGATTGTAGCAGCTAATAGAAATTTTAAAGTCCTAAAGTAAAGGATAACTGAACAACCTATATTTGTCTTACCATATTGTAACAAATGTTTTCATGTTGATATAGATGCAAGTGGAGCTTCTATTGGAGTTGTCCTAAGTCAAGAAGGAAGGGAAATTGCATATTTAAGTGAAAAATTAAATGAAGCAAGGAAAAAGTATTCCTCTTATGATAAATAGTTATATCCTATATTTCAATATTTAAAAGTATGGAGTATTATCGTATGCCCAAATAATTTTTTATTTATACTCATAATCATGCTCTATAGTAGTTAATTTGTGAGGTGAAATTGAATTATATTAATGCAAAATGGGTCGACTTATTGCAAAATTTGACATTTGTCATCAACAATACACGTGGTAAATGAAATAAGGCTATTGATACATCAAGTAGAATAAACTCTATCTTGCATGAGCTTCAAATCATCCCTTTAGGATTTGATGAAATGAAGGAGATGTATAAGAAAGATGTTGATTTTAAAGAAGCATATGCTGCTTGTAAAAATCCAGTTAGTCATGATCGAACTCCTTGGTTGAGCTTCCTATTGTAGGAAGGATTGTTATTTAAAGACAATAGATTATGGATACCCAAATGTTCTATGAGATAAAATATTATGATGGAAAAACATAGCATAGGATTATGAGGACATTTTGGGAAATACAAAAAGTTATCTCAATTGACTGCTTTTCATTTTTTGTGAGGCACGCAAGCTAATGTGAAAATGTTCGCCTCAAAATGTAGGATTTTATAGCATGCAAATGGAAGAAGTCAAAATATTGGTTTATATCAACCATTACCAATTCCTACAAGGCCATGGGATTAAGTGAGCATGCAATTTATATTGGGATTTCCATGGACTCAAAGAGGTAATGACTCTATCTATGCTTTGGTTAATAGATACTCCAAAATCGCACACTATATACCTTGTACAAAAACTACTAATGTCACCAATTTTTCCAAATTGTCCTTTAAATAGGTGGTAAGGTTGCATGGATTGCATAGAAGTATTGTATCTGATAGAGACACAAGTTTTGTTGATCATTTTTGGAAAATGTTACGGAATAATTTGGGTACTAACCTTAATTTCAGCTCAACTTATCACCCACATATTGATTGCCAAACAAAAGTTTTAAATAGGAGCTTGGGAAACATCCAAAGAAGCTTGGTAAGTGAAACTCCCAAACAATGGGAACAGGTTCTTGCTTAGGTTGAATTTGCATACATTGATACACCCAACAAATGTACAGGTATGAGTCCCTTCCAAATCTTGTATGAAATGCATCAAAGGGGAGTATATGAGTTGAGGTATTTGGGAAAAAAAGATATAAGAAATGCAAAAGGTGAATAATTTGTAGTGAGAATTCAAGAATTCCAAGAAAGAGTTAAGAAACAACTACAAGAAGGCAACAACAAATACAAACAAAGGGATAACTGAAAGAGAAGGCATCAAAGCTTCAAGATTGTTGATTTAGTGATGGTACATTTGAGGAAATAATGATTTCCTAAAGGAACTTACAACAAGCTGAAACTTAAGAAGACGAGACCTTGTAAAATTTTAAGGAAATCTTCTTCAAATGAGTATGAAGTGGAGCTTCCAACAAATTTTGGTATTTCTAAATTTTTAATGTTTCTGATTTGTATTTCTTTTAGGGAACAGGAAAAGTTTCAGATGACGACTCTTCTAGTGAATTAGATTATATTTTTGAATGGAAGTAACAACTTCCCAAAGGAACTCCAAAGGAAATTGAAGGGCTATTAGATTGAAAACTAGTGAAGAAAACCTAAGGAAAGTTGTAATTACAATATTTGGTGAAGTGGAGAAATCAATCATTGGAGGATGCTACTTAGATGATTATTGTTCAAGAGATCTTTGAAAATTTCTTTCCTCGACGGTCTCATGCAGGAGCATCTTACTCTTAAAATTGGAAGAAAACAATTGAAATGCGGAAGGAATTATATTCCTCTATTTTATTCGTAAATTAGTTTTGTCTTATTTTAAAGATCAAAGAGTTTGGATAAGAATGATGTTAAAAAAAATTTAAATCTTACCCACGTTTGTGGATATAGATGAAAGAAATTTTTAATTATGTTTATAAAATAGACTTGATTTGTAGGAGCAAAAATCTAAAGAAATCAAAGGTCTTTTTGAGAAAAAAGGGAGCTTGGATTGCTTTTTGTGGAAATTCCAACTCATCCAAATTTTAGAAATTTTAGTAATGATAGAAGAGGAATTAGATATATGATTATGTATGAATGTATGTACTCAATTTTTGCAATTCTGAAGAAAATTAAAAATATATGTTAGAAATTTGTTGGAGATTCTTTGAATGAGAAATGTAATTTGAAATTGTAAATGAGTTAATTTTTCTTTCAAAATCAATCCATCAATCATGTTGTACGATCTCACATCAATATAATTTGGTATTAAAATTATTACCCTAGGGTTTTTCCACTCCAAACAAGATATCATGGAATTTTCATTATTAACTAGTGTTTGGGAAGCTTCAAAGAATGAAGATTGAAGGGAACTGAGGTGAAATATAAATGTACAAGTGGTTAAAATTTAAAGATCTAATTTAGTGTACATTCAAATATATAATGTATGGAAGTTAGGCTTGTGACTAATCCTAAAATTATTCTCAAGGTATTTTCATTACAATTTTTTTATATTAGAAGTTTCAAAGTATGAAATTTTATGTAAACTGAGGAGATATAACATAACACATGTTTTAGATATTATAGCTTCTAGTTTTTTATAGTTTTAGAGATATATCCTATTGAAGTTAGGGCCTGGGAATGGCCCTTAAATAAATTTTAAAATAGTCATCTTGGTAGCTTTGCTATAGTTGTTTCACAAATAAATTTCAAATTATAAAATTCTCGTGTGTTTGAGGATACCTACAAAATTACAATAGGTAAAACATTCATCATCATATTTGATAAATTGGATATTTGGCATGATGAGAAAATTTGTTTTGGGATGGAGAAAAACATAATCATTTTTTTGGAATATTGGTAGAACTCTCATTGTAGAAATCAAATTTTGATTAGATGTATTGAATTTCAAAGAAGAGATATATGAATACTATGTTGAATTCTAAAATTTTCTCTTTTTTACCACCTTCCTACACTACATGCTCCTTTTCTTTCACTCTAATAACTATAATTGAGCATCAATATATAACGTTCACGGCTATAGAACATACATAAACATCTTCCATTTCATAAGTATCATTATTATTTATTATTTGACTTAATATTTGCATGAGCTACTCAATTGCACCAATTCTGGAGCTAATGACTGATTTTGTAGCAAAGTCAAAGGTTCGATAGGTTCTGAAACTTTAGGAATGAGAGATATGGTCATTTTGCTAATAGCTGGCACTACGATATGTATCTATCTCTGTGGTCCAGATCGATGTTGATAGCACCACATAGGCCCAGTTAATGCAGAAGTAAACTAGTGAAGGAGGAGCTAAAAGTGAACTAGGCAAGTAAAAAATGAATTGAAGTGGATATATTGCCTCATGATTTTCTTCGCTGATATCAAATCATGTGGAAATTACAAGATATCATCTCTTTATTACATATTCTATTTTTGACGAGTAGGATAGGGTTTTAAATTTGTAAACAATTATTTTATGGAGGTTATAAATCTACATCTTGGCATGACAAACACAATCTTTCGTATTTTTTGAAAATCTTCATTTTACAGTTATACAAATATGTTTTATTTGATATCTATGTTCTGTGTTTCCTTGATGTGTATATAGTCCATTTGAACAGTCGTGTTGTTGCTTCCATCTCACAAGACACCGCCTCGATCTGTAAGGTTTTATTGTTTTCAAACTAACATTTCAATTGTGCATTCTATATTGGGTTTAATTCATTTATTTCACTGATAGTTTGATTTTTAATGAATACTTTTAACAGTGATCACAAAGTTGATAACATAACACATTTCGTTTAATAATTTTGTTGTAGGATCAATGAGTGAAGCCGAGATCTCTTGTGCACATGATAAGTAGTATAACAAAGTCTGGATTGAGTTACAATTTATAGTACAATTTGTGTTTGGTGAAGAGGATTTCAATTTCCAATTATTGCTAATTTATTTATTTATTTTTTTTATTTTTATTTTTTCCTGTGAGAGTGATTTAGATTTAGTTTCATTAATTAGTTGAATAAGTGTGATAGTTATTTTGCAAAGTATGATCTTCCTTTAAAGCAAGTGTGATAATCCTAGTTTCATTTCTCTAAAACAAGTGTGATTTTTCTTTCAAGTAAAGTGTGATATTTCATTTAAGAAAGTGCAATAATTTTGATTTTATTTTTGTTAAAGAGTGTCATATTTACTTTCATATAACAAAAATGATGAAGTGAATCTTGATATCTCAATTTAATCTAGGATATTCTTGAATAATCAGGATTTCTAGTACATATAGTACACATACACTTCATCAGTATATTAGCCCTGGTCCATAATTTATGTAGTAATTTAACATCAACTAAATTACAAAACATTTTGGCGTCGTTTTCAGGGAAGTGTATATGGGAGTATTTTTCTTTTTCTTTTCATAAAGGAAAAATTAATTACAATATGCACATCGAAAGATATTCTAGAGGTATATTTGCAAGTAGACATAGGAGTTTGATTCCAACACCATCACTCACATCCCCATGACCTCGTAGTGCCACACCACCCACCGAAACTCATATTCCATCAATTGCAAGGCGACATACACTTCCTGAGGTACTTAGATCTGAAATCGAACCTAATGGTTCACCTACTTCCCCTATTGAATCTATAGCATAAGAAAAAGATCCTATATCCCCAACTAAAGGAGTCATTTTTCTATCTTCAACTCGAGAACAACTTCTAAGACAATAACTAGAAATCCCTAGTGAAGAGGAAGAAGAAGAAACTTGTTTTAACATTTCATTGATAGAATAACTAGAGGAGCTAGATGAGGAACTAAAAAATACCAATTTTGGAACCTTACATTATTTTTGAGGAATCTACAATGGCGGGAGAAGGGGCGGGGGAAGTACATAATGTTAATGGTGAACAACCTAGGATTGTAGGTGGAATATGAGGAAATAAAGGAGGTGGAAGAGGTGGAGGAAGAGGAAGAGGAGGTGGTAGAGGAGATCCATAACCTTTTGGATTTCCCATATTTGATGAAGATAACATAGCCACAATGAAACATATCTCACCCTCCTTCCTCCCTAACTTTCATGGATTAATAAATGTGAATCCTGAAACATTTCTCTTTGAGTTTGAAGTCTTGTGTAGATCCTATTACTACTTTCTTGATACTAAAAAGTTGAAATTGTTTCTATCCACTCTTAAGGATGCAACATTAAAATGGTTTATAGGCTTAGGAGTAAATCTATAAGAACATGGGAACAAGTCAAAACTACATTCTTAGAAAAATACAAGAATTATTGTATGCCCCATTACCTTAAAGATGAAGTCATTAAAATGATGCAAAAATAAGACGAAAATATTGAAGATTTCGTTGAAATATTTTCTTATAGTGTAAAAAGGGCTAAAATGCATAATCTAAATGAAGAAAATTTGAAAGCTCTCTTATTGAAATCTACCAGATATTATATGATAGATGTTATCAATTTTATGGGAAAAGGAGATATTTCGCAATTATCATTTGGAGATATTTGTAACTTATGCATACACATTTCAAAAGGAAAGGCAAGAACTATGAAAAATCCAAGAGATCCTATTATGTATAGGTTTAATAAATATGTAGTTGGGACAATAAGTAGGGTTGAAATAGGATATTTTCATGACAAATTTAAAAAAGATATTTTTGGGAGTCTTAGTGAAAAAATAGATACCCTTAAAGTACAAAACAAGAAAATGGCTAAAAATGCTGCATTATCTATCTTTTGTCCAAAATTAAGAAAGTAACATGCCATGAGAGAATGCCCTCTTGACTTAAAAAGTGTGCAAACCTATGTTATATGCGTAGAAAATCATGATACCAAGGAATGCCTTTCAATACTGGTCTCCAAGTTGTCTATCAATAGGAGGTAATGTCAAATCAAGTAGAACCTCTTTGTTTTATTGGCAAGAGAACATGGAAAAATCTGCAATCAAATATGACTCAAGGTTTCAACACTCGAACATATGCACAACCATCACAAAGTAATTGGATGACACCCATGCCTTGGCAACCTTGGCATCAACCTTGGGCACAAAGATGGCAATATCCCTATGGAAAGTACCCTTAATATCCTCAATTTGAACAAACTTACCTTGTTTTTCCACCACAATAATTTCCTCAGCTTGGTCAACCCTCTTAACCTCTAAATCCAATCCAACAACTTTCACTACCATGTCCACAAAATCCAAATCAACTACTTTCTCATCCACTTCCAAATCCAAATAATAAAAATTTGCAGTCTGTTTACATCATGGAAGCACATAATTTCGAAACTTACATGATAAATCTATTAAATCTAAACATTGTCCAACTTAGATCTGGTAGACGATTAGAAAAGAAGTCAACATCATTGCTATGGAGGAGTTTTAAAGAGATGAACTCAATAAGAAAGAGGCTTCTCTTCATAGAGAGGAAGATCCTCAAAGACAAACCACCCCTATACATTCTGATGATACTCTAATAAAATAAACTCCCATTATAGAACAACCTTTAGTTTCTATATAAAATCCACCTTTTTTTGAAAGATTGAAAATTGAGAAAGGGGTAGAAAAATAGTTTGTGTTGAATGATTATGACATGATAGATTAATTAAAGAATGTTTGTATAAAAATTTCTTTGTTAAAAGCTATTAGGGAGTTAAGTATTAAAAAATGAGGAAGAAAAAGAAAATAAGTTAAAATAATCAAGTTAGTTGGAAAAATTGTAGATATAATAATGGGAAAGACAACAGTTCAAAAATATTTAGATCTGGGAAAGTCCCATATTGAAAACACACATTGATGGTGTTGAGATTCAAACTTCCTAGTCTTCAATATACACCTACGTTATTGAAATTAGCGGATAGATATGTTATTAAACCTGATGGTTTGTTAGAAGATGTATTTTTATCCTTGGATTCTTGGGAATATCTTTTTGACTTCATGATATTGACACCCAAGAATAATCTAGAAGGAGACCAATTGATTCTAGGAACACTATGGTTAGCTACAACTAATGCTTTTATAAGTTCAAGATATGGATATTTGTTTATATCTGGTCAAATTTTGACAAATAAATTCAAATTATATCCTCCTACAAAAAAAATGATAGAGGAAGAAAGTGAAGCATGGATAGAATATGATAATGAAAAGTTCGATATATGACCAATTTTTGCTACTTCACAGATAGACGAAGAAGATCAAATTTTGAATTTAATGGAAAATAGTGAATCTTCCTCATATTGTGAACAAAATAAAAGTTTTGAAGAATAATATAATTTTGAATATCTATCATATTGTCATATGGATTTACATTCGGTGGGGAAATTTGGAAACTCTTTAATAGAAATATTTCTAGGGAAAAATTTGAATATTAATGATAACCTGGAAGAATCTTAGAAGAAAGAATTAGTAAATATGTTACAAGAACATTCCTCTTTTTATGCATGGAAATACATTGATACAAAAGGAACTGATCCTAACACTTTTACACATTATATCTATATTGAAGAGAATTCCAGAATAAAATAACAACCCTAGAGGAGAACGGATCCAAATCTAAGGGGAATTGTTAAAGAGGAATTACAAGAATTGTTAAATATGAATTTCATTTATCAAATATCAAATGGCTAGTAGGTTACATCATTGGTAATTTTTCCAAAAAGGAATGGAAAATGGATAGAATGCATTGATTATATAGATTTAATAAAGATACTTTAAAAGATCATTTTCCACTTCCTTTGATAGATCAAGTTTTGGATACAGTGGGAGGGAAAAAGTATTTTTCATTGTTGGATGGTTTTAATGGATATAAAAAGATCCACATAGCTCCACAAGGTCGAGATAAAACAAATTTTACATGCCCATGGGGAACTTATGCTTATCGAGTACTTATTTTTTGGTTATGTAATGCACCCACAACATACCAAAGGGTTGTTTTAGGCATCTTTTCTTATCTAATTCATGATTGTGTGGATGTTTAGATGATTTTACTATCTATGGAAACTCTTATGAAGAGTCTCTTAAAAATTAATCGGGAAAGGGTTCTCATTAGAAGTAAAGAAGAAAATCTCTCATTAAGCCATGACAAATGTTTTATGATGTTCACTAACAGAATTGTTTTAGGCCACCATATTTAGGAAATGGACTTAAAGTGGATGCATCTAAGGTAGAAGCCATTTTTGAATTAATAGTTCCAAATTGTGAAATAGATTTTATAATTTTTCTTGGTTTTCCTGGCTACCATAGAAGATTTATAGAAAATTTTATAGATATAATCTCTCCAGTTTTCAGCTTTCTTATAAAAGATTGTGAATTAATCTGGAATTCTCATTGCAGAAAATATTTTGAAACATTGAAAGAAAAGATTTTCGAAGCACCCATTTTAAGAGGACCAAATTAGAAACTACGTTTTCACATTTCAGCTGATGCCTCAGATACAACTTTAGGATTTCTATTAGGAAAAAAAAATTAACTCCTTATGCCATTTACTACATAAGAAAAAAATTGAGTCTTGCGGATTTAAATTACACTATAACAAAAATGAGTTTTTAGTTGTTGTACATGGCATCGATAAATTCAAACATTATATCACTCGTTATGGAACCTTGATTCAAACATATCATTTTGCAATTATATATTTAATGAATAAATTAATTACTAATGGAATAATTACAAGATTCCTATTAATAATTCAATATTACTATTTTGGATAGTCCTGGAAAACAAAACACAGTTGTTGATTTTCTTTCTAGAATCGAAAATGATAATAATGACACTCATGAAGAAGATAAATTTACTGATGAA
Organism: Pinus tabuliformis; assembly: GCA_031772625.1. Lineage (NCBI taxonomy): Eukaryota > Viridiplantae > Streptophyta > Pinopsida > Pinales > Pinaceae > Pinus > Pinus tabuliformis. The sequence goes on along the minus strand of CM062814.1, from coordinate 265,001,056 downwards.
TACCTTTTTGTAGTATCTATTAAATCTCTTTGATTTGCACATATTGAAAACTATTAACTATAGGGAAGCTATGATCATACTTGTACCCTCGAGAGAAAAGGAAGCTTATTCAAACTAGTGCATCTTATTCATGGATAAGTGAAGAATTATACAAGACATGACCTGAATTAATCATTCGAAGATGTGTTAGAGAGGATGAAGTACCAGAAATATTAAAATCTTGTCATGATGAACCATGTGGAGGATAGTTTCCTGATAAAAGAACTTCCTATAAAGTCCTTCCCTTAGGATATTATTGGACTTCTCTTTTTAAGGATGCAAACGAATATGTTAAGAGATGTGACATTTTTCAAAGAATGGGGAAACATGTTCCTTCAGATGAAATACCTATAAAACCTCATGTACTTATTAACCATTTTGAGAAATGGGCATTGGATTTTGCTTGTCCAATAAATCCACTGTCAAGACAAAAAAGGAACATTCTTGTTTGTATAGATTATGTCAAAAAATGGGTAGAGGCTAAAGGACTTACTTTTGCTACTTAAAATGTTGTAGTTTCATTTCTTTTTTAGGATATTTGTACTCGTCTAGGTGTCCCAAGGGAAATTGTGATAGATGAAGGCACTCACTTTACATCCAAGTTGGTACAAAAGATAATGGCGGAGTACAAAATCAAACATCAGAATTCAACTCCATACCATCCACAAGCCAATGGACAAGTTGAATCTACCAATAAAGGAATTGAAATAATTCTTTCTAAGAATGTGCATCTACATAGAAGGGATTGGGCATAAGAGATTCTGGGAGCTTTCTGGGCATATCACACCACATCGAGAAACACAACATGACACTCATTATCAGCTTGTTTATGGAAAGCAAGTCTAGTTTCCTATTGAGTTCCGGATAAAGACTTTTAAAACAACAACTAAGTTGGGTATTGATCTATCAGAAGCCCAAAGACAAAGAATGGGGCAATTGAATGAACTTGATGAGATACGACAAGATGGTATTCATAACACCAATATAGAACAACAACAAAGATCCATGTGGCATGATAAGTTTATCAAGGAAATAAAATTTTAGCTTGGTGATTGGGCATTTATTTTTTATTCAAAATGTAAAGATTTACAAGGAAAATTTCAAACTCATTGGCTTGGTCCTTATGAGATTGAAAATGTCTTTGATAATGGAGTTGTCAAAATCAAAATCAATGATGAAGAAAAAGTACCTTTCCTTGTAAATGGTCAAAGTGAAAATCAATGATGAAGAAAGAGTACCTTTCCTTCTAAATAGTCATAGATTCCGAAAATATCATAAACCAATAACAAGGGAAGAATTCATAAGAAATATGCAAGATAATATTGGTTTGAAGTTTGTCAAGGAAGATTCTTCTTCCTCTCTAACTTAGCATTCTACTTTATTTTTCATAATAATAAAAAATATAATGAACTACTAAAATAAATAAAAAATGAATGAAAATAATTCTTTTGTATAAACATGGAAACCAAAATTGTTGGCATGCTTGTAGAGGAAATATAAGTGTGAAACCAAGAATCCTTGACAACACAGGTTCTATTTTTAATTCCCTATTCTTGACCTATTTCGTTTTATTCCTCTTTTGAAAAATAAGACAACTATAGAATTGTTAATAATTTGTAGCTCATGGAATTCCACACCTAACTTGACAGGTTGCAACCATAAAAAATGAAGATGATGGGAAAAAGCAAATTGGATGAAGACTACAACTAAAGAAACCTAAGTACAACCTACAAAAATGACAAGTCCAAAATCAGTAAGGAAAAAATACATGTATTTAAATATTAATTAAATAATAAAGGAAGAAAAGCATTGAATTGTGAATTAAACATATGTATGACTGTTTCTAACACCATGTTGTGTAATGATTACTTTTATTATGATATAACTTTGGTTCTAGAGAAAATATATTATCAAAATATATAACTCTGATATGAAACCTAGCTATAATTTAAAGTCACTCCCTTCCTTCCATATAACATTCCACTTCCTTCGTATAGCATCACAATTTCTTGCGTTATTGCACTAGGCCCTGTTCCATTCCCGAACATACCTCACTTATTACCCAAATTTCGTCGTCCATAACTGAGTTTCCTCCATAACCCTACAAAAGAGAGTGATTAAGAGCTAAAACATCTTCAACATGGGATTCATTGTACACTGAAACCCAAATGGGGCCAAATTCCTTGAAGGATATCCACAGGTTAAATAACAGTTGCAGCAAGCACAATGGTTACAGTTTTTGGAAAAAATTGATGGGCATGAGAATGAAGTGAGAAAATCATTCGCTAGAGAATATGATGGTATAGAGGTAGGAATTGGAGACATCAGACTAGTTTTGATAGTGATTTGTAGAAAAATATACCAAACGACTGATAATTGGGGAAAGCTAGTATGAAAACTAAAAAATCAAAGAAAAGGAAATAGAAGTCTTCCTAAAAAACATAGGTATGGATATCCCTATTTTTAAGAAGGGAATTTTAGACACAACCTTAATGAATAAATGGAGGAATTTGGTGTTGATTATTTAAAAATTCATATCCTATGGAGGTAGATTTGGAAACATGTTCTTTTACCATCCTCGTCTGATGGTAATGAAATCAACCTACCTTACTTGGAGAAATATTTAGAGGAAGTTATCCTCCATAGATAATTCCTTGTATCATCATGGATTAGCTAAAATTTTAATTGAAGCCCATCAAAAAAGCAAAGGGGATAATTGGGAGGATTTTCTAATTAGAAATCATTTCAAGGAAGCTTAACAAAAACAACCTAGTGATAAGACAAGGAAGAGTAGAAGAAAATTTCCCCCAAACCCTAAAGAAAGCTCACCCAGACAAGAAACACAACAATATCAATACTCTAATGATGAAACCCCTCTTATAAATGTCTTAGAAACTCTTAAGCAGAATAATGTTAAAAGAAATATAGCTAACAATAAAAGGGAAAGTTCATTGAAAGAAGAAACAAAGAAAAAGATGTTAAAAAGCATGTCTGAACAATTAAAAAACCACCATCAACTGTAAAAAGAAGTCCAAGGCTTAATAAACCAATACATGCATAGTCTCAGCAATCTCCATAATTTGCCAATTTTGAAGAAGAACAGGAACCGAGAGTTCCATCACTAGTTTCTAGTCTAGCTAGGAGAACTCCAAAAATTGATCATGTCCCGCAAGAAATATACGACTACATAGAGTATCTAGAACAAACAGCTACTTGAAATACTGTTGAATCATCCTCAAACCAAGAAGAAATTATTAATTTGGATCCTCCATAAGAACCACAAATTGTAAACAGACTCAAGGAGGAAATCTGTTGAGCCTTAGTTTTGGTCTTATTTTTGCTCAAAGAAACTTACTTATTCATCTATTTTCCATCCATTTTCCCTTCATTTATCCCATTTTGTTGTATATTTGATATCCATTCAGGTATTTAATTTTAATTTTGCAATGTCTAAAGTTTTTATGAAAATTTGGTTTTTAGTGCAAAATTGGCAGATTCAGAAATTCCCGTAATAGCTCTATGGTTGATATGGTTGCAGGACACTTGGGCACGAATGGAATGCATGGATGGAAAGCTTGGGAACTAGGACCAAGCCAACAATGCTTAGTTCAAACTGAACAAGCTTTATTAGGCCCATTTGGTGCTAGTCAACCATGACTAGTCATGCAAGAATCCCATAGAAATAGGGTTGTTTTGAGTTTTCATATGAATGGTCATCTTTCTTGGGTTGGGGACAATGAATTCGACTTGTATAGGTGGATGAGAGTAGATGGGCTTGTTTGAGTGATTATAGATCAGTTTGTTCATGAGACTTCTTATTTAAAGCCAAAACTTTGATGGCTTATGTATTGATTTTTGATATACTTTTATGCTGAGACATATTTTGGATTGAGAAGTAATTTGAAGACTTGTGTTATTATTATTTTTCTGTGCAATGCCATGGATGTGTGACTGATCTAAGCTTCTGATATCACCTCTCAAAGTGTGCAAGGCAAGGGTGGATGGCCCCCACTCCAAGCTAAGTACACTTCCATGATAAACTAGCTTTATTTCATTGCAATTTGGTTAATTGTAGCACTAGTTTTTCAAAGCTTTATTTCAGTTTGTTTTATGGTTTATGCATAGTGATTGATTTCATTTGTTAATAGCTTATTCATCACTTTATTGATTTGGAAAAACAGATGTTCAAGTTGGACATCGCTTCTGCTAAATGATGAATCAAAACTAGTTCCTTTTTGTTTACATGCAAGCAGTTTTATTTCCATTTAGGTTTAGATATTGAGATGAATGAATTATGATGGAATATCTTATGTGTCTCTTAATTTAAGAGCTTCTTTCATTTATAATTTATGCATCTTGAGCTTTTGGTTTCAATCTCTGATTCATTAAGTGATAATTGAGGTGAAGGTGGACTTCTTGAGGTCAAGAACCATTTCAATGTTTTTCTCTTTTTGAGCTGATTGAATTAGAGTTATAAGATGTATTATCTTTAGTTTTTGAATAAACTTATCTTTCAAGGTTTGGTTATATCTGATATTCACATATAGTGAACTTGCCTCAAAGCATAAACAACCCGGATTGATAAGAAATAATTGTGTTAATTTAGGACCATAAATTAGCTCAACATTTTGGCGCCGTTGCCGGGGAGGCAAATATCGGCATAGTCAATAGAAAGATAAAAAATTCAAAATCACAAAAACATTAGTTACATTCCATTTTTAAGTTATGTTTCTTTATGCCTAGATATAGGGATCCTCAAGGTAGATTTATTAAAAACCCCCCAACAGTAGAAATAGGATCATCACACACTCGAGTTACTGGTAATCCAACAATTGAGGAGTTGGTAGAAAATCAAAGAACTGGCCAAAGATTAACCTTGATTGAAAGGCAAACTTTGTTAGCTTGGGAAGCAAAACAAAAATTCTCCACTTCCGGAAAACAAAAAGATAAAAGAAAACAATTTTTTTTCCATCCATCGATCCTCCTATCTTCCCACAACTTGAAATTCCACTTGAAATTGAAATAACTCAAACAATGGCAGAAGAGGGACATGGATCCATTCATCTTAATCCTGAACAACAAAGAGCTGAAAATGAAAGACAACAAAGAGAATGGAGAAGAAAGAGAGAGGAAGAGGCAAAACAAGAAAATGATAGGAAGCTAGAAAACGACTGGAAAAGACAAGAAGATGGAATTGATCAAGAAACTACTTTCGGTTTTCCGATAGTAGATACAAGTGCAATACTGGGAGAAGAAGTAAAAATGAAAAACATTCCACCTTCTGTGTTGCCAAACATCTATGGAATATCTACAGAAGATCCTGATTCATTCATGTTTGAATTTGATATCTTATGTAGAACATATGGATATACTGATGATGTTCATAAGCTTCGTCTTTTTCCTGCAACATTAAAAGCAGCAGCTTTAAAATGGTTTATGGGTTTAGGAGAACAAACAATAGCCTCCTGGGATGATATGCGAACCGTCTTCCTTAAGAAATATCAAGCTTATTGTAGATCTAGAGATTCAAAGGAAGATGTTTTTAGAATGACACAACAAGAAGATGAAACCTTAGAAGAATATTTGGAAAGGTTTGCATATAATCTTCAAAAATCTAAGCAACATTCTTTAAATCAAGAAACTGTTCGCACAATCTTCCTAAAAGGTGTAAGAGATGAATACCTTGACATTCTGAATGTGATGGGTAAAGGAGATATTTCAAACCTTCCATTCGATGAAATTGTCGAGTTATGTCAGAAATATTCTAGAGGAAGATCAAAAACCGGAAGAAGGGAAGTGAGTTCCAAAGCAGCAAAGTCAGCTGGAGGAGGGATAACAAGAGCTAAAATAGGAAGTCTATTGGAAAATTTCAAAACAGATCTTTTGAGTACATTAGGGACACAAGTAGATGTGCTGAAGGCAAACAAGAAGAAAGAAGAACAAGAACAAGCCTTAGCAATATTTTGTTCAAAATGTAAAAAGAAACATCCTTTGAGAGATTGTCCTTTGGATAGTATTCAGGTTTGTGGTCTTTGTACAGGCAATCATTCCACAGAGAATTGTGTAACATTGAAAGAATTACAAATGAACTCAATGGAAGAAGTGCCAGGAACAGAAGGTTTCTATTATGTTGCACCACGAAGACCATGGCCACCTAGAATGCCTCAACCAAATCAGCCACAATTCCCTCAGCAAAATTATGCTTATCCACCATATAATCCTTGGGCCACTCCAATGCCATGGCAAGCTTGGCCTCCACAACAATATTCACAAAAACCTGCACAAGGTTGGAGAGGATATGGTTATGGCAACCAGCAACCTCAACAGTATCAACAACAATACCAGCAACAAAATCAACAACCATTTTCATATCCACAATATCCGCAATCCATACCCTTTCAACAACAAAATTTTTTATATCCGCCATCCATCCCATTTCCACAACAGAATCCTCCACTGTTGTTGACCCAACCACAACAGTTACAGCTACCTGCAAATCAACCCAGACCAACTCAACTGCCAGCACAACCAATGGCCAATCCAAATAACAGGGTGGACAAATCTGCATACACTATAGAGGAAGCAGCATGTTATCCTACATATTCGATCCTTCCTCTTGATGATGTCCATCTAAGGTCTGGAAAAGTACTTAAGAAGGATTCTCCTCCAATTATAGAAGAACCAACTGAACAGGGATAATCATCTGAAACATCACAAGCTGAGGTACAAAATCAGAAAGGAACAAATGTTACAACACAAACACAACCTTATCGTGAAAGGTTGGTGGAGCAACAAAACCAAAAACCGTTCCTGAATTTGATATCATAGATGAGTTAAAAAATGCATATGTCAAAATTCCTTTATTAAAAGCAATTAAAGAAATACCAATATATGCAAAAACAATAAAGGAATTGTGCATTCGAAAAGAAAGAAAGAAAAATGATCCTACAACCATCCAAGTCATTGGTAAATTAGCAAGTCTCATGTCTACTAAAACTATAGTAGAAAAATATATTGATCCTGGTATCCCAATGATTACCATATCAATAAATAATTTCTCTATACCAAACACACTAATAGACTTGGGAGCAACTATAAATGTAATGCCAATGGAGACAATGAAAACTTTGCAATTAAACAACATTAGATCAACTTCAACAGTATTGGAATTAGCAGATAGATCTAAAGTTTTTCATGAAGGAATGCTAGAAGATATCATAGTCTTCTTGGATGCATGGGAGTATCCTGTTGACTTTTTGATTTTGCAACCAAAGACGAACTTGGGAGGACATCCTCTCATTTTAGGCAAACCATGGTTAGCCACTGCTGATGCCTTCATAGGATGCAGATCTGGAAGTATGATAATTTCACATGGAGATGAAAGGAAACATATCACTCTTTATTCACCTGCACAAACCACTTCTTTAGAATCAATACTTGAAACTCAGGAAAAGCAGCAAACAAAAGCAGTTTTAAGTATCAATCAATTCTTTGATTTTAGAGAAGAAGAAGCGAATGAAGATTTGATGAACCTTTTTATCTCAGAACCAAGTATCTCAGAGCATCTTAGAGAAGCTCAATATGAAGCTGCAAACGAACTTTTGAATTAATGTTTTCAGGAAACCTGTACTATTCAAACCTTGCAGAAATATTTTACGGAAATCTTTCTTGTAAACACTGTCTCCACACCTACAACAAAAACAATTGAGGTATATCCTGGAAAGCAATTAAACATTGGAAATCAATTGCAATCAGCACAAGAGCAAGAAGTAATTGCACTATTACAGAAATATTCAAAAGCTTTTGCTTGGGATTATACTGATATGCAGGGAATTCATCCTAGCACATGTATCCACCACATCTACACCGATGACCAGCTTAAACCTGTAAGACAACCCCAAAGAAGAATGAATCCAATGATGAAGGAAATAGTGAAAGAGGAGTTACAAAAATTGTTGCAAGTTGGATTCATCTACCCTATTTCAGATAGTCAATGGGTTTCTCCACTGGTTATTGTGCCAAAGAAAAATGGAAAATGGAGGGTATGTGTGGACTATCGGGAATTAAATAAAGCTACACTCAAAGATCATTTTCATCTACCTTTCATTGATCAAGTGTTAGACTCATTAGCTAGCAAGAAATTTTTCTCCTTTTTAGATGGGTTTAGCGGATACAATCAGATCAGAATAGTAGAAGAAGACCAAGACAAAACAACATTTACTTGCCCATGGGGAACCTATGCATATAATGTTTTTCCATTCGGTTTATGAAATGCACCTGCAACTTTTCAAAGAGCAGTACTTGCAATATTTGCTGATCTAATTCATGAATGTGTAGAGGTATACATCGATGATTTCACAGTTTACGGAAACACATACAATGATTGTTTAAACAACCTTGAGAAAGTCTTAAAGCGATGCATTGAAAAAATTTGTCATTAAGCAATGAGAAATGCTATATGGTGTTGACAGAGGGAATAGTTCTGGGACACCACATTTCTACTTCAGGAATAAAGGTGGATCCAACCATGATCCAAGTCTTAGTGAACTTAATGCCTCCTACAACACAGAAAGAGGTTAGAAGTTTCTTAGGCTATGCATGCTATTATAGACGATTTATTGAAAACTTTAGTAAAATAGCCAACCTCTGTTCAAATAATTAGCAAGAGACATTGAATTTCATTGGACAAATGACTGTCAAAATGCATTTCAAATTTTGAAAGAGAAACTGTCTGTCGCGCCCATTCTTCGTGGACCAAATTGGTCTTTACCATTCCATATCTCAACTGATGCAACTGATACAGCAATAGGTGCCTCTTTAGGATAGAAAGAAAACTTGTCTACTTATGCAATATACTTCATCAGCAAAAATCTAACACCTGCAGAAATGAACTACACAGTCACAGAACGAGAAATGTTAGCTGTTATACATGCAGTCAGTAAATTCTGGCACTATATAACAGGATATCAAGTTTTCATCCATACTGATCATTCAGCAATCAAATATTTGATGAACAAACCAATCACTAATGGACGAATAACAAGATGGTTACTGTTACTACAAATATCACAATACAAGACTGGCCAGGAAGAGAAAACCAAGTGGCTGACTTTCTGTCCCACATACACTCACCCTCTAATCCAAATCCTGTTGTAGATAACTTTCCTGATGAACACCTGTTTGCCATCACAGTTAAAACACCATGGTTTGCAGATATTGCAAACTATTTGTCATCTGGAAGGTTTCCAGCTCAATTCACTAAAAAGCAAAAACACAAAATTGTTAGAGCAAGCGCTAGATATACATGGGTCAATGGTGATCTATTTTATACTGGTTCAGATCTAATAATTAGAAAATGTGTACGAGAAGATGAAATATTAGACATTCTAAGAGCATGTCATGATGAACCCTGTGGTGGCCATTTTGCAGATAAATGAACGACATATAAGGTGCTGCAGATAGGCTATTACTGGCCATCCATCTTCAGAGACTCTAAGAAGTATGTCAAGCAATGTGATAGCTGCCAGAGAACAGGACGACCAATAACATCAGATGAAATGCCACTGAAGCCACAGGTTCTCATAGAACCATTTGAGCAGTGGGCACTTGACTTTGTTGGACCTATCAATCCACCATCAAATGGGAAGAGGTACATCTTAGTATGTACAGACTATGTAACCAAATGGGCAGAAGCAACAACAGTCAACAGAGCAACAGAAGATGCAGTGGTCACCATTCTTTTTGAAGAAATATTTTTCAGATATGGAGTACCTAGACAAATTGTAACAGATCAAGGAACACATTTTACATCAAAGTTCACACGAGATCTCACATAGAAATACAAGATCAAGCACAGGAAATTGACACCATATCATCCACAAGCAAATGGTCAAGTCGAATCAACAAATAAAGTCCTGGAAAATATTATTACCAAGACAGTACACATGAATAGAAAGGACTGGTCTGAAAAACTAAAATATGCGCTCTGGGCCTATAGGATTACTTGGAAAACGACAACTGGTTTCACTCCATACCAGTTAGTAAATGGGAAGGAAGCCTTACTTTCTATAGAGTTTCAGATACATACAAACAGATTAGCAGCTGAGTTAGGACTCGACTTGAAAGAAGCACAATAGCAGCCAATCATGGAACTGAATCCGCTAGATGAGCATCGTCAGCAAGCTATGGAACATACTACATTAGTGCAACAACAAAGAATGAAGTGGCATGACAGATAAATTAAAACAAAGACATTTCCCAAGGGAGACTGGGCATTGCTTTTCGACTCCAAATTCAAAGACTTCAAAGAAAAGTTCACAACACACTGGTAAGGCCCATATGAAATTGAAGAAATCTTTGACAATGGAGCAATAAGAATCAAGACAATCGACCAGGATTCCACCTCATTTACAGTCAATGGACATAGGCTCAAAGTTTACAATAGGCCTATCAGTAAAGAAGCATTTATGAAAAAACTGATCGAAGACACAGAACTGGAACTCATGGCGCCAAATTCGCCATCTTCCAGTCAACTAGTTGAATAAATAAAAAAAAAAAACAACAACAACATTAAAATAAATAAACTGTTTGCAAGTGAAAACCGGGCAACTGGCACATTGCAAGCATGAATTCATAGGGGAAAGCCAGGGTCACTTGGACTCTATGAATTCTTTCTACTTGTTCTACAGTTCTCTGATCTCTTTACTGCAGGTACACTCCACCAACCAATGACTTGAGGACAAGTCAACTCTTCAACAAGGGGGGAGCCTTGCATTTGCTTTTTAAAGTGGACAGCTGAAGTTGCCACCATCAGCTCTTTAGCTGGAAACAAGACCTGTATTGTTAATAGAAGGACCTGTATTGTTAATAGAAGGACCTGATATACCAAATCATTGCCAAGGGACCTGAAAGACCTGCCAATGTCAACACAACATGTGCATTTTTTGCAAGTAGAAAAGGGACCTGAAACAATGCATCATTACAGAGGGACCTGATTGTCAAGCCAAGATTAGAACCTGAAGAACAAGGAGCAGCAATAAAGTCTACATTGGAATCCATCTACAATCAATTAATTTCATCCACTTGCACAACTATCATCCAGGGAAGTATACATACATGGTCATTTTGTACTTTAAAAATTCAAATTTTTTGTAGAAATTCTTAGTTTTTGTTAAAGTTGGAATTAGTACCTGAGGATATTCATTATCATTTACATCATATATCCCTATAGTCCCTATACATATAACCCTATTCCCTTTTATTTCCATACATTCCCCTCTTCTAACTAACCCTAATACCCCTAAGTAGTTTTCTTTGCAAGCTTAAAAAGGCCAAACTAGGACAACTTTCAACCTGCACATACAAGTTCGTGCAACTCTGAGCATTAGTAATGGGAATAATTTTAAACATGACCCCAATGGTCATTTTAAAATTATACAATTATGTTATATCATCTCAAAACAAAAGCAAAACCTATGTGCTATATGGAAATCAACAAACATATATACCTACGCGCTATATGGAAATCAAAACATATATATATACCATAATATATATGGACATAACAAATAATACATAGACCGAAGGTTGACAAAGGGAACGAATGCATTATCAAATGCGCATATGGTATATGGAAAGGCTGCACATATGGTATATGGAAAGGTTGCGCATATCATATATGGAAAGGCATATAACATGGTTACAAAGCAAGGGTTGATGAATGATAATGAGACATGGTGGAAGGCCGAGCATGAATAAACGATGTAACGGTGGGCATCCAAACATCATAGCACGAAATCATTACACAATGGGCAAAGGAATACGGGATAGTGGAGCATACGATGGTAGGTGTAACAATGAACCATGGTAATCAACCACATACGACAACCGGTCAGTAATTTACACGGTGGCATGGTGATTTATGCACCCATTGGTTGACACAATACGCAGGGATCGTGCGTACCAAGCCACGACTCGGCGTCCTCATGACACAGTCGGGCGACTGGTCAAGAGGACGGCCATGTAAGCCATGACCATTCAACCACCAATAAAACACATTACGGTACAGTCGAAAACGGTCATGAACACCAACCGAGCCATGAATAGTTTAAACTATAACCCTGTGTTGTGTTCAACCGAATTCCTCATCGCTGTATAAGCTCAGAAATGGTGTTTGAGGCTGCCGCCTAGTGAAAAAGAGAAGCGCATTGAGTCGGGGAAATTTAAAGAGGAGAGCTGTTCCGAAATTAACGTGTGCATAACGGATTTCCAGGGATTTATTGAGGTAAGGTATGATTGTTTTACAAGCTCGGCACAGTGAACCAAAGCTGAACTCGCAGTTGTTTTTAATAACAATCATTTGTCTTGCCACCAGTCCATTTGAAATGGTTAAAATGAAGTTTGGAGCGCCGATATTCCTCTAGTTGCTCGGTGATCAAAGGTAAGTCGCAACCATAGCCCCCAACTTGGTGATTTGCTGCATAGAAATAGGAATGAATCCTTAGTGGATCAGTGTTCATTTAAATGTGACGGATTTGCATGGTTAACACGTAGGCTTTGGCAATAAATATGGACTTGTATGACTGATCCGTGTCAAACATAACCCATAAACTAAGGAAAAATACAGTGTCGTATTGTTAAATGTGGAATGGCGGTGAATGATAATAGGAATACTGTAGAATGCCATTATCAAATGCGCGTTGTTCATTTGTATTGATATATAGAAGCGCTGTGTGTTGACATATAGTTGTGCGCCAAATGAAAACAAACAGTTTGCTGCGCGCTAATTCATATCAAAACAGAGGATTAATAATCAAAACAGAGGGTTGTTATGTATCATTTGCATATGCTGTGTACGTTTTGTTTTGAGCCGAGACAGCCGAGAGCGGTGTTGCAAATTTTTCATAAGCTCAGGATTGTATTTTGCCGAAAAAAAAAAATTGTGATTTGTTTTTAAGGCCATGAGCATGATTTCAAATGCAATTATGTTTATTTTCAAAGGTTGAGCGTATGTGAATAGCCCTTTTTGTTGCCATGCTAAGACTGAATTGCCCTCGTGCTCATAGCCCTGATTGCACCTGAGTTAAGGCTGAGGCCGCGCGCATCATTGTTGCATAATGCACAGTCAATGTTTTTTAAAAAATGATGATATATTGGGTTAGATCGAGAGCATTTTTTCACATCTGTTAGTGAGGCCGAGAGCCAAATATAGGTGCATTACACAGTTTTCATTGTCAAAACGTAAACGGTCATCAAGATATATTAACAGGATATACAGATATTTCTTGCGTTGAACAGGGCTTAAAACAGTGCTGTTGCAGAGGGCAGAGTCAAACAGAGGCGAATTAAGTTGATTGAAAATGGAAGGTAAGGTTCTTCGCCTTCAAAAATTTCATTTCGAAATCATTTCATCTTTCTTTCAAAATGAAATTAGTAACAACAGAGGAATTTATTCATTGGTTTACAGAAGCAATGTCAAGCAGAGTAGAGCCAAAATTCCAGATAGAGAGTTGGGGGAAGGAAACAATAGAAAAACTTTATCAAGCAGGGATGATCAGTTTCCTACAAAAGTTTGATGGCCACTCTGAACAAATAACCAGAGAATTTATAAACAATTTCAATCAAGACCAGACACGGGTGGAAGATGTCATCATTCCAGTAACCCAGGAATATCTTTCCCAAGCCTTAGATCTGCCCATGATAGGTGAGAAGTATTATAAAGGCCTGCACTTTAAAGAGAAAGCTTGGACTTTCTTTCTAGAGAAGAACCGAAAGGGGACATTTGACAGGACAAAAGGGATACCCAGGGAATGGTTTAATGAACCATGGGGTGAGTTGGTTTTGGTTATCCAAAAATGCTTGACCTGTGATAGGGGGTATAGCATGGCTCACTAGTATCATGTCAGACTTTTGCAGCATATAAAAGGGGATGATAGGATAAACATGCCTTATTTCTTATATAGGAGCCTCTTGAGAATGATAGAAAGAGTCAAACATGAAAACAGGCCTAAAGCAGGACAGATGTACCATCAAGGATTAATCAAAATCCTAGTTGAGTATCAGGTGAGATCACAAGGCATAATGTGGCGAGAATTCATAGCTAAAAATAAATTCATTGAACACGTTCATGAGGTATAGGACAAAACAGAGCATGAAAATAGAGGAGTAATGAACTCACCCTTATATCCTAGAACAAGAGCCAAACAACAGAACAACATGGCCATGCAAGAAAATGAAACTTTTGTTATGTCTATTCCTAGGCAATTCAGGAGTAAGAGTCCTATTGACTTAGAGAAGGAAGTAGAAACATATTCCCCAGGACAACAAGAAGAAAATGATCTTGCACAAGAGGCATTTGAGAAGGATTCTTCCTATAATGATGCAGCAGCATCACTTATGAAAACAACACAGGATTTTGAGAGAGAACTTAACTTAGGAAGAATCAAAGATCTAACTGACCGATTGTGAATTAGCAAAAACTTAGAGAAGCAATTAAAGGAAGAAAATAAGGCAAATAAGAAAGATAATGCTAAATTGGTCAAATCAAATGAGAAACTGAATAAAGAATTGGGGAGGCTAAAGAGGAAAAATGATCTACTGTCTAAGCAAGCATTTAAGTGGCTAAAGGAAAAGAACATGTGGCAGGAAAAATATGAAAAACAAAAGGTCAAAGCAACATTGTTTAGGGAGAGACATGATACAAGTTTGGACTGTTTTGCCAGGGCAGCACAGTAGGAGGCATCTACAGGTACAACATCTACTTCAGAAAGGCGAAGGTCAAAGAGGAACAAGCAAGCATGGGGACATGCTTGATGATAAGCAAGGGAGAGATGTTGAGCCTTAGTTTTGGTCTTATTTTTGCTCAAAGAAACTTACTTATTCATCTATTTTCCATCCATTTTCCCTTCATTTATCCCATTTTGATGTATAGCTGATATCCATTCAGGTATTTAATTTCAATTTTGCAATTTCTAAAGTTTTTATGAAAATTTGGTTTTTAGTGCAAAATTGGCAGATTCAGAAATTCCCGTAATAGCTCTATGGTTGATATGGTTGCAGGACACTTGGGCACGAATGGAATGCATGGATGGACAGCTTGGGAACTAGGACTAAGCCAGCAATGCTTAGTTCGAACTAAACAAGCTTTATTAGGCCCATTTGGTGCTAGTCAACCATGACTAGTCATGCAGGAATCCCATAGAAATAGGGTTGTTTGAGTTTTCATAGGAATGGTCATCTTTCTTGGCTTGGGGATAATGAATTCGACTTGTATAGGTGGATGAGAGTAGATGGATTTGTTTGAGTGATTATAGATCAGTTTTTTCATGAGACTTCTTATTTAAAGCCAAAACTTTGATGGCTTATGTATTGATTTTTGATATACTTTTATGCTGAGACATATTTTGGATTGAGAAGTAATTTGAAGACTTGTGTTATTATTATTTTGCTGTGAAATGATATGGATGTGTGACTGATGTAAGCTTCTGATATCACCTCTCAATGTGTGCAAGGCAAGGGTGGAGGGCCCCCACTCCAAGCTAAGTACACTTCCATGATAAACTAGTTTTATTTCATTGCAATTTGGTTAATTGTAGCACTAGTTTTTCAAAGCTTTATTTCAATTTGTTTTATGGTTTATGCATAGTGATTGATTTCATTTGTTAATAGCTTATTCATCACTTTATTGAGTTGGAAAACAAATGTTCAAGTTGGAAATCCCTTCTGCTAAATGATGAATCAAAACTAGTTCCTTTTTGTTTACATGCAAGCAGTTTTATTTCCATTTAGATTTAGATATTGAGATGAATGAATTATGATGGAATATCTTATGTGTCTCTTAAGGTAAGAGCTTCTTTCATTTATAATTTATGCATCTTGAGCTTTTGGTTCCAATCTCTGATTCATTAAGTGATAATTGAGGTGAAGGTGGACTTCTTGAGGTCAAGAACCCTTTCAATGTTTTTCTCTTTTTGAGCTGATTGAATTATAGTTATAAGATGTATTATCTTTAGTTTTTGAATAAACTTATCTTTCAAGGTTTGGTTATATCTGATCTTCACATATAGTGAACTTTCCTCAAAGCATAAACAACCCGAATTGATAGGAAATAATTGTGTTAATTTAGGACCATAAATTAGCTCAACAAAATATATGAATTGGAGGTACTCAATAGAAATTCGAAATAGGAAAATGAAAGAGTGAAAGCACAAAATGAAATCTAGAGAACTAAAAATGACAACATATTCTTAGATATTGGTTTATGGTATGAGAAAAATAAGAAATTGAAAACCAAAAATTATTTTTTTAAGAAAAAGGTCACAAGTTTGCATAACATAATCCTAATGAAGAAACCAAGGATGGCAGCAGTTCAGGTGAGGAAAACAAGAAGGAATAACATAAATGTGCTTGCTGAGGCTTCTGAAAAAGCTGAGAGAGAGAGAAATATTACAAATTTGAAATTTTGTGGATGAGGACATGCAATGTCTTCTATTTGTGGGAATCTTGAAGCCCAAAATTATCTCTTTTTGACCACCTTCCTACACTCCATCCTCCTTGTATTTTAATCTAATAACTCTAATTGAGCAAAAATCTACAAATTTCATGGAAATAACAGGTACTTGAACATATCTTATTCCATAAGTCTCATTATTCTTTATTATTTAACTTAATATTTGTGTGAGCTACTGAATTGCATAAATTCTACAACTAATGACTAATTCTGTAGCAAAGTCTAAGGTTTGATAGGATCTGAAACTTAAGCTGAGGAATGAGGCATATGGGCGGGTGGCTAATAGATGGCACACAAATATTTATCTATCTCCATTGTCTGGATCGATGATGGGAACACCATATAGGCCTATTCAATGTGGATGGAAACCAAAGAAGAAGGAGTCGAAGGAGAACCAGGCGAGTGAGGATATTAATTGAGGAACATATTCAGCCTCATGATTTACTTATCCAATAGAAAATCATGAAGAAATCATGATATATTTTATTTTTATGATATTTTTAGTCTTTTTCGAGTAGGATAGGCTCATATTTCTATAAACTACTTTTTGATGGAGATTATAAATCTGCCTCTCGGCATGACAAACACAATATTGCTTATTGTTTGAAAAAACATTGTTTTACAGTTAAAAGGCTATGTTTTATTTGATATCTGTGATGTGTGTTACCTTGATGTGTATATAATCCATTTAAAGATTTTTGATTTTGTATACATATAATAGCCCTTGGAGCTGTAATGTTTTATTGCTTTCAAACTAACATTTCAATTCTGCATTATATATTGTGTTTATTATTTCTTTCAAACTATCATTTCAATTCCACATTATATATTGTGCTTAATTCATTTATTTCACTAATATTTCAATTGTTAATGAATAATTTTAATAATGATGACACAATCGATAATAGAATAAATTTAATTTAATCATTTTGTTGTAGGATTTATGAGTGAAGCTGATATCTGTTGTGCACATGGTAAGTAGTATAGCATAGTGTAGATTGAGTTACAATTTATAGTACAGTTTGAGTTTGGTGAAGAGGATTTCAATTTCCAATTAGTGTTAATTTTTTGTGTGAGAGTGATTTATATTTAGTTTCATTATTTAGTTGAATAAGTGTGCTATTTATTTTTGCAAAGTGTGATCTTCCTTTCAAACAAGTGTGATAATCCTAGTTTCACATTTCTCTCAAGCAAGTGTGATTTTTCTTTCAAGTAAGGTGTGATGTTTAATTTAAGAAAGTGCAATAATTTTGATTTCACTTTTGTCAAAAAGTGACATATTTAATTTCGTGTAAGAGTAATGAAAACAAGTGCATCTTAACATCTCAATTTAATCTAGCAATTGCTGGAATAATCGGGACTTCTAGTACATATACTACGCATACACTTCATCAATATACCAACCATGGTCAATAATCTATGTAGTAATTTAACATCAACTAAATTACCAAACATACTACATGCCAAAACATTAGACTCAAAAAATCTCAAGTTTCAAATATATCTTAGGACAAAAGTAATCCTTCTAAGCAATATACAAATTATGGTTCTGAAAGTTATGTAAGTCGTAATTGTCATAAGTTTTGATTGGAATATCTATTTTATGTGATTAAATATTTTTGATAAAAAGGAAAAAGAGGAAAATTACCATTTTATCACATGTCTCCTAATTGTTCTTCAGACATACTTTACCAAATAAACCTCCAAAGATATCTACCATGACACAAGAATAAATAGAAGGAAATTTTCACTGTATTGAATAAGTGGAAAAAAAATTTGAAAACAAATGAATGAAAATAAAGAACACATGGAAAATAAGATGTTAGAGTTTGAAAATAATACATATGAAAAGATGGAATATTTTAATATGTCCATATATAGAAAACTACGATGTACCACAGAGGATAATGTCCCTAAAGGAGATAACAAGATACAAGGAAGTCATGAAAATGTGGAGAAAATAAGAATTAAGTCCCAAAATCATAATTTTTCATAAAATCAAGATCCACCTCATGAGAACTCCAATGAAACATCAAGGAAATACATTTCAAGAAACTATGTAAGTGCTTTTGATGATAAATATCATATAACATGGAGTATTCCAAATGGAGCAATACTTTGATGAACACAAAGGGACAAGATTATAAAAGGTAACTACTACATCCTTGTATATATAACAAAATAAATTTATATGGTATCAATGGATTTGTTAATGGAAAAAGGATTATTTTATATATTGGTTAATTTTCAAAATGGAATTAATTGAAAATTATTGGGATATTAAGAGAAAAACATTCGTGATTCAATTGGTAAATCTTCAATAAAGTGATCCAATTATAGAGTACATTCAATAATTCAAAATGCTATGTCTAAGGGAAGAAAAATGTAAAGGGTAATTTATTATACCCCTTTATGGGTACTTTAAAATAAATCATGCAAAATTAGGTGCATCACTTTGAATTTAAATCCCTACAAGATTCTTTCATTTTCGCAAAGAAGGTTGAAAGTAAAAATATGGCCACTAAAAGTGTCATTGCTAACAACTATAGAGAGTAGAGTGCTCTCTCTCCTAAAATCACCTAACCTACAATTTTAACACCTCAAAAAATGGGTGTATTGTATGAAAATGGCTACGTTTCAATCGTTACAACAATTAGGGGCATAGATGTGATGGGAATAAATTGTTCTATGTTATTATGAAGAGGAAGAAGATCAAGAAAAAGAACCAACAAAATCTAGAGTTAGAAGACACTAATCCAACAATATATTCTCATGCATTCACAACATTATTACTTTGAAAAAAAACTTATACGGCATATATTTTTTCCCCTAGCCTTATATGACATATGAAAAGGAAAAATGTAAAAATTTATTTAAATCATATAGTATCAATAAATTCATCAACTACAAACCACAAAAGCTTCTTAGCTAAATTTTATTTCTAGCACAAAAATTTGAATTAATGATTGAAAATGGAGGTACCGGAACTTTTTTAGGGGAGTTCCATAAAATTAATATAAATATGGGGGACTACTTATTTGATAATCCCAAGATTATAATGCAAATGGTTGTTGTTGATGTTTTATTAGAGGTTGAATATTAGCAATCAATCGGAACAATGACCTTTAATTTTTGAAGATCCTTCGATGATATTTTCCTCAAAAGGAAAGAAAAACGAGCTTATAGGAATTTTTGTGTGAACCCGTTAAAGTGATAATATATAACATCATGATCAAATTACTCAAAAATGGGCACCATTGTATAATTATGGAATTATGCTCTCTAGAGGTTAAAAAATCTATATCCTTTAATCTAATGGACCTCCAAAATGTTACCAACAATAATTTGAAGGTATTTAGAGAGATTCCTAATGGTATTCCACTTGATTAGATCCGATAACACAAAAAATTAGGCCTTGCAAGTATCCATTTATACAAAAGAGTGATACTGGGTGTATGATTTAAGAAATGGTAGAGGGGAACACCAATAAACCTATACAAAGGGTTTTATCTTCATTAGTGGTGATGATCATAGAAAAACATGGTTCATGTTGTATTGCTCCAAATTCTAAAAAACTCATTAAATTACCATCAAATATAAGTTTCCTATTCTAATCCTTGATGAAATTTTATATGGATTTCATGCAGTGCTTTTCTTTACTAGATTTGATCTATGTTTGGGTTATCATCAAATTCAAATGAGGAAAGAAAAATTGCGGAAATAGCACTCAAAAGAGGTTAGGATCATTATGAGTTCTTTATTACACTATTTACATTGAATACTGAAACTTTGACATTTCAATGATCGATGAATTATATTTTCAAACACATGCTTAAAAGATCGTGCTATTATTTTTTGATGACATACTAACCTATAGAAAATCTTGGGAAGAGCATGTACAACATATTGACAACGTTGTAAATTACTCGAAGAAAGAAAAAAGTATGAAAGTTTTTCCATGCGTGTCTATAGGGTTCAAAAAGTGGAATACTTTTCATATTTCATCTCCTGAAGTTGTAAATGGTGACCTTAACAAGATTATGGCTAAGATGGAATGGAGAATCACAAAATCCTTTAAGAAAGCTAGTGGATTCTTAGGATTGGTAGGATATTACCGCAATATTTTCAACAACTACCAAGTTTAAATAATAGACCCTCTATTAGAACTATTAAAGAACGAACTCTTTTATTAGAATCAAAATGTAACCAAAGGCTTTGAAATCCTTAGGGAGGTTATGGACACAAATCCTACCATAGCCACAATAAAAATTGAGAAAACCTTTGTTATGGAGCGTATTCCCTTAGTTCATGGTATTGGTGTATTTTTCTGTGTATTAAATGTTTTACACAATACAAATGGTTAAAAAATGGTGCCCTTGCCTAATAGGAAGATATTTCAAAGTAAAACCACATCATGCTAGTTTATTTAATTTTTGGAGTCATGATTATCTTAAAAAAAGAAGCACAAATGGGTTATAGAAATGTTACATTATGACTTCGAAAATATATATATAGAGATAAAATAAAAATATGGTAGTAGATGAACTGTAAAGGAAGGAATAAGAAATAGAGGAATTGAAATATGATTTATAGTTTGTAACCTAATAGGTTGGAAGAGGAAAGGACATAATGGAAACAATCTTAGAGGGTATGCAATATCATTCAAAAAATACCAAAGGACACAAGATTATTAGATAAATTTTTCTAGAATAATTATCTAATGGGGCATTTGGATCACCTATATTTATGTGTTCTTAACTTGGAAAAAACATCCTTTTAGAAGAATGCTTCTCCTACAAGAGGAAAACTAGGGTTCTTGGTAACCTACTATGGGATATTATGGCCAATCAAATTAACCATTTTTACCTACTTTCATTTGCACCTTTTAATCTATTTTATAGATCTTATGATGTTGATTTGTATCCCAATCAATGAAAAGGTATACCGTATTGGTATGTCTTCTTGATTTTTTAATTAATGAAGAGGTATTCATAGGGTAACGATGGTTATATGATTTTCTAACAAAATTTCTTGCAGATTTATATCATATGTTGTTCAACAGAACAAAATCCAATGTGACACTATTGACTATGGACTAGCAGTGCTATTCATGCACTGAACTATCAATTGATCAACTTCCAAATAGATAGAAAAGCAATCTTTGTTTCTATCTTTTTACTATGTTTCCTATTCAAGGAAGTATTGTATATTTTCAATAGAAAAGATCACCATGATTTCTAGGTCCATTAAATGCTATTAATGTAATGACATATGTATATGTATGTCACAACTGAGAAGAATGATAGGGATTTTCTTTCGTGCGTAAAAAAAAACTTCATTGTGTAATTCCTTTATGAATTAATGTGAATTGAAACTTTTTGTAATTTCGTGTGATCTATAATTCTCAGCCACAACCCTGAATGAAGAGTTAGGCCTACTCCCTTGATCAGAAGTTGTTGCATACAATCATGTGGATAGGTATTATTTATAGTTGTATTTTTAATGCTCTATGATTTTCGTTCCTTTCCTTACTTATTTATGATCTTGTTGTTATTTCTAATTGTTGTTACCTGGGATTGTTGTTACTTATTGTTAGTTACCTTTTTGTTACTCGATTCATATAATTCCTTGGGCCTTCTATTTTTTATTTGCTTAGTATTGGGTAGGGAACCTTTGGCCTACATAGACCTTGAACGATAACATTAAAATAAGAAATGAACCCTTGATTGAATTTTTTTTAAGAGGAATTGTATTTATAAAGTTATACTAAACCCCAAAATTTTAGCATCTTGGATGGGGAGGCTATCGAAGGTAGAAAAGAAAAAGTGGTATTAACCTTAGGAATCACCCTCTCATCTTAGTTAGGTGAGGATTTTCACCAAAACTTTTTGAGGACTTGAGTACTAGATTGCTTTGGTTTCTCTTCTCTATATTTTGTATTAACCAATCTCTTGTCCTCGTCGAGTGAGGTTTCATACCAATATTTTCCAGAACCCATGAATTAGAATTCTTTGATAGAAATCCTTTTCTCTATTTTTTAACAGGAACCACTCTTTCATCCTAGTCAGGTGACATTTGTACCAACCTTTACTAGGAAGTGAACGTTAGATCGCTTGATTTTTTTAATTCTCTACCTTTTTACTGTAAAAACCCACTCTTTCGTCCTTGTCAGGGAGGTTTGTAAAAACCCTTTTCAAGGACCTGAGCATTAGGAAGGAAAGATCTAGGAATAATCACCTATATTCAGGAAATCATTGTGAGAGTTGAATCTAGCAACTCACCAAGATGTGTTGTCAAGGTAAGATCTCATATGATATCTGGGGCCCAGAAAATCTCACAATGAGAGCCCTCCTTAACAACCGAAATAGAGTCTAGAGAATATGAATAAGGGAGTCGAGGATTCGACGAATTAAGTTCTTAAGGTTCCAAAGAAGAAGAGGTAGTGGAAGTAAACCCTTCACCTGATCGAGGAAATGTTGTTAAGAAAACACAATTGAATATCGTGGAACAGCTAGAACCTACTAAAATTCCGAGTGAATATTAGAGGATATTCATGGCCAACAACACAACTTTTGCAATTGAATTCCCAAATGGAGAAATTAGGGGTGATGCACCCATGAAAACTAACCCTCTAACAACATTAACTAGATTCCAAGGTCTCTCTTCCAAGGATTTGGATAGATTCCTCTTTGAGTTTGATGTTGTCTGTCGAGGATATGATTGCGTTTCAGATGCTCAAAAATGGAAGATATTGTTTTCTACATTCAAGAGGAGAGTATTGCATTGGTTGATGGGTCTAGGAGGAAATTATATCACGATGTGCAATAATATAAAGCAAAATTTCCTCTAAAAATATTAGGACTACTGCATGTCTTGATATATTAAAGAAGAAATATTCAAGATAATGCAAAAGGGGGATGAGAATATGGAGGATTTGGTGGAGCACTTTAAATACAACTTTCAAAGATCGGGCCATAGTGATTTGGATAAGGGTATTTTAAAGATAATCTTACTCTGGGCATTAAAGGGAGAATATATAGAACTTATGAATGTGGTGGGAAATGGGGATATCACAAAGGATGAGTTTGATACTATCTATGAACAATGTGTCAAATTTTCATGAGGAGTTGCGAGGCATAAGCAAGGGACATAAGAATATTATATAAAAACTCTCAACTCATCCTGTAGTGGGGTCACAAAATCATAAATGGGTAACTTACTAGACAATTTGAGGACTAATATCCCAAGAAAATTCTCCTCACAACTAGATGTTCTACAAGAAAAACAAAAAAAAATTAGGCTGAGAAAGAAATGCATATCTTCTACCGATAATGTAATAAGAAGCACGCACTAAAGGAGCATCTTCTTAATTTCATAGAAACTTGTGCAATATGTGAGAAAAAACACTCCAAAAGCATGTGTCCATCACTTCCTGGGCTAAAGGATTCTTTTTGGGGGAAATGAAGAGATGGAACAACTCTATTTTATGGGACCAAAGAAGTCATGGGACCACGACCAGAGAATATGAATCAAGGTATGAATGGAGATCCCTCTCAATATTCTAATAATTGGAATTTTGGGTCTTAGACTGCATCATTTACACCTTCATGGCCGCAGTATTACTAGTATCATATGTCATGGTAGTCATTGTCACCGTAACCTAGTCCAGTCCCTTGGTCTCAGAAATGGCATGGACCAGCTCTTCCCACAAATCAACTTCCTCAGCTTATACTCACGAGACCGAAGAGAAATGAAGGTGGAAAAATGTGGGAAACATATTTCGAATTCTATAAAATAAAATTAAAATAACACATAACAACAATTTCATCTCCCACCAAATTCCTCCATCGGTACTCCTTCTCTTCATCCTCAACTTCTTGTTCGATGCAACGCGAACCCGAATAACATGGGAGCCTAATACGTTGAGATGCTTAGGTTTCCTGCATATTGAATTACCATTTCAGAATGAAATGAATGAAATCTTGGATCGAGATGAGTGGTGAATACAAAGACACCTCCAATAATTGTTGAATAAAATGAGGACGAAATGCAATGAATTGAAACTTCGATCTAGACGAGTGGTGAATACAAATACACCGTCAATAATTATTGAATAAATTGAGGATGAAGTATTGTCGTCATAACTAGAAGAGGATGTTGGCAGTAATCCAACAACAAATTAGTTTCGAACATCAGCCCCCCACCAAAGAAATTGTCACTAGAGGAGCTCACAGAGGCCCACTTTATCCTAAGAGGTTTTCCCTAAGTAAACAAATTCCTCAACTTGACTTTAATCTTTTGGGAGAATTATAGAATCTATTTGTTAAAATCCCATTGATCGAAGACATGAAATATGTGGAAATTTATGCCAAAACCATTACGTAATTATGCTAAAATAATCTTGGGAGGAAGCCAAAATACCCTACTATAAATGTCATGGGGAATTTCTGAGACATAATATTGGGAAAAACTATACCCATCAAATATGGTGACCCAAGAAACCCGATCCTCACATTCCAAATCAATGGGCTTGATATTTCAAATGTTATAGTAGAACTTGGGGTTACAATTAATGTTATAACATCAACAATTGTACTTACTCTAGGCTTACTTAACCTTAAACCAACCCCAACCGTTCTAGAACTTGTACATCGATCTATTGTGAGACATGTAGGGAAATTTGAAGATGTAATAATTTCCGTGGATTTTTGGGAATACCCTATCAATACCTTAGTATTGTCACTTAATCACTCGTTGTAGGGAACCTCCTGATCTTAGAAAGGCCATGTCTTCCTACGGTAAATGTCTACATTGGTTATCAATTCGGAAACATGGTAATATCGAATGGAGGGATTACAAAAACCTTGTTCTTTACGCTCTTGCGAAACCAAGCTCATCGATCGAGCCTGGGTTTACCCTTCCACAAAATCCTTCCCTCTGTGATGAGTCTCAACTTGAAAATGAAAATATTAGGGTAATTCTCACTATTGGAGAAACTCTTTATTTCAAAGAAGAAATAAAAGATGATGCTTTTAGTATGTTTATTAGTGATCTTGACTTCATTTCCTACCCGAACCAATGACTATTAGATTCTTTTATGAGTTGTACTACCTAAAACGTTCCTATCACAACATCCCATAGTAGTATTCTAGTAGATATTGATCCAAGGAAAACACTAAACATCAATCCCAACCTTTCGCCCTCCCAAATTGAACAATTTTTAAATATCCTTGAGAATAGGAAGGATGGATTTACTTGGGAACAAATGGATATGAAGGGGATTCATTGTGATTTATGTACCCATCACATATATATATGAGAGGAATGTTGCCTTGTTCGCCAACCATAAAGAAGAATGAACCCTGCCTTGAAAAACATTATCTATGAAGAACTGTAGAAGATATTAGATGTTGGGTTTATTTATTTGATATTTGAAAGCCAGTGGGTATCCCCATTAGTCATAGTCCCAAATAAAATTGACAAGTGTGCGATATGAGTCAATTATAGGGAGCTAAATAAATCTACCCAGAAAGATGACATTCCCTTACCTTTCATAAACTAGGTAACCAGATCGAGATAGCTCTTAGAGATAAATATAAGACTACTTTTACTTTCCCCTAGGGAACTTTTTCATACTAGGTCCTACCGTTTGGGCTATTTAATGCACCTGCTACTTTCCAATGGGGAATATTGGGAATCGTTTCTGATTTGATTAATGACAATGTTGCAATTTATAGGCATGAATTTACCCCACATGGTGATTATTTTGAAGATGTTTTTGAACGTTTAGAAAAGGTAATTAAATGATGTAAATAGACTCACATTTCTCTTAGCACTATGAATTGTCATATGATGATGGAAGAAGGGACCATCCTGGGGAAATTACTTTAAGCTACCATAATATGTGTTGATCCCACTAAGGTAAAAGTAATATTAAATTTTCTAACTCTGAAGACCCAGACAATGGTACAAATATTTATTGGTTATGCAAGGTATTATCGATGCTTCATAGAAAAAATTATAAAATAACATTTCCACTTTTCCAACTATTGTCTAAATATGCAGAAATTGTATGGACTGATGCTTGTGAATCATATCTTCCAGTGATCAACATATTAGTCTGTTAAGATAAAATATTGCATGACCCAAATTGGAAAATTCAATTCGATATCTCTACAGATGCTTCCCATACAACAGTTGGGGTAGTTTTGGGGAAACATGAAGATAAGAAGTTGTATTGAATCTACTACGTCAACGAGAATTTAACTGTTGTTGAACTTAGTTATATGGTATCTGAGAAGGAAGATTTGGGTATCATTTATGTTATTAAATTTTTTTGCATTATATTATAAGGTACCCCTACACATCATTCAACCATCAAGTATCTGTTCACAATACCTATAACTCTTGCATAAATCATAAGATGGCTATTATTATTACAAGATTTTGATATCACTATTGTAGACAAACCAGGAAAAGATAATGTTGTAGTAGATTTCATGTCAAGTCAAAATATTAATAATTAAGATACACTTTTAGAAGATAGTTTCCCTAATGAACATGTTTTTGCAATTTATACTCACACCCCTTGGTATGAAGATATTCCTAACTATCTTCTTGCATGTAAGGTAGCTCATCATTTGTTGTATAGGGAACAACGGAGAATTATGTAGCAGAGTTCTCATTATACTTGGATAAAAGCGTACCTCTTCTACAGTGGACGAGATTAGAAAATATGATGTTGTGTAGGTCAGGATGAGATCTAAGATGTTGTGAAAGCTACCCATAATGAACGTTACAGATGACACTTTGCTGATAAATTGACCAGTCACAAGATGTTGTAGATGGGATAGTATTGGCAATCTATATTCTGGGATGCTAGAAAATATGTTCGGAGTTCACACAAATGTCAACGAATGAGCCAACCTGTTTGATCAGATGAAATTCCACTGAAGAGTCAACTAGTCCTTGAGCCCTTTGAGAAATGGGATATTGATTTTGTTTGCAAATTTAATCCTTCATCCAATCAAAAATTCCATATCCTTGTATCTATGAAATATGTGATGAAATGGGTGGAAGCCAAAGTTGTTTCAAAATACACAGAAAAATTGTCGCGTACTTCCTGTTTGAAGAAATCTCTGCTCGATATAGGGCTCCTAGGGAAATAGTTTTAGATGGTGGGGAGTGATTTACATCACATTCAATAATAGCGCTTGTGCAGAAATATGAATCATACACCAGGCGACATCCCCATATCACGCTCAAGCGAATGGTCAAGTAGAGAGAAAAAATAAAGGATTGGAAAGTATTCTTACAAATAATGTGACTAACCATTGCTGGAATTGGGCTGAAAAGCTCACTGGAAAGCATTGTGCATATAGAAATACATGGCATAATAAAATGGGGTTTTCACCATATGAACATATCTATGGGAATTCCTCTCTATTTCTGGTTGAATTTGAGGTCAAAATGCTCAGGACAACTCTGGAAGTAGGCCCACATCTTACTACAGCTCAGAAACATTGACTGGATCAACTCAATGAGTTAGATGAAATCCATTTAGTAGTTGTACAGAACATTGCTAGCATTGAGCAAGAATGAACTAAGTGGCATGATAAATTTATTAATAAAAAGGTGTTTTAAAAAGTTGATTATTCATTACTTTATGATTACCGGTTCAAGGATTTTAAAGGAAATCTCTGCTCAAGATGGATAGGTCCATATGAGGTCAACACAGTGTTTGACAATGGAACTGGTAAACTCATAGCAATACACAATGCACATACTCCTTTACTGGTAAACAAACATTGCATCAGGTTGTATCATCGTTCAACCTCCAAGGTCTCCTTTATTAAACAATTTTTTGATGATTCTAGTTTTGATGTCATTTGTGTAGAAAATTCTTGCTCTCCACATCATATTGAATAATAATAATAATAATAATAATAATAATAATAAATAAATAAATAAAGTAAAATAAAGTTTTAAGTTATCCTACTCTAGTTGCATCTCTCTTTTTCCCATTCCTTTGCAATGCTCTTTTTCCTTTCCCTTCCTGCTACTCCCATTGCAACTCCCTTTTCCCCTTTCCAATGCTCTTTCACCTCTTATTTTTGTTGCTACTCAAGTTGCAGTTCTATTTTTTCTTTCCCTTGTTGTTACTCAAGTTGCAACTCTCTTTTCCCATTTCACAATGCTCTGTTTTCTTTCCCTTGATGCTACTCCAATTGCAATGTTTTTCCCGTTGCTACTCTTATTGCAGCATCTCAGTTGTATCTATTTCAGTATCAAAAGATGTTGATACTGTAGTGGTGTTGATGCTCTAGTGGTGTTGATTCTTTACTGGTGTTGATAATCCTAATGCAAGAGCATTCAACCCAATAATATCATTATATTTTAGCAGACATAGTGGGTCCCGTGTTTTAAGGAAGTTGGTTTCTGAGGTATTGAATTAATGTAAATATTTAAGCTTATGAGTGATTTTAATGAGAATAGGAATTAATTAGATATTGTGAGACATATTTGTAAATGTTCTCAAATGTAGGAGAACATGAGGGTATTAGGATTAGTTAGGAATTAGTTTGAAGAAACTGTTGAACAACTGAAAATTAACTAAGGAATAGTTCCTCAACTGTAAAGAAACTAGTAATGATGTATTGAAAATAGAAAAAGAGAAAGGTTGGAGAGGTTAGCTAGCCAGCCAGCCAGCTAGGGAAAGTGTGATTGTAAGCCTACGGGTAGATGAGAAAACAAAGGCCACTGTAAAGAAGAATAAGATGTGAGAGACATAGATTTCATTCAGTAATCATTGTTTATGTTTATAGATTCAGAGATTGATTCGAATCTGTATAAATGTGTATTTCATGTGTTAGATTATGAATTATGTGTTATCAGAGATTTGGGTAATACAAATATGTGTAGGAAGAGTTGAGAAAAATCCATAGAGGAGGACAAGAGACAGAGGATAGTAATGGATCATTGAATCCGTTAGAAGGATCAAAGCCAAAGCTCAGCAGGAAGTGCGCAGTGAAACAACCAAGGGATCAAAACCCGAAGAAAACCCCAAGAACCACAATAAACATTGAAGAAACAGTGAAAACCAAGTAAAGAGGTGGACAAAATAATGAAGTATCATTGAACAACAACCATTGGATCTTTAATATCAACGGACCAGATCCAATCGCAGAGGAGATGGAGGAATATCACATTGGCAGAAACCGTTCATGTTGTCGGATGGTCGAAAGGAATGAGCAATTATGATCATGCGATTAAACATCAACCATCGGATTGTGAGCTTGATCAATGGCTTAGATGTAATCACATATCGTAAAAGTTAGGAGTAGAGGGATGGAGCAATAGTGATAGTTGATAGCGATATTGCGATATTGCCGATGAGTGATGAGGCTGATCAGAGATCGGGCAGATCAGAGATGCGATAGATCAGAAGCATCGATGAATAGGAATCAGAGGAGGAGCAGCGTAGCAGAAGTGTAGTGGACTGGAGGATAAATATAAGTGCGGATGTATAAATTTGGAGATCCACTTATATGGTTCAGAGCGAGACATTAGTTTTTTTCCTTTATATTCTATAAAGTGCATGGGCCGAGTTGTTTAAGGCTTAAGTGTTGTTTAACTCCTTATCAGAGTCAGAGGGGCATTAAGAGTATATATGTGGCATGACCACAGTAACTTGCAAGGAGCGATTTCGATAAAGGCAATCCTTGGGAAATGTGCAAAGGCTTATGTGTTGTGGAAAAGGTATGTTGGTGCATGTTTTTACGTGTATTCTCTTATCAGAGAATTACAATTGATTAAACCCATGATAGAAGGGTTTTACAATTAAGTCTAGTTTTAACCAAAGTTTATAAGATGAAGGTTTAATGTGAGGGCTTAAGGGTTTTATAAAGGTCATGAAGGGTTTCAAAAATCCCGATAAGAGATATTTGAGGAAGGCTTTAATAAAAGGGTTAATGGAGGCTTGAGGGTAGATTTAATTCTCGATATGTGGATTTTTCCTAGTAGTTAGCCTATGTTGGGTTTTAGCAAATCATTTAGAATTAAAACTGATAAAGGGGCCTTAACCACTGATGGTTGAATATTTGACTCCTTAGAGAGTTAAATTCCTGGGGAAAATGTGATTATGCATTTGTATATGCATACATTGGGTAAAGCAGGGGTAACCCTGCATCAATTGGTATGAGAGGAAGTTAATGTTCTTGGAGAAAACATAGAACAAATTTATGTTTTAAGTTGTTTATGCAAGAAAGGGAGATCAGATTTTTAACTAATAAATAGCAAGCACACATGGATAAAAGTGCAGCAGAACTTGGAGATGCAAGGAAACAGAGAACAATCCATTCAAAGTGTAGGAGATTAGTAGAACAAGATCATGCTGCGATCTTGAAAGGTGAGATGACATGTTTTGTTTTGATTTGATTTGAAGATTGGAGAATGTGTGGTTTTTAAATTGACACACCAATAACAACATAAGAAGATGATAAGGTGTTGAAGCCCCAAAAATCAGGTCGAAAATAAGGGCGATACCCACCCGGTTCAGACCTTGGTTGGCAGCTCCTTATCCATTTGGTATAGCGGGTCCGACTGGGGATAATGGGACCAGTTTCCCAATTTAAGGGTGTGTGTGTGTGTAGAGTTGGATGATGCTGATCTAAGAGTACTTAAAGCTAATTTAATTCAAACTTCTAAACTAACTCTATGCTATTGTAATCTAATGAGAAACAACACATCTAATCTATGCTAACACGGGGTGAATATCTTCTATTATGTGATCTAAAGAGATTTCAAACAATAACTAGTAATAAAGATCATTCAGCTATCATAAGAATAGAAATCAATTGAGAGAAACCACTTTGCATAAAAAGTTAGGCAAAATAGTTGTGAACATCATATCGCATAATAAGTTATTCATATATCAAACATAAATAAATGACTCCACCGTACAAAAGTGCCAAATGGTAGCTCATACATTCATTCAGTAACATATAAACAACTAAAAACTGTATATCACTTTAAGAATATAAACAGAAATAGTCAAGAGATAAAAGTACCATTTATGACTGGTTCCACTCATAAGCTTCAAGCAACAATAATTTATCTCTCCTTGCTCTAACATCTACTAAGAGTAAAGAAGTGCAACATTAGTAGCAGATATCAAATACAAACATCAATAAACCTTGATTCATCCATTCATCAAAACCCCCTCCGAGGGTGCAAAAGTGCATGTTCTGAGGACAAGTTTTTTGACAAATTTCTGGACCCTTCTCCTAATGCCTGAGAAGGGTTTAAATACTGCTAACTAATTAACTTAATTACATAAATTTAGGATACGGTTTTAAATGACCGCCCTTCTTCTAAAGCAAAACTATTTCTAAAAATTGAATCTAATTCCTAACCATTTCTGTATTTTCTACTTAGTGCTGCAAGCATGCAACATTCACCTGGGAAGAGTCGGTTGGTCGCCTTCTGCATTCGTTTGAGCTATGAGAATAGAAATAACAAGCGTTGGCACCACTTTCTGGTAAACTAGAATATATTTTCGAGAATCTTCCTCTGACTGGGTGTATTCACTGCGTGTATACTTGGTAATAACCCAAATTTCTCTCAAACTGCTTCTGCTTTGCTATTTCGGTTTCCGGCCTTGCGAATGACTAAATAAGTTAGGGACTTTTCTCTCTGAACAATTTTCTGCATCGAAAAATGCCTCCGTTCTTTGTTCCGGGCTTTTCTGGTGCGTTTTCCTTCTTTAGCGCCTTTTTCTTTTTGCTTTACCCATAAGCTTCAGGATCTTTTGTAAACATGCTGCTTTTGTGCCCCTTTGACTCTGAGTTTTGGATGGCCTATTGACATCAACATCTGTTGAGTGATACTCTGGAATCTGTGGTCCTGTTGCATGCGGCATCTGTTTATGAAGGGATCTCTTCTCTGTTCTCCTAGCATTGACGCTTTCCCCTTTTCCATAGATGTTTCCTGCACATTGCTTCATGTTATTTCCTGTCTTACAGTTTACGCAAAGGAAAAGAGTAATGATAATAAAGATTGACATGAAAGCTTTAAGCTCTTATGAATGCATAATCATGACACCCATATCAAACTAACTCTTCGAAAAACACAAAACTGTCCTTCTTGAATAATTTGGTATACATTCATTAATTTCTTTTAAGGCGCGTGTCCAATTTTGGTTTACGGACAACTTTCCTTGAATACTGCGCCGATGAAAATTTGCGATGGGTGATTTCTGGGACTCACATCGCAGAATCGCAGATCGCGTCGTCAGGATGTGTCATCGCAGAAATTCATGATCGCATTTATCGCAAATCGCATTCATCGCAGATCGCAGCATCGGAGATCGCAACATCGCAGATTGCAGATCGCGCTTAGTCATTGAATCATTGTGTGCTGCTTACGCGATGTTGTGATATGCGACGTCGCATATCGACCGTCAGAGATTTCTTAAGATTTTTCATTTAAGGGCGCTTCATAATATATGCGATGCGATGAATTTCGTGTCGCTTCTTCGCAGTTTATTATGCTCATAGAAAAATGTTTCATTCTCTTCTCGCGATGCGATACAACTTTAAGGAGTTGAATAAAAAAAATTTCATAAAATGTTTTTTGGATTTTTTATTAAGGGTACCCATTTGCTTGGTGTTATTGCTAATACCAAACAAAGAGGGGGGTTGTTGGTGGCCACAACAATGGCGATTCACTGGGAAGAACCAGTTATCTCTGCTTTTCTATTGAATTTTAACTTCCAAAGCAGAAAAATTTTCATAAGTCTAAATTTTGTTATGGACAGATAGAGTACATTATGCCTTATCCTATCAATGATATTTTGTTTCAACCTTTTCCTATTCCAATTGTTTGCTTCCTCAGGCTTAGTCCTTGTATTTACATGAGCCATTACTTGGTCTTTTAAAGATAAAATAAGGTCTTCTCTGTGTGTTGGCTTTTAAAATATGCTCATTTGTCGTAGGTAGAGCCTCTGCTGCCAGCAGGCGTCCATAGCCTCGACAGGGTTACTTGTTACCCAGCAATGATCCTTTATCCTGCTTAAGGCTATTTACAACTTTTCAGAGAAAAACCCATTTTGACACTTTTTTCCTTTTTTACTCTCTAAAGAACAATGTCTTGGTTTGGTGGCCAAATTATGACAAAGTCATTCACTTGATTTACACTTTTGCTGAACAAGCTGGCTCGTGATGAGACCCATTGACTTTTGGTTGCAACAATCTTGAGTCGTTGCCATGTTTTGGTGGACAGTATTGGCAAAGTCAGAAAGTTATAATATCTGTGATCATGATAAGCCGGCTCGTGACGAGACCTCTTATTCTTTGAGATATAGTGTTTTCTCGGATTGTTCCCCTGAATGTTGCGATTTTCTTTAGCAGGGAGGAAATCATTATTTTTCCTTAAGAAAGCTCTGGACGGAAATAATAGAGTTTGAAAATAGCAGCTTTATAGAGAATATTTATTTTGTTATTGATACCTTTCATTGTGCTGATATAAAACAATTTCTTCGCTAAAGGTTGCTTTCATCAAATTTTTTGAAGTTGAAACTAGTATCATACCTAGGCTAAAGTTAACTCTATCTGTCAATAATAAAGATCAGATTTTTCAAAAAAATTTACTATTTGTACAAGCGAAAAAAATCAAAATCTGATAGAGAATTGGTGTCTTTTTTCGTGAACCCCTGTAGTAACCATCTACAACTGGTTTTATGTATAAGAAAGAAAAGAAAAAAACTAAAACTATCCTACAAAATAGAAGAATAATCTTCTATGGAAAATATATTTTAAGGATCTGTCCATTAACAGGCAAAGAATCCCTTCTACCTGCTAAATCCTCCAACACAAACGTTGATGGGCCTATGACTTCTACAATCTGAAAAGGACCAAGCCACATCTTCTGAAATTTTGTATGTTTGCCCTTTTCTTCATGAGCCTTATCCCATTTCAAAACTAAATCTCCCATCTGAAAATTTTTTCTGGTCATTATGCTCGAGTCAAAAGAGGATTTTATTAGCGCTTGGTGATGAGCATGGGTTTTCTTAGCTTGTTCTCGTTGTTCTTCTAATTTAATTATTTCCATTTGTCTTAGTTGTATGGAGGAAGTAGATACTTCATCGATGTATTGTACTAAAGACAAAGAGGGGATGACTAAGTGAGTTGGAAGAACCACTTCTTTCCCATAAACTAAATTAAAGGGAGAAGTGCCGATTGAAGCTTTCTTCGTTATTCTATCTGCCCATAAAGCATTTACCAAAGTCCTGTGCCAATTCTTTTGGTTCTAGTCAACTGTTCTTTTAATAATCCTGATTAGGTTTTTATTTGTTGACTGAGCCAATCCATTACCTTGCGGATAGTATTTGGCCAAATATTTCAGTTTGAACCCTCTTTTAAGTGCAAACTCAGTCATTGTATTCCCAAAAAAGTATGAGGCATTATCAAACATTAAAGTCGTTGGCAATCCAAACCTAGTGATTATAAATTGATCTATGAATTCAATGATGTTTTCAGAATTAGCTGTCTTGAGAGGAACTGCTTCTACCCATTTAGTAAAATAATCTGTTGCCGTGAGGATGTATCTATGCTGCTTAGAAGAGTGAGGAAAGATCTCACCTATTATGTCCAAGCCCCACTGACTGAATGGTTGCTCGATGTTTACCGACTGTAGTGGCATGGACTATTTCTTTTGTCTCCCTGCAGTAGTTTGGCAGACTTGGCATTTCCTCACATAACTGTGTGAGTCTTTGAACAGCGTGGGCCAATAATATCTTGCACATAAGATTTTATGTGCAGTAGCATCCCCAACATAGTGTCCGCCTGCTGGTCCATCTTGGAGTTCCTGCAAAACCTTTTCGGCTTTAGTTTTCTCAAGACACCTAAGAAGAACAGAATCGTAATTCCTTTTAAACAGAACATCATCTATGAGCTGATATTGTTTAGCTTTCAATATAAGAGCTCGTTTCTTGGTGTGATCCAGGTGTGATGGAGCATACCCGTTCTTAAGATAATAAATGGTGTCAGCATATAATGATTCTGCATCGTTTAGGCTTACCTCATACATTTGTACCTCTTCAGATGAATTTTCAGGAATTTGCGATGCTCCAACCAACACTTTGCAGAAGCCTTGACCTCTCACAATGCTTGCTGGTTTGATCTCAAGGTCGTATTCTTGTAAAGCAGTGATCCAATTTTCTCTTTTTTCACCCACATCCTTCTGTATTAGAAGATTTCTTACCGCTGGAAATGGTACTATGACCTTAGTATGGGTTTTAAGTTAAAAAGGTCTGAAATATTTGACCTCTTTGAAAACAACATATGCCTGTTTCTCCACGTCTGAATAGTTGAGTTCAGCACTTTCTAAATTCGAGCTAAAAAAATGCGATTGGAGCTTCCGCTTTCTCTTGATTTGCTTGAGTTAGAATCGCGGCATATCATTTCTCTGAGGCAAATATGTATAAGATAAAATATTCTGAAAAATTCGGGGTTGCTAAAGATGGAGCGTTAATGATAGCTTGTTTGATCAAGTTGAATGCTTCAAGCTCATCTTGATCTCATTTAAAATTTGAATTCTTTCTAATCATGGTTTGCAAAGGAGAAACAATTCGTGAAAAATCTGGAACAAATCTCTTCACAAAATTGATTTGACCAAGGAAAGATTGCATGGCTTTTTTGTTATGAGGTAGGGATATTTCAGAAATTTCTTTGATTCTGTCAGGCTCAATGTGAATACCAGATTTTGACACTATGAATCCTAGAAGTTTTCCTTCACTTAATGTGAAAAAAGATTTCTTTGGGTTAAGTGAAATCCCATACCTTAAACATCGTTGAAAGATTTGTTTCAAGTCTTTGAGATGGTCGCTTCGCTTCTTGGAGTACACTGTTATATCATCCAAATAAATTACTACAGATTTATTGACTAAACCCTTGAATGCGATGTCCATGGCTCTCTGAAATGTAGCGCCGACATTGATCAAACCAAATGGCATCTTTCGATATGCGTATGTGCCCCATTTAGTTCAGAATGTGGTTTTTAACTGATCATCGGGATGTACCAGCACTTGATTGTATCCTGAAAATCCATCCAAAAAAGACATTAGTTCTAAGCCTACTACTGCCTGTAATATCTGCTCCATAGGTGGGAGGGGAAAATTGTCTTCTTGACAGGCTTTGTTGAGATTCCGAAAATCGATTCAGATTCTAATATCTTTGTTTTTCTTTCTAATGGGTACCATATTGGAGACCCATTTGGAATGTCTGATGGGGAAAATTATTCTAGCTGTTAATAACTTATTTAGCTCAGTTTTTATCTGATTTTCTAAATTGGGGTGGATTTTTCTGAGTTTCTGTTTGACAGGTTTTTCATTGCCAATCATAGGGATAGTATGTTGAATGATAGAAGTGTCGTATGTATTCAGCTCATCATAATTCCAGGCAAAAACATTTTTGTATTGTCTCAAAAGACGAATATACGCTAGTTTTTCTTCAGGGGCTAGGCCGTGGCCTAGATTAACGTTTTGTGGTTTATCATCGGTTCCTAGGTTTACTAATTCGTAGTTCAGAGTTGAACTGTAGAGCTTAGAATTGGTAGACCTTTTAAACCGACTTTTCAAATCGTATAAGTCTTCCAACTTAACCACCAATTTAGGTATAGCATTATCAGTGCTATCTTGTTGTATTTGTCGATCGTGATGGTCTTCGTCAATTATATGATTGGAGTAGGATCCTTCAGAAGTGAGGAAATTTACAATATCAGGATCTTCATTGAATACTCTCCAATTTGTAATGTTGTCAGGGATGGACGGTCTAAAGATTAATTCTATTGAGAATCTATCTGGACTAAAATCTTCGGAGGGAATAAGTCTAGAGGCTATGTTAGCTAAAAGGTCTGCGCTCGCGTTTTGGAGTCTTGGGATTGACGAAATATTGAATGCTATGAAATGCTCAGTCAGATCTTGTACTAAAGATTGATAGTGTTTCAAATGACCTGATAGGCAATGTATGGTGTTACGTACCTATTTGACGACAATCTCAGAGTCTTCGAAGACTTGAAGATACTTGACGTTCAACCCGATTGCTTTGTATAGGCCTTGCACCAAGGCCTCATATTCCGCTGTATTGTTTGTGCAATCGAATTCAAGTCTGCATGTAAGCATGGTCCTATTTCCTTTTGGACTAATCAGAACGCATCCTGCTCCTGCTCCTTCGTTAGATTTATAGCCATCAAAATATAATTTCCAAAACAAAGATGTATTTATAGGTTTGTCTACAAAATTAACACACTTTGAATTATCAGTTTAAGAAAAAATTTCGACTTGGGACAAAACTGAATTTTCTAAGTAAGGTGATGTATGAGCATTGAAATTGCCGAGGAAAGAATCTACCGAGTAATTGCATATGATACCGCTATTATATGCTATTGCTTCATTTTCTCCCTCCAATTTCGTTACTATGTAAGTCTTCTGGTGTAACTCTCGTTCAACATTTATTTGATTTGGTTTAGCATTTTAGGGTAACCACATGTGCGACCAATCGGTTGAGAAGTATCCATGGAGTTTTTCGGACCAATCCCTGCTAAGAATTAAGCCATAGAATCCTGGGATATCAGCTACTAGAATGTCAATAACCTGGCATACCTTCGGGTTAGACGACAATGTTATGGTCACTTGATTAAGTTCACCAATCACTTCGACTTGAGATCGATCAAGTTGAACTATGCGCACTGCAGATTTTTGTGGTTGAACATTCAAATTGGCACATATTGATCTGGGTAAAATATTCGTTGAAGCCCCAGAATCTACCAAACAATTGTGTACATTTTTATTGAAAATTTCATAAGTGAGAAGAAAAGGGGGAGTGTGAGACCTTGATCTTCCTCCAATCAAGGCGATGTCATTTGGATCAATATTATTGATCGTGTTGGTTGGAGGTGTTCCCATGTTGTGGGAAGCTACAACTATAGGCAAAGATGTAGTAGGTACGGCATGTAATTCTTTCATCATTATCTTCTGTTGATGTTTCGATTTGCTCAATTCATAAAGGGTGATATTAACCCTAGTCTTTTTCATGTCATCAATAATTTTGTATTCCATTTCATCCGACACTATCAGTGTTCTTGATGGAGGTGTTTGATCTGGTTGGACTGGGCTAGATTGAGTCGCTTTAGCAGTCCTTTTCTTTGTTGCGACTTTATCTTTTGCTGCAGGGCTTGCACCCTTCTTCTTAGGGGTAGTTTGGGGAGGATCAAGTTGATTTTTGCTTCGTGTGCTAACTGGAAATGCTTCTTGATCTTCTTCTTGTGGGAGGATGAAATCCCACATTCCTTGTAGTTCCACAACTTCTTCGTCATCAATCTGCCCTTCAGTGGTACTCTCTTCTTCTTCCTCTTCTTCGGATTCGACATTTGAGATAGCGTTGGGTGGTTTCACATCCATTGAAGGGCCTCTTTTAAAAGCTCTGTAGGGCTTTTTTGAAGAAGTTTCTGCTACTTGTTTTTTTATGTCAATCATCTCATTGGACATGGTCTTTAATACTTTTTGCAATCCTTCCAAATCGAAAGGATCTTTCATTTGTTTCTTCTTGGAGTCTTCCTTGAAGGTGACTTTTTTAGATTTGCGTTCCTTTATCGCAGATCTCTTTTCCAGGGTTACTACGCGTTTCTCTACTACTATCGCCTCTGTCAGGTTTTCAACTAAGGTTGTTTTATTCACCCTATCCATGAAGATTGCTAAGTTTGATGGTAAGGCCGTAATATACAATTGACATAGTACTTCTTCGTTGGGTTGGGAAGAAGTGGGAATTTTGTTGAGGATTTTATTGAACCGTAAATTGAAATCTTTAATGGGTTCTCTAGCCTCGGCTTTAAGATTGGATAGGTCATTGATTAACGTTGCCGTTGATCTGTCATCACCAAACTTGGTAAGGAATTGACTTTGAAAAATGTCCCAACTTGTGATAGACCCGGAAGGTAATGAAAAGTACCATGACTCGGCTCTTCCTTGCATTGTATAGGGAAAAAGCTGGACAACAGCATCCTTGTTGGTAACTCCATTGAGATTGACAGAAAGCATGAAATTGTTAATGTGCTCTTCAGCTAGCATGCCTGCTTCTCGATTGAATTTGGGTAGCCATTTCTCAGGCTGGGCCAGTATTTGGCTCAGGGGTGGAGGCATTAAAACTGCCCCAGGATTGTTCCATGGAGACTGGGCTATCGTTGAGCTTCTAGTAAATGAAAGTGCAGAGGATGATCCTTGAGGCTGGGAAGATGAAGATATTATGATCTTAGACGATTGAAGCAGAGGGGTTGTGGAAGATGGATGAGTGGTTTGGAATGAAGATGTGGGTGGCTGACTTCGCGATGAGGGAGTTGAAATGGACGATGTAGATGAAAGAGTCTCACTGTCAGACTCTTGTGGTGTTTTCCTTGCTCTTTTCTGGTGGGGAGAGGGAATTCAGTTGGCTGGATGCCAAAATTTTCACTCTTTAATCTGGTCAGGGGATGAGCAGAATTGTACTGCGAAGTCACGCTGCTTTGAGATTTATCAGACCTCTGTGTAGAAATAGAAAATCCCTGGAGTTTGAGAATCAGAGTTTGAACTTCAGGGGGTTCAATGGTAGATTGATTTGAAATATTAGGGTATGTAGGAGCTGTTAATACTCGAGTGACTTCTGACTCTGGATTTAAACGTACTGGGGAAGTCGGGGGAGTTGATGAGGGTGATTTACTCTCAGAATGGTATTTAGATTTTGATTTAGGTTCCATTCATAGTTCGGTCCCTCCTTCTAGCGCCAAATATGTTGAAGCCCCGAAAATCGGGTCGAAAGCAAGGGGGATACCCACCCGGTCCGGACCTTGGTTGGCAGCTCCTTATCCGTTTGGTATAGCAGGTTCGACTGGGGATAATGGGACCAGTTTCCCAATTTAAGGGTGTGTGTGTGTGTAGAGTTGGATGATGCTGATCTAAGAGTACTTAAAGCTAATTTAATTCAAACTTCTAAACTAACTCTATGCTATTGTAATCTAATGAGAAACAACACATCTAATCTACGCTAACCCATGGTGAATTTCTTCTATTATGCGATCTAAAGAGATTTCAAACAATAACTGGTAATAAATATCATTCAGCTATCATAAGAATAGAAATCAATTGAGATAAACCACTTTGCATAAAAACTTAGGCAAAACAGTTGTGAAAAACATATCGGATAATAAGTTATTCATATATCAAACATAAATAAATGACTCCACCGTACAAAAGTGCCAAATGGTAACTCATACATTCATGCAGTAACATATAAACAACTAAAAATTGTATATCACTTTAAGAATATAAACAGAAACAGTCAAGAGATAAAAGTACCATTTATGACTGGTTCCACTCATAAGCTTCAAGCAACAATGATTTATCTCTCCTTGCTCTAACATCTACTAAGAGTACAGAAGTGCAACATCAGTAGCAGATATCAAATACAAACATCAATAAACCTTGATCCATCCATTCATCAAAACCCCCTCCAAGGGTGCAAAAGTGCATGTTCTGAGGACACATTTTTTGACAAATTTCTGAACCCTTCTCCTAATGCCTGAGAAGGGTTTAAATAATGCTAACTAATTAACTTAATTACATAAATTTAGGATACGATTATAAATGACTGCCCTTCTACTAAAGCAAAACTATTTCTAAAAATTGAATCTAATTCCTAACCATTTCTGTATTTGCTCCTTAGTGTTGCAAGCATGCAACATTCGCGTGGGAAGAGTCGGTTGGTCGCCTTCTGCTTTCATTTGAGCTATGAGAATAGAAATAAAAAGCACTGGCACCACTTTCTAGTAAACTAGAAGATATTTTCGAGAATATTCCTCTAGCTGGGTGTATTCACTGCGTGTATACTTGGTAATAACCCAAATTTCTGTCAAACTGATTCTGCTTTTGCTATTTCAGTTTCCGGCCTTGCGAATGACTGAATAAGTTAGGGACTTTGCTCTCTGAACAATTTTCTTCATCGAAAACTGCCTCCGTTCTTTGTTTCGGGATTTTCTGGTGCGTTTACCTTCTTTAGCACCTTTTTCTTTTCGCTTTACGCATAAGCTTCAGGATCTTTTATAAACATGTTGCTTTTGTGCGCCTTTGACTCTAAGTTTTGGATAGCCTATTGACGTCAGCATCTGTTGAGTGATACTCTGGAATCTGTGGTCCTCTTGCATGCGGCATCCATTTATGAAGGGATCTATTCTCTGTTCTCCTAGCATTGACGCTTTTCCCTTTTCCTTAGATGTTTCCTACACATTGCTTCATGTTATTTCCTGTCTTACACTTTATGCAAAGCAAAATAATAATGATAATAAAGATTGACATGAAAGCTTTAAGCTCTTATGAATGCATAATCATGACACCCATAATGAACTGACTCTTTGAAAAACACAAAACTGTCCTTCTTGAATAATTTGGCGTACATTCATTAATTTCTTTTAAGGCGTGTGCCCAATTTTGGTTTACGGACAGCTTTCTTTGAATACTGCACCGAGGAAAATTTGCGATGGGTGATTTCTGCGACTCGCATCGCAGAATCGCGGATCACGTCGTCAGGATGTGTCATCGCAGAAATTTATGATCGCATTTATCGCAAATCGCATTCATCGCAGATCGCAGCATCGCAGATCGCAGATCGCACTTAGTCATTGAATCATTGTGTGCTGCTTACGCGATGTTGCGATATGCGACGTTGCATATCGACCGTCGGAGATTTCTTAAGATTTTTCATTTAAGGGTGCTTCATAATATATGCGATGTGATGAATTTCGCGTCGCTTCTTCGTAGTTTATTATGCTCATAGAAAAAATGTTTCATTCTGTTCTCGCGATGCGGCACAGCTTTAAGGAGTTGAATACAAAAATTTTCATAAATTTTTTTTTTGTATTTTTTATTAAGGGTCCCCATTTGCTTGGTGTTATTGCTAATACCAAACAAAGAGGGGGGTTGTTGGTGGCAACAACATAAGGTTACAACAATCTAGATCGAGGAGTACCCAATCGGTTCAAGAGGAAAGAACGAGAGAAATGCTAACAGACTAAGCTAAGAGGAGTGAATCTTAGTGAAGCTATGTAGCAAGAAGGAGACTTGTATTGCAGATGTATTGTTGCAGCTCACAAAGGTAATTCCATAGAGGACGTGGTAGAATTGTTAAGGTATGGAAGGAAGTTGGATAGACTTTCTAAGTAAAAGAAGAAGTGCTTAGAGCCAAGTATTTCATGTTGATTGAAATACAGGAGGACAATTGTGTTCTTGAGAGGTAAAGATGAGTTGAAGCCTAGATGAAGCAGAGAGAAGTGCTCAAAGAGGTTCCAGAAAATAGAGAACCAAGTGCTTTCCAATAGACCAAGGACAAAGGAAAGCTTGGTGAGGTAAGTTGCAATAAGGAGGACCTGTTGTTGCAGAGGCTTTAATGTAACTCATAGTAAATGAGTGAGGAGCTCATGAATATGGAGAAGAAGATGACTACTGATGGACATAGCAGAGGTTATGAGGAAGACCATAGTAGAAGAAAGATGAAGAAAGAGGTTGCCAAGGAAAATGGAAAGAGGTCTGATTCAAGAGGATATTAACAAGGAAATTGCAGAGATAAAAGAACAACTCAATGTATTGAGGATGATACTTGAGGAAAATCAAAGACAAGTTTGGGCCTTGAGGAAAAAGGAATTCAAGTGGTCTAATCTACATGGAAGGCTGCAACAGAAGTAAGTAAAGTGGCAGGTGGAAGAACTCAGAGAGGCTGAGTTGGAAATGGAAGAATCAATTTGTGAACTAGAGCAGGGTCAAGTTCTGGGTGAAGATGAAAACTTGATGAATGAAACTTCAAGTGAGATCAAAGGGTCACATGATTTTAAATCTGGTAATTTGTGTATGGTTTCAAGTGGAACACATGAAGAAGGACAATTTTTTAATATTGTCATAATGAAGGAAGAAGATTCGTAGAATCTAAATTCTTTTCCAAAAGAAAAAAGTAGAGATAGATATCAAGCAATCAAGTAAAGGACTTGATGAGATTGAGAAGAAGACCAATGAATATATTTTGATTCATGTAGAGGAATTGGAACAACAGGAGGATTTGATGATTGAATCATCAAATGAGATCATGAAATCTCATGGGTTTAAAATTGACAAATTGTGTGTGAATACAGGTATTGTAGAAGACAAACCATCCTATGGAATTGTCTTGAATGAAGCTAAAAGTTGCCAAGAAAAGTATGATGATGACTGTCTTTTGAATGACCAAATAGTGTCACCAACAAGTTATGCTTGTGACAAAGAAGAAGATAGTGAGGATTGTATAGAAATTTTTGGATAAATTCCAAGAATGATGGCAAATTTGTGGCATGAGTTAATTCTTTTGGAAGAAAGGCTAGAAGACCAAAAGGTAAGAGTTTAGATTGTAAAATCAGAACTGAACGAGAATGAAGAAGTTCAATACAGTGAAAAAAAATAGGAATACATCATTGGATCAGATGATGTGGAAGAGAGACTAACT
Source organism: Pinus tabuliformis (assembly GCA_031772625.1). Classification (NCBI taxonomy): domain Eukaryota; kingdom Viridiplantae; phylum Streptophyta; class Pinopsida; order Pinales; family Pinaceae; genus Pinus; species Pinus tabuliformis. The sequence goes on along the minus strand of CM062814.1, from coordinate 264,956,962 downwards.
GACAGTCTTGTGAATTCTGCTGAGAATTGAAAACAACACACTGGTGTGCTGATAGAGGAGGAGAAAACAGAGCAGCATACTAATGTGTTTCCAAAGGAAGAATACCCACTGAGTCCTTATGTTTTCTATTTTAATAATTATTTTATGAGTGTAGGTATAGTTGCAGATGCTGGAAGAAATTTGGCACAGATGAGCAGCCAAATGAAAATTAAAGAAAAAGATTCCATGGAAAAATTTAATCCATGGAACAGAGATGTTCAATTGTTGGAGAGAATGTTGGAAAGTCAGAATTCAGTGTAGCCAAAGATAACTATGAAAGAGGGTAAGGTTGAAAGGGCAGCATCAAGAACAAGCAAGGAATAAGTAAGGAACCAACAACTACATGGTGGAAGTAACCAACAACAATTTGAAGAGTTAGTGAACAACAACAACAACCTGAGGCAGAGAGAAAGAAGAAAAGGTGGCAGAGGATGGACCAACCCAAAGATGTGTTGGAAAAATAAATTGAAGAATTGTTGCAGCTGATGATCAAACATGACATAGGGGGAAAGTTGATGATAGCAAGAAGGATTATGAATCAGAGTATGAACCTGATTGACAAGGAGAGAAAGATAAAGCAAAAGACAGTAGATCTACAGCAACAACAAAGGATAAAGGCATTTGGGATGTTGCAAACTAAAGTTTGGGACCCTCGAGGTTTTTTCTAACAACATATGAAGACACATGATCAGGAGATCATGATTATTTTCTACCTTGGGAGTCTGATGTAGGAGCATTCATCCCAACAATATCATTGTATGTTAGTAGACATAGGGGGTATTGTGTTTTAAGGAATTTGGTTTCCTAAGTTTTGAATTAATGTAAATATTTAGGCTTATGAGTGATTTTAATGAGAATACGAATTAATTACATATTGTGAGACATATTTGTAAATTTTCTCGAATGTAGGAGAACATGAGAGGATTATGATTAGTTAGGAATTAGTTTGAAGAAAATATTGAACAACTAAAAAGGAACTGAGTAACAGTTCCTCAACTATAAAGAAACTGCTAATGTTGTATTGAAAAGAAAAAAAGAGAAAGGTTGGAGAGCTTAGCTAGATAGCCAGTGAGCGAGGGAAAGTATGATTGTAAGCCTATAGGTAGATGAGAAAACAGAGACCGCTATAAAGAAGAATCTGGCTCGAGAGACAAAGATTTCATTCAGTAATCGTTGTTTATGCTTATAGATTCAGAGATTGATTTGAATCTGTATAAATGAGTATTTCATGTGCTACATGATGAATTATGTGCAACCAGAGATTTTTGTAATACAAATATGTGCAGGTAGAGTGGACAAAAATCCACAGTGGAGGAGAAGAGATAGAGGAGCGTAATGGATTGGTTAATCCATTAGAAGGATCAAAGCCAAAGCTTAGGAGGAAGTGCACAATGAAACAACCAAGGGATCAGAACCCGAAGAAAACCCCAAGAACCACGATAAACATTGATGAAATGATGATAACCAAGTTAAGAGGCAGACAACAGAATGAAGTATTGTTGAATAAAAACCGTTGGATCTTTAAGATCAATGGACTAGATCCAATCACAGAGGAGATGGAGGAATATCGAATCGGTAGAAATCTTTCAAGTGTTGTCAGATGGCTGAAGGGAACAAGTGATTGCGATCATGCAATTAATCGTCAACTGTCGGATTACGAGCATGATCGACGGTTTAGGTGTAATCGCTTATCGCAAAAATTAGGTGTAGAGGGATGGAGCGATAATAATAGCCGATAGTGATATTGCGATATCATTGATGAACGATGAGGCCAATCGGAGATCGTGTGGATTGGAGATGCGATAGATCGAAGGCATCATCAATCAGGAATCAGATGAGGAGCAGTGCAGTGCAAGCATACCATATCCGACGATAAATATAAGTGCAAATGTATAAATTTTGAGATGTTCTTATATGGTTCGGACCAAGACTTTAGTGTATTTACTTTGTATTCTATAAAGTGCATGGGCTGCATCTTTTAAGGCTTAAGTGTTGTTTAACTGCCTATCGAAGTCGGAGGGGCGTTAAGAGTATATATGTGGTATGGCCACAGTAACTTGCGAGGAGCGATTGTGATAAAGGAAATCCTTGGGAAATGTGAAAAGGTTGATGTTTGGCACAAAAGGTATGTTGGTGCATGTTTTTACATGTATTCTCTTATAAGAGAATTAAAAGGAATTAAAGTACCGATATTAGCATTTTACGGTTAAGTCTAGTTTTAACCAAATTTTATAAGATGAAGGTTTAATGTGAGGGCTTAAGGGTTTTATAAATGTCATGAAGGGTTTTAAAAGTCCCTATAAGAGATATTTGAGGAAGGCTTTAATAAAAGGGTTAATGAAGGCTTGAGGGTAGATTTAATTCTTGATATGTGGATTTTTCCTAAGAGTTAGGCTATGTTGGTTTGTAGCAAATCATTTAGCATTAAAGTTTCTAAAGGGGCCTTAACCACTGATGGTTGAAGATTTGACACCTTAGGGAGTTAAATTCTTGGGGAAAATGTGATTATGCATTTGTATATGCATACTGTGGGTAAAGCATGGTAACCCTCCATCAAATCCACTATTGCTGATACTGCCAATGATGATACACCACTAGTGTTGATACTCTTACAATGTTGATACTCCTGTAAGGTAAGGCGTCAGGTACATCCGTGAGAAGCTCCATGAATTTAATTAACATTTCGTTAATAACATGAGCAATCAAAGATGGGGAAGGTCTTACCTTAGTTGGGTGGATATTATCATATTTAATAATAACGATACCATTTTTCGTCATTATTGAACCTCATTAAATATGATTTTAATTATCATATCATACCATTAATATGGTAGTATTACCGACTCGTATCATATCTCCATTTGTATCCTTCACACATATCAACACTAATTGGAAATTACACCATGTACGGATAGACATGTCTACATTAAAATGTGGCCATTTCCAATGTATCAAAATCATTACCATAATTATTACCATGAATACCTATGATTTTCCCATAACCCTCTCCATGATTCATTTCCATGATCAAAATTTCGGTTACTTCGTAGTTTCTCAGCTAAATTTTCCCTCAATGATTGGCTTCTATTTTGAATGGAACCACAGGGTCATTGATAGGAATAATGGGTGGCCAAACTATTGAACATGAACTTGAGAATACAGGGTAGGTGTGGCATTGACTAGAAGTATGGAATATTTTCCAAAATTCAGTTTGGCATAATTTGAGCAGCTACAGGGGTTCGATGAAGGAGTGATAATATACTTTTCATTCAACCTCTGAGGAAATTGCTCGAGAATCCATAGATTGTAAGCTCAAGTAACTGAGGAAGTCGTTATAGTAGTGAGTGAGTTATCATGGGATAGGAAAAGTAGTTTATCAAAAGAGTGTCCTTGCTAAAGATTCAATAGTTGTTACTTCAAGTGGGGGAGAATATGGCGCATAAAGGATAGGGGATATGATTAGAAATCGTTGCCACGACCCCTGTTAAACATTCCATACTTCTTAAGATAGTATATCGCCTGTTAAGGTGAATTTTATATTCTTTTAAAATATCATTTGAATCTCCTAGATTATGTCTAATTTCATCAGATGCATCAAGTAAATATCGCTTTCTTCCTTCTAAGAAAATTACAATTGATGGCCCAGTCTGCGGGCTACTCGGTCCAGGCTTTGGATATACTTACAAATCATGGACTTCTTAGTTTTCTGGTAAATCATGCCTTTATATATAGGCCTATAAATTGGTAGTAGATGGTGAATTATCAGAGGAATAAGTTGCAACCATGATCCCTGTAAGGTGAGAAGAGGAATTTCATCAAGAAGAAGAAATGGAACAAATACCAGAGGAGGTAGAGGAGAAAGGGGATGAAGAAGTGATGAACCAACAAGTTGATTTGGGAGATGGGGAAGGAAATCAAGAGACCGAAATGGAGGATATTGGAAGCATGGAAATTGAAGCTACTCCCCCTTCCTCACCACTTATGGCCTCCATAGTCATAGGATTGAGGAAATTCCATTCTCCTACCCACATGGTAATAGAAGAAGCATCTCCTCCCAATTTGAATTTATTAGGAGTTTTTGCAGAAGAAGTTATTCTGTATGATGCTCCATAAGAACTAGGATCAACTTTAGATAAAATGGAAGAAGAACGTGTTTCTAATACTACTCCACAAGAACCAGTTTCATCCTCGAAACAAATGGAAGAAGAGGTTGTTGTAGATACTGCTCCATAAGGACCAATGTCGAATTCAGAGAAAATGGAACAAGATGTTGTTGCTGATATTTCTCCACAACAACTACTGTTGGCCTTACAAAAAATGGAAGAAGAGGTTTTTGCTAATACTTCTCCACAAGAATCAGTATCACCTTCAAAGAAAATGGATAGAGAGGGTGTGGACAATACTGCTCCATAAGAACTAGTATCGGTTCCTGAACAAATAGAAGAAAATTTAGTAGTGCTAGAGTCTGTTTAAGAATGTGTCGATATTGCTTCACAAGACCCAGTATTGGTTTCGAGAAGTATGGAGGAAATTTCACTAAAACAAGAACCTATTGATGATTTTGGTGATACTACTCCACGAGTATCGGCATTATAAAATATAGAGGAAATTGTGAAAAAACAAGAACCTGTTGAGGAATTTGCCAATATTTCTCCAAAAGGACCAGTACCAGCCTTGAGGTAAATGGAAGAGAATGTGATAAAACAATAATTTGTTGAGGAATTCGTTAAAATAAAAGCTCTCGTTCAGTGCTGAAACTGAGTACTATTAAAATAGAATTTTCAGTTAACGATGGCAATTACAAAGGTAAGGAAATGGGTGACGTGGTTACATAAATCGGAAAAAGGAAGGAAAAAATCAATCATGTCCAAACAACCACATTTACTGTAATGAGTGGGACTGTTTCAGTTGTTGTACATGCACAATATAGGGAGGTACTCTCTTCATCTACCCAAACAGACCAATACACTCATCCATATTGAAGAAGCACAAGAGTTTATTTCTGCAGTAGAAATCCAGAAATAGAAGGCCACTACATTCAGTTTCCATCATGGGACAATTCTCATAGAGGCTCACGAGAATGAAATAAGAGAAATTTAGGAGAATGTGGCAAAGGAAGTTGCCAATTATATAACAAATATCGAAAGAGATAAATAGAAACAAGAAAAATTATAGAGTAAAATCAAATAATTGCAGGAATATGTTTAGTTACTGAAGAGTGATAAGGATGATATGTTTACTTTAGCACAACAAATGATGAAATGCAGGCCCCCTACTAGTAGTTAGACCCTTTTTATTCATGACTATTACTTGTTTTTCAGTTTCGAATGTACTCACCATGAGTTAAGTCTCAAAATATAACACCCCATGCAATTGTTAAGGATTTTGAGAGCTAATAATCATATTAATGCACATTTTGTATGTGAGCTACACATGCATGATAATATCAGAGAAATTGATGAGATGTTTAACTCAATACCATTTGTAGGAGATATCTAATTAAGTTCTTTTACATCTTTTGTGATCAAGCAATTCAAATGGAAGAAGGCCATTGATATATTTGAGGCAAATCAAGAAAACCATTCATTGATGGTTAGGATGGAGAAATTTCAATATGCGGATATTTTTACTAAACATCATTAGATTCTGAAATTAGAAGGCTAAAAGGATCAGATGCTTGCAGTACAACGATGGTGTGTTGATCTATGCAGGAGACACATCTGCACTTTTAAATAAGAGGCTAAGGATGCTTGTCAAAGGTGTTGGATACTTTCATCATCAACAATACTAGAACAAAAACTCTTTGGGTTCAAGAGGATTGGAGAGAATCCCAAGATATACTGCTTGCATGAAACACTATGGAGTTGGTTGGTTGGGGTTAAGATTATGATTTCATATTATTTGGTTTCCTTCTGATTAGTATGGGTCGACTTATTTTCGTGGATGAAGATTGGTGTAAGGGCATTATTCATACAAATTTGTATCAACTACCTGTGATTGATATGGTGAAGCAATATGATCTCACTTAGCTCCAAGTTAGTCACAGTGGGTTTAACCCTTATCTACGCAAAAAATTATTTGCATGATGACATAATACCAAGCCAGTTGGGGCGAGATGTTGGTCAATGAAATTACCCATTTTCACCTACTTTCGCTTTTGCCTTTTTATATATTTTATAGCTCTTATGAGGTCGATTTGTATATTGATCAATGAAAATGTATATCGTATTGGTATGTATTCTTGAATTTTTTAATTAATGAAGCAGTATACATAGGGGAATGATGCTTAGAAGATTTGATGATGAAATCCCTTGCAGATTTATATCAGATGTTTTTAAATAGAAAAAACCGAGTTTGACATTGTTGACTATGGATTAGTAGTAATATTGGAGGACTAAACCATCAAATGATCAACTGTTGAATAGTTGGCAAAGCCAACTATGTTGATATTTTTTACTTTGTTTCATATTTGAGTAATTATTGTATATTTTTTAATAGACAATATCACCACAATTTTTGGGCTTGTTAAATGTTATTAATGTAATGACGGATGCATAAGTATGGAAGAAATGAGAAGAATGACAAGAATTTTCTTTGGCGTGGAACAACATGACTTCATTTTTTAATTCCTTTATGAAATAATGCAAATTTAATATTACGGTAATTTTGTGATCTCTAATTCTCAGCCACACCATTGATCAAGGAGTTGGTCCTGCTCTCTCTATGAGGTTTTGTTGGATACAATTGTGTTGATAGGTATGCTTTCTAGTTATATTGTTAATGCTTTATTATTGTTGTTCCTTTATTTACTTTGTTATCATCTTGTTTTTATTTCTAATTGGCTTTACTTCTAATTGTTGTTACTTAGTGTTATTTACCTTGTTGTTACTAGATTCATAGCATTTGTTGGGCCTTGAATTTCATAATTGCTCAATACTGGGTGGGGAATTTGTGGCCTGCATAGGCCTTGCACGATAACCTTGGAATAACCAAGGAATCCCATATTTACAAATAAATGTAAGAGGGATTGAATTTATAAACCTATATTAAACCCCAACATGATCAAGAAGGACTTTTCTAAGATGGTTTTAAAACTAATATTCAAAATTATGTGGTTGAATGTGTTGTCTTCAACAAAACAAGGGATTAAAAATCCAAACCAAAATTATTTTATAACCATTAGCTATAGCAAGTAAACTTTGGGAAGAATTTTCCACAGATTTTATCATAGGTTTTGCACAATATGATATAAATAATTTCATTATGGTAATAATAAATTGATTGACAATGTAGGCCCATATTTTCCCTCTTTCTCATCCTCTTAAAGTGAGTACATTGGAAAAAACATTCATGGAAACAATTTGAAAATTACATGAAATCTTAAATATTATTGTAATTAATAAATAGCTAATTTTCATTAAAAAGAAATTGAATGGAACTATTCAATTGTTTGGGTAGTTAGCTAGATGATAACTCATATTACCATCCTCAATATCATGGGAAAACCATTATTATGAATGAGATTTTACAGAAATATATGTGTTACCTCTATAATGAATTAGCATAATGTGTTAGATGGTTTCCTTTGGAATAATAGTGCTACAACACGTCATTGAATACTTCATAAAATGCTACCTTATTTATGGAACTTTATGGATATCATCCTCCATAGTTTAGATCGCCCTTAGAAGGGATTGTAAATGTTCCAATATTTGATAAACACAGAGGGAATCAACAAGAGGGTATTAGACCATGGAAGGACAAATTGGAGATAACAAAAAATAGGATGAAACAAAAATAACATGAACATTGGTCTAGACTAGATAATTAGATTATTTTCATTCATATTAATTCTTTTAGAGTTGAAAAATTAGAGAAACCAGAATTTTTACTAGTGGATTCAGTTACAGAGAATTGACATTTGAAAAATTAGGTAGGTGGTTTGAGTCATTAAGTAAATATTATTGGGGTAAAAAATTACTTCCTACGTAATATTACTTAACACTATTCTACTTACAGACCTTTGCTACATTGTAAGAATGTTCCCAAATGAAATCCACATGAAAAAGTTATGCCACCCAAGATTTGACCTTCCTATTTTGCCTACCATTATTGAAGAGGATGCCATGTGAACCTTGTTACTCATGGAAAAGGGTATATTCCTATTGAGCTTATGAATATAATCTAGAAAGGTTAATTTTATAAAACTTGATTGCAATAGGAGTCAAATATATGCCCTATTTGGTTGTTAGGTTGTCCTATAATTGTGCCATTAGGAGGGAAAATGGTTCAATTATATTAAAGTACATTTTGTTCCATACTAGAGAACAGTAGCTAAGGGTGGATAGAGAAGATAGAAGTGTTTGTGTTTTGTGGGTAGCCCAAGGTCATACAACTAAGATAAATCCATAGAGAATTCCTTCTCCTTTTTATTTGAATTTTCTCCATTCCATAAGAATGACGGTAGAGAAGCCTCACCTTACAAATGAGTTATCTCATAAAATGGGTTCCCAAAGAATACATTTTTGTTCATTATGATTTGTGTGTGTTTATATTTCAATATTTTCTATTTTTAATATTTTATTTATAACATGAATAAATAAAATATTAGCAATAAAAATATGAAATGTAAAGGAATTATCCATTTTATATATAGGTTTATGTTCATTTTAATAGATGTATTTCAAAGAAATATATATTCGAATACCCATGGTAGTTTGTGTATCATATTGGTATGAAAGTAAATATCTTTTGATGATTCTAAATAATGGGTTCACAGTTGTAAACAATTATCTTCAATAGGAGCCTCCTTATGCTAACTCTGGTAAACAATTTTTGAATTGAAAATGAAGGAGGTCCAAATTCATATCTCATAACACATAGAAAATTTAGGGATCAATAAAACCCAAAGAAGGAGTATAAGAAAATTTATAGAAGACAACAACTGAATTGAAGTGTGATGAACCATTCTCAATTCATCTACAAGATGGAAGAAAAGGTGGACATCAAGTTGTATGAAGGTGAGATCAATTCATTGTCATTAAATCAATGGTAACAGTATTTATATCTTTACTTCAGTTTTCACTACAAAGATGAGGAAAATAAAATTACATTTTCACATTTGAAACTAATGTTTCATGCCTTGACTTCGTGGGAGTTCCACATGAAAACCTTTAGAATAAACAAAGATCCTATAATCAATAGGTGTAAGTATTTTACAAATGTCATAAAGTACATATTCTACACTACCATGTACATAGAGTATTAGTGGATTTTGGAGCATTACTTGATCCGAGATCTCTGGTTTAACAAATTTATCTAAGATATTTTATTTGGTTAATGTTAGCATAACTGCATGAAAGAGCATGTAAAAACCATGTATGCACACACATAAAGAATAAAACACATAAAGGAGATTATAAAGAAAATGTAAATAATGTTTGGTGATGAAGTATGTCTAATGTGGACTATTTCTTCTTGCCCTACTTTAATAGTGGGGAGGATGCTTCATTCATCTCATCGAAAGGAAGTAAAGTACATGGAAAAATACATAAATATATATATCCATCCCAAGAGTGATTCGAAATTTGGATACTCAAATTACATCAATGACAATGCCACTAGATTAGTCCTGTCCTCCTAGGACTTTTGACTATAGACATGACCTACTTCTGAAGGACACAATGCTACCTTGAACTTAGTGCCAAAAAATTAATGATGAAATTGGGTTTCTTCCATCACCCCAGAAATCCATGACTCAGATTCAAAAACTTAAAACACCATTGAGATCCTCACGAAATTCTAGTTAGAATGGGTATAAAATTGACCCGTTCTGACACTGTCAAATCTTTCCCAACAAGTAATCTTCAATATTCCTCATACATCTTGCATAAAATATTCTCTAGAATATTCTAGGGAATACTAAATTGGAATATTCTCAATTATAACTGCACCACTCCTAGTACTACTGCGTGTAGTTCTGGCCCTTCATTCCAATTCCTACATACTTGCTTCCATATGCCCTCACTGGTCCATTTTCTACCTTGGCTCCCTTCGAATGGAAAAATAAGGCCCAATCTGTATTATTTGGGTGGTGGAATGTTCAATGTCTTGCCCCATAGTCCAATGGAAAATTGGCATTAGTTAATAAGGGGTTGTCCCGTGGTGAAATCCTTCGACTCCCCCAACTTGGCATGTTGTTTGTTTTAAAAGAAAATGACATTGACTATTTTAAAAACTCACAATTTGAAATGTTGTCAAACAAATGCCAACAATTAAACCATTCACCGAAACTTTGACCAACCGTTCTACCATACAAACCATGTGACCATCGATTGATTGGTTGGTTGTTGTAAAAAATATTAAAACCATCATCTTAATATGGCTATATTTAAATGCACATGGATATGTTTCCACTGTTTAAAAGTAATTTTTACAATTGTCAATGCCAACATAGGATTTTGTTTTTATATATAGTACAATTGGTTATATTCATATAAATGACCTTGTATATTCGTTGGATGGTTTTTGTGACAAAAGAATTTTTTTTCGCATATGGTTATAGCCATAACTTTCAACCCTTCTATTTTAATAACCAATCCAAAAAACCATAACAAATTCCTGGGATTTTTATGGGTTCTATATATATATATATCTGTGTGTGTGTGGGGTTTATTTCATTTTCGTCTTAAAATATATTTTATAATAAGAAACCATATTCTTTTGTTTTATATGGTTTTGGGTATATGTTTCTTGTCTCTTTTTGGAATATTTTAATATTACGTTTTACCTTTTTGTAGGAATAGTGAGCTAATCACTATGTACTATGGGTCAATGAATCATAGGCCAATAATCAGTTTCCATGTATGTCGTGGGTCCCATCGAGCATGTTGTCGACCCTCTTTTATTATTTTTATATTAAACCTCAAACTGCAATAATATGGTCATAAAGATTTGGATTTGAGTGACGTTTGTGGCACTGGAATTATAATGAATAACACTAAAACTTGGCAATGTTTCCATCAAAGTTTTATCACTTTTATTTTTGAGGTTTCTTGGAGCCACTTAGATCATTCCTTCCCACTAAGGAGCTTTTTGTCCTCCAAAACCATAAACATGATATTCATAATAGATACCTATGACATGCCACCTTCCCTTTCCTTCACCTTTGTTATTCCTAACATGGAATGATGAAATCAATGCTTCTATCCATATTCAAACATGTAGCTTCCAATACATGTGAACTTGCAACGCCCAAACAAACTAGACTTGCCAATATTTTATAGCACACTCATGGTTAAGTTTACAGTAGAAACCATATCCCATGCTATCAAATTAAAGGACAAAACATCACTATCTTACACATACAAGTGATGGTATACATTCATAACTTTTACAAAATATTTCACATGTGATTTACAATGTTGTCCATGCAAAAATACTTAAAAGGGCATCCATCTTTAGATGGATATTCCAATAGGTAGCTCTTGGGGGCCCTTTCCTATTGCAATGGATCGAATGGTTCTTCTTCCTCTAGAATTATTTGACCTTCTTTCTCCCTTGATGTGGAGATGGATTTTTATGTCATAACTCCTTCCTGCTTGACATAACCATCCTCGATTGACTACATTCGGTGCAAGTTTGACAAGTAGATGGTGATGTTCTCCCAACATCTTTCACTGTCTCACACATGTCACTAGACGACTCTCCCATCTCTTCCTTTCTAACACAGCCCAATCTCGGATATCAAGGTAATTCCACCACTTAGTTGGGATTAAAAAAGTTGTTATTAGTCTATTTTACCCCGTTGGGTTAGTGTTCCTTAATCCTCATGGATATTTGACTTTTTCTAGGTCTTAGACCTTCTTCTTCGGATCATACTTCCCAATCGCATGCATGGAGGCCTATGAGAGAAACTAGAGCCTCCCAGTCTCTCGCAAGTCCTCCTTGTGCAAGTGACTATATCATTTTTTGGTATTTTCTATGTTAGCAACTAAGGATTTCTTCTAGAGTGCCTTGGTCCCTGTGAGATCAGTTCTAATCGTCATTTATTCGAGTTCACTAGGACCTATCATTTATAATTTTCCATGACTTCTCGTCATCCTTAGTGTCTACATTCATCCTCTTGGGACCACTCTTCTGCCTATATATATTGGACCTCTTGAGAGGGTGAGGCTAGATTTTGGAGAGACATTTTCTGGGATACCTAGATATCTTGAGTCTATGTTGTGACTTGCTACTAAAGAGAGAGCTTGTGAGGTTCTTGTTTCTTGGGTTATTGATCTTCATGCTCATTTCCTTGTCATAGAGTGGAGACCCTTCGAGATCACAGAGAGGAAGATTTGAGGTGGAGATATAATTTTGTAATCTAATTTTCATTTTTGATTAATAAAAATACATGTTCCTTTCCCATATTCATGTATATTCAACAATTCCACATTTTTCTTTATGACGCTTTGATCTAATGATATTATGAGGAAGGTCACTCGTCATCTTTTTATGTTTGTGGTTGTGTGTAGGTATTGAAATCAATTTCACATGAGGTAGATCAGTCAAGTGGAGTGTGGAAGTCTAAATTGGACCTAGAATCCTTCCCTGACCTGCGAGGAGGCTAGGTGCACAAATTTTACCTTATAGCAGCTAGAAACATCTGATTGCTGCTAGATCGAACATTGGATTGGGATTCCATTGTACATCTATTGTCTATTCTCATTTTTTTGTCTCGTGATCTTACTCAGGCATGAGATAATGAAGCAATATATCCTTTCATGCAAATTTTGAGGCAACATAAGTGGTGCTTTCAACGAGAGCATTCTTGCTTTGTGTCTGCTTTGCCATGGGTGTTTGGCAATTTCTCTCCTATTTTAGATTTTTGAGCTTCTCCAAATTTTCCGACTCTTTGCGGTTGTTACACTAGTACAAAATGGCTAATTAGTTACTAGAAAATAAGTAAAAATTTCCTATAAATAACCATTTTATAGTCGGTGACCAATAGTAGCTAATTTATAGTATCTTATAATGTGACCAACTTTTAGTTATTATTAACTTACTCATTAATTGGTTGTCTCAATTTTATCATATAGTAATATATTTAGTCATAAATTTGGTCATTAAACAATGTAAAATTTGAAATGAAAACTGATACAATTACCTGTTTCATTGAGGTAGCAAAAACCTCAATTGATTTTGAAATGTGGTGATGTAGAATACATATATTTTCTTTTGGAGCATATTTTTGACACTTTAAATTTTCTTATGTATCAAATACAAATATTTGTTTTTAAATGTAGTGATTTTCATGCTAATTTTGAAACGTGTTGATGGAGCATCAACCCGTTTTTTTAAGGGCTTATTTTTGACACTTTATATTTTCTAAAGTATTAACTGTGGATTTTTTTTTAAATGTTACATTTTTTGACACCTTAAATTTTTTTATGTCCATTTGTTTTTTAAATGTTGACTACTTAATGAATTTTGTAGTTGTCTTATTTTTTTTTTTTAATATTGATTACTTAAAAAAAACACTTATAAAAATATATATAAAAAGACAAAAAATATACATAAAAAATGTGATGGTTTTTTAATTAGTGACGGTTTTTTAATTAAATTTGTTTTTTTTAATATGTTTATTATATTTTTTATGCTTTTTATGCTTTTTAAAATTTAATTTTAGTAGTTTATTAATTTTTGTTAGTTTGTTTTTATTTCTATTTTTAAATTATTTTAATTTTTTTAGTTTTTTTTGTTTAATTTTCAAATATCTTTTTTTCCTTTTAAATCATGTATGTTTTAATTTATTTATTTTTATATATTTCTAGTTTTGGTTAATATCCTTTTGTAAATTCTTGTATTTTTATTTATTTATTTTTAGAGCTTTTATTATTAAATTTTGTTTTCAATTTTTTTTTTTTTCTACATAAGACTATAACTATTATATTAACAGGGTAACGATAAATTTACATCATGACCAAAGTCAAGAACTCTACTCCTGTAGGAGGCAGAACTGTCTGAAACAAACATATTTGTAAACTGTCTGATTTTGTGTCCCTCGCAGGGGATCAATCTCTAAAACATAAGATAGTGCAAAAACTCAAAAAAAAAGACTAAGGAATACCAAAGATCCCAGAACCTAGTCGCCTTACAGTCGTGCCCAGTGGTGAAGGGCATTCTTCCAAAAAAAGAAGGAAGGGTGGACTTGCTATTCATCAAGGGGATCTTCTATGATGCAACACCAGCCCACGTCTGGTAATTCCTCTGTCTGAGTCGCATTTTGAGCAATGGGATCCGGATCAACCATCATCGCTTCCTGTGCTCTGACCGCTTGTTCATTTGTTTCCTGCTGAGGGGCATTTTCTCCATCCAACTGAAATGACGAAGAGGGCTCTGGGATTGCCCTTGAATTCCTACACTGTATCCTTATATCTTCTGCTTGGCTTTCCTCCTGAAAAACCACTGTAAAATAGGCAGTGATCCTAGGTTTGTTCAGTGCACATTCAAAGGTAAAGATGGCGGAGCCAGAGGTAGGGATAGGTCTAGGCCAAGAGCTGGTGGCACAAGATCTTCCTCTTTTGCTGCGTGTTGAAGGCCTACGCCTCCCTAAAAGTTCGCTAGGAGACGATTCAGTTGGAGCCCTCCTCGGCTGCCCCGTGCGACTGCCCATCCTTGGTCTTAGACGAGGCATATTGCTATTGACGACGGCCCAGGTCCAGGATTGCAGCTCCAGAGCATTAACCAATTATTGGCAGTAGATTTTCTTTCTTGTCGAGCCTCCTTTGTTGAGCTTGGACCCTTCCTTCTGGTGTGCCGAGTCTGGATCAGAAAAAACCCCGGGTAGGAGAAAAACTAGCTTTGCAGGGATGGCCAAGCCCATCAACACTTGAACCTGTTTCCCCTCATGCTCCCTCGAATTCGTTGCGAGACCAGAAGTAAGCAGGAAGAGCAGCAAAGCCAATGAAGTTTCCATCTCCCCAGGCCCTCCTTTAGCTTTAACATTCCTTGTCATTTCTCGGGAGGCTCCTCCCATAACTGCTACATTGATGGCTCGTGCTCTCTGCTGCATGCTAGTGCGTGCGAAGCTGATCTCCTTCATTGCAATCCTGGTGTGCAAGCTGAACCGGTGGCCTTGCAATCCCAAATAACCTTTCAACTGCTTATGTCGTGTGCTAGATGCCATCACCTCTTCACGTTCCTTGTACTGGTCAGGCAAGTGGCATTCTACCTTGCCCAGCCCCTATCCCGTCATCTTAATTCTCACCGCAGGCACCTGCATCCGAGGGAGCAACATCCTTTTGAACTAGAAGTTTGTGTTCCTATTCATGATCATGGTTTTGGATTATGTCGAGCGTCCCTGTGATAAGAGTGTATTTAGATTCCACACCGAGGTTGGCTAGGAGGTCTGCAACCTTGTTTCCTTCCCTTTTAACATGAGTGAATATGATGGCCTGATTATTGTGAAGCCATTGTTCTAAGGCCTCCAATCTAGCTTCAGGTCTCTAGCTTTTGGCGAATTTAGGTTTGGTTTTATTAATGCTAGTTCCTGAAGCCTCGGCAAAATCGTTCAGCAGGGATTTGTACATTGAAGCTTCTTAAATGGATTGGTACCCGAACAGCATGTTGTCATCGACAAACTGCTGATGGGTTATGGTTGGGGAGTTATGGATGGAAAGGCCTTTGATTTGATGGGAAAGGAGAGCCTGGTTAATATGGCAGCCTAAACCTTCCGCCATGAGAACAAAGAGGAATGGCGAGAGAGGATCGCCTTGTCGAATGCCTCTTGAGGGACTAAAAGGACGGGATGGAATGCCATTGACAAGGATGGAGAAAAAGGTAGAGGATATGAGACTCAGAATCCATCGAACCCATATTGGTGAAAAACCAAAAGCTATTAACATTTTTTGTATGTATATCCAAATTAGCTTATCAAAGGCTCTTGATAAGTCCAGCTTGAGAATCATACCTGCTTGTTTGGTTTGCTTGAAAGATTGAATGACTTCGTGTGTGAGGATGATGCCATCCAAAATTTGTCTTCCTTCCATGTAGCCGGATTGTTCAAGCGAAATGAGAAGGGTCAGCAACGGCTTTAATCTATTGGCTATGACTTTTGATATCACCTTGTATATTACATTACATAGAGCAATTGGACGAAACTTTTCTGGGGTAATGTTGCATTCTTCTTTTGGAATGAGTGCAATAAATGTCGAATTGAGAGAGAGCAGAAGCCAGTAAAGTGAGCGCGATTCCTCCACCACCTGCCAAACTTCATCTTTTATCAATTTCCAAAAGGCATATAAGAAAGTGGTGGTGAAGCCATTCGAGCCAGGGGCTTTTCCCTCCTTTAGCTGATGCATTGCAGTGTCTACTTCCCGTTGTATAATAGGGCGAAGAAGCAGCTTATTGTGTTCTTCAGTGATTATTTTTGTCACATTTTGGGTGATTTTTTCAATAGCTGGCAATCTATCTTTTTGGGGCTCTTGGTGAATTTGCTGAAAGTACCTTATGAATTCTTGCTCAATCTCATCATGCTCTTCTACTCTTTCCCCATCCTTCTTTTGAATGAAAGGGATAGTGTTTTGCATTCTCCGCTGTACAATTGTTCTGTGGAAGAACTTGGTGTTTCTCTCCCCTTCCTTCAACCACCTTATCCTTGATTTTTGCTTCCATAATATTTCCTCCTACTTTCTCCTCTTGTCTAGTTGATTGTGAATGTGTTTCTCCTGTTCCAAAGTTTCTTCATTGTGTCCTCCTGCGATTATTTCTTGTTGGAGCTATTTCACTTCCCTGTTTAGGTCTTGTTGCGCCTGAAAAACGTTTCCAAAGGTTTCTTGATTCTAGAGCTTGATGCGATTTTTGAGATATTTGAGTTTCTATTGAAACTGGAACATTTTGGATCCTTTAGGTGGCTAGAAGTTGTTTCAGGTATTTCTGATGAAGTCTTTGAATTTTTGGTGAGTAAGCCAGAACGCTTCAAAGCAGTATGGTCTTTTATTGGCATTGCCCCGTCTTTGCCACTGAAGGGAAATGGGCCAGTGGTCAAAGCCTGCGTATGGGATAATTGTTGCCGCTATGTCTCCTCCTAAATGGACCGCATTATCAGACAAGAGGAATCGCTCTAGCTTGGATGTGATTTGTTTCCTTCCAGTCCGTCGATTACTCCATGTATGTATTCCATTACAAAACTGAAGATCGATAAGAGCGTTGTTTTGGATGAAATCCTTCAAGTGTTTATTTTCCTGCTCCATCCTGGTTCATCCTCCTTACTTTTCCTCTAATTTAGTTATCATGTTAAAGCCTCCTCCAATTATCCATAGGGGGTCGACTCTGTGAAGATTCAGTGCTTCTATTATGTCTAGTAAAGCCATTTTATTACCTGCGTCCTGTGGGAAGTAGACATTTGTAAGATGGCCGTGGATGTTAGTACCTAATATATGAAAAGTGGCCTGAATAATGTGGTGGGAAGCATGAATATCTGAGAGCGTTATCACTTACGGATTCAATGTAATAGCCAGTCCACCTGAGGTCTCGGAGGCATCCACTACTAGTGAACTACTGCCTATCCAAGCTCTGGAAGTATATTTCCTAGAGTGTTACTATTACACTTTGTTTCTTGAAGAAAGCAAATCTATGGCTTTTCATGCTTTATCATGTTCTTTATCATTTTATGTTTCCCTGGGCTATTGAGCCCCCTTAAATTCCACGATGTGAGCTTCATAGTTCGCTACTGGCGGTGGGTTTGTAGTACTTAGTCAGCTTCGCATATCTGTTTGTGTCAACCAGGATTTTTCCTAATGCGATTGTTCATTGAAGATTAGTTCTTCTCCCTCTCTTCTTGGAGTCTCTTGGTGTGAAACTACCATCCCAATGACTGTCTGGTTGAATGCCTAGCTGATGTTGCTGGTACGCCCTTGCTAGGATGACTTCCAGTGTGCTAAGCTAGTGATCTAGAATCTTGTCAAACTCCTTCTTTTTGCATGCTGATTCGAGCTCCAAAATGTCAAGTCCTCCCAGGTCGAAGCTTTCTGGTTCTTCGTCCATCACCTGTGGCTGGTTCAAGTCATCTAGGGCTATGTCCATGCTCATAGATTGGATGGGAGATCCATCCACATCCATATCCTTTGCCTTCCTGCTCAAGATCTTTCTGTTCTCTTTAGGAGGCCCACCGTCCTCTTCCGAATGGCTAAGAACGAGAGTGGTATCATAGGGAGGAGGGTTAGCAGAAGCAGAGAAGGGCGGGAGCCTTGATTTCGAATATAGGGACTGATCTTCAGAGGTATTGGTTAGAATCTCGAAGCTATTGCTAGTATAAGGAAAGGATGCGGCTTTGGGCTGGGGTTTTTTCCCATTCAAGGGTTTTCTATGTGATATTTTGCGATTAGTTACCTTGGTGAAGCCATCTTGGGTCTGCATGTTAGTGGGATCATGGGATTGAGGCTTGGCATTCAGCAGGCAGTCCCTAAAGAGATTCCCATGAGCATGGCATTTGCGACAGTGAAAGGGTACATGTTCATAATCCAATGGTTGAGTCCATTCGTAATCATCGTTAAAGAGACTTATCGAGTCCGGCAAGGCCTTATACAGGCGCATGAAAACACAGATGCAGGCATAGGGTGTGTATTTGCGCATCTTCGTTTCTTCTGCCGCTTTTATATATTCCCCCAGCCCGTTTCCTATATCTCTGAGCGATTCTTCATCCCAATATTCCTCTGGCGGTGAGTACATCCTAATCCACACTGGCGCCCAGCTGAGATCCTCCTTGTCTGAGTTGAATCTTGCTACCCATTCTCTTAGATAAAGGCCTGCAGAGTTGAAAACGTATGGCCCTTCATCCATTATTCGGTTCCTGTCCTCAATGCAGAGAAAGATCACCATGAAGCACCCTTTTGGTCCTAGCTGTAGAGTGACATGACCCTTGGGTTTCCATTTAGCCGAGATCCATCCATGCAATGCTTTTTTCTGTTGGCCAGAATCCAATAAATTTTCCAATGAGTGCATGATCCCTCATATACTCGATTGTCCCATTGATTCTGTGACTGGTTAGTTCTATCTTGGGCCTTTCCGCTACTATGGGTTTGCATGCCTTCGAGGTGACCTTGCGTGCTTCTGCGTGCACTGTATTCCTTTCTGGTATATCGTTGTATCTTTCTGACTCGCTGAGGGGCGCATTTGTTTTGTCTTGCAGAGGGAGTTTTCTATGGTCCTCTTCCTCATGCTCTGATCCTGAAAGTAGAGACTCGGTTTGCACTCAGGGTTCTCGATCAGATTTGGGGGAGGGCTTTGAGCCCCCCCCCCAGGATTTTCCAATTTCTGCTCGCGCTATACCAGCGGCTTATTGTCATTCTTCGATCGACTACTGCTATGATGCGGCTGGGGAGATGCACTCTGTGCCGCTGCAAGGTTTTTCTCAAACCATAGTTGCAGAGCTCATCCGCTCCTTCGTCATTCATTAAGGGATAACACCTATGTAATCATCTGTTTTTCAATTTTTTATCGTTTACAAGATAACTTTTTTTCTTTTATATTTTTATATTTTTTTTTGGAAAACTAGTTTTTGATATTATTTAGTTCTTTATATTTTTAAAAAATTTTAAATTCATATCTTCATAGGTTAATTTTGTTTTTCTTTATTAACATTTTTATGATTGATTTTTTCCTGTCTTTTTTTATATATTTGATTTTTTTGTCATTTTTTTTTTAATTTTATGTTTTTTTATAAATATATATTTTTTTTTTTTTTTTTTTTAAGTTTTTTTTGTTTACTGTTTTTTTACTTTTTATATTTTTTCTCTTATTTTTAAATTTATGTTTTTATTATTCTTTTGAAATTTGAATGTTTTTCAGAGTCATGATAAAACATTTTACGCCATTTTTTCCAAATGCTGAAAATTTATCTTGAAAAGAAAAACAGACATTATTTGAACATCAACACATCAACTCTTTTCATTTTCAGGGTGTTCTTTGCACAATTTTTGCACAAAAATTTGGTTTTTATTTCCATTTTTAAAACATGTTGAAAATTTACCCTAGAAAAGAAAAATGTTATTCCACGATCAACACTTTTAATTCTTTAGTTGATTTTTCATGTTTTTGGGGATTTTTTGGCTGGAGTTCCCATTTTGAGTTTATAGTTTTCATTACAAAGTTTACATTGTTATTGATTTACTCATTAATTAACACAATTAATGACCAAATATACAATACAATATCTTACTATATGATTACCGGATAAAACTAATTAACGATAAAAGAAATATGACCAAAATGTTGCTCATGTTATAAGATACCATAAATTAGCTACTAATGGTCATATATATGCAAATTTGAGTCATTTTTTAAAATCAATTAATGACCAAATAAATATGAGTAAATTTTAGTCGAGTTATAAGATACTATAAAATAGCTACTAATACTCTCATATATGAAAATTTAGTGATCATCTGTGATCACAAATTTATCATTTGTAGTAGACATTTTTTTTTTGGTTTCATATTCATGATATAAATGACTGATTTAGTAGTCTCCATTCATTTCATTTAATTTCATTCATAATCATTAGAAATGAATAATTTATTCATATATTCATTTGTTTTTGTTCATCATTAGTCAATATAAACTACTAATTTAGTAGTTTTGAATTCATTTTATGTGTTCATTACTAATCAACATAAATTAATTATTATGATTCTACATCTAATTCAAAAAAAAGTTGTCATATGATGTGCATGTTCATCTAATATGATAATGGAAAGTTACATCTGTTAATTACAACAGTAAATAAAATCAAGTGGAAATAAAAATAATTTCAACCACATAAGTTTTATTATATAAAATGTCAAGTATTACAGTATGATTTTCCAACTTAATATTGATTTGAGTACAATTTACACATGAAATATTCTTTCACTATTTGAAAACATTATCATTTTGTTGCCAAGGCACTGCAAGTGAATTCACTAACTCTAAGGGTATCACTAGATCGGTTCTCTTCTCTCTCTGATTTTTCATTTATCACTGCAATGTTATTGGTCTCATCTATCTTCAATTTCTACTTCTTACCATAAATATTGAGTTCCTCTCCTGAAAATGAAAGAAGATACAATGAAATGTATAATACATGAAAGACTATGAGTAAATGAATATAAACTAGAGTATAATATAATATATTTATATGACATATACCTCAACGTCAACAATGTCAATGTCATTTTCCCCCATAAAAGTAATAAAGTCGAATAAGTTTTCTTTAATTGGGGTTAGTGGCCATTATGTGGCCACATGACCTATATAAACAAAAAAAATGAAACATCACCATAGAAGAGATCACCTTAGTAAATTAGTTTTATTTAACCTTCAGAGAAATCGCAGGCACAATCATACTAACTAAGTTACATGTTAGAAAGCTTAGGCTATAGGTAACTTGTTAAAACAAATAATCTGAGGTGTGATGCTTAATGCTTGTTTTATTTGCAACAAGATTTCATTCTCTAATGTTTGAACTTGGTCAAGTATATAGATAGCATGTGCTCAAATAAAACCATGAAAGTAAACTTTTCTAATAGTAATGGAAACATTTTAACACAAAACAACTAAAAAGGATTTCAACTAATATCGTGTATTAATGTTCAAACTTTTCATGTTTTTTAAATGGACATGATACCAATTATTTTCAATTTCATAGTTAAATGACAAAGTAAAATGAAAATAAACATTCAAAATACAATCAAATAATAAAGAGAGGATGTCATGGAATGAACACTTCAATTATAAGAAATTTGTTTACCTTTCCACTAGTGCCTTGTCTAGCATTCCTAAACATTTTCTTGCCCAAAATAACCATGAGGTGAAAGAATCACAACACTAAAAACCATAGGAATCCACACCATAAACATTTCCAAATATGATGTCTCAAGTGCGTGAAGGATCCCCAAAAACAAATTAATCATATCCAAGGCATGCTCTACATTGTCTCCCCATAATTTTTCAAATCCCATTTACTGTAACATGCCCACACCAAAGCCAACTAACATTCAAATGAAGAAATATATATTTTTTATCTTTTATAGCTATAAAATTTGAATATGATTTAATTCAAGAACATATTAATTCATATTTAAAGATTTCCTATCATGAGAAGGTATTAATCAAGTAGGAGATCAGAAAAATTGACTGTAATGAGGTCCTCAAACAATTCCTACAATATCAATATTTTGTGTGCTATGATAACTTTGGTAGAAAATATAACATATCTAAACGAAAAATCCATTTATTATAACCAAGGCATTGCAGGTGAATTCACGAACTCTAAATATGTAGCTTTTAAAGCCATACATAAATTACCTACAAATTCTAAAAGTAGAAAATAAACAATGGTGAGAGCATAAAACATAAAACACATATGCATAGAGAATTTCCCTTGGATCCCAAAACTAGGACTATTAGATTGATTTTTCATTATATTCCATTGAATTCTACAATACATATATATACATGTCGAAGCATTCATAGACCCCAATCCATTAAACTTGAATTATAACATACCTGTAGCTTCCTTGACAAGATCTACAAAATACCATGTGTAGAAAATCTTCATGCCCAAAACTATGTGTGAGAACAACGCAAGAAGCCACAAGTAGGTCTTCCCACCTAACATAGGGTCCAAAATAAATTTCCCCAAGGAAATTCCCCGGACCCCGTGCAGAGGGGTGACTAACCCCCTCCAACTCCCTAATGGGGGGGTTGTTTCTCCCCCTCTGACCGCACTTTTGCGCCCGATAAAAAGAACAGGGGGGCTATCAAACCCCGTGTGACCCCCCCATGAGGGGCTAATCATGGAAAGAATATAACACACACCCACTATTCTACAACTTATTGTTTTCTTTCCATGGGGGGCACATGAAAACTTAGTCATTTTTCAAGCCCTACAATGCCCATTATTTCTCTAAATCAAGAAAACTTCTCGGTGCTCAAATACTTCACCAATGCATCTGCAACTTTCTTGAAAGTTTCCACCTTTACCAGCAACACATTTTTGTTCTCAACAATATCCCTCACAAAGTGATATTGAACATCCTTATGCTTTGTCTTTGAATGATAAGTAGGGTTCTTTGCCAAGAAAATTGCACTTTGGTTGTCACAATATATCCTTATTGCTCGTTCTATCAACCCCATACTCGAACACAATATCTGCAACAAATATCCTTGCTTGCTTGCATGAGTGGCTACCATGTATTCTTCCTCTGTAGCTCATAGTGCCACTACAGACTCTCTCTGGCTCACCCAATTCAATACACCCACAAACAGGTTAAATACATACCCACTTGTAGATCTTCTCTGATCCAAATCTCTAGCCCAATCTACATCAAAAAATCCATGGATCTCCAAAACTTTATACAATCCTAGTCTTCCTCAGTAGCACAGACCATAATCACTAGTGCCACGCAAATACCTAAAAACCCGCTTCACTATTGTCTAATGCTCCTTCCCTAGTTTTGACATAAGCATGTTCAATACTCCCACTACATGTACAATGTTTAGTCTAGTATAGACCATTGCATACATCAAGCTTCCGACTACTCATGCCTATGGAACACAGGACATGTCCTCTTCCTCTTGTTATTTCTTGGGACATTTTTTAGTAGGTAACTTTACATCGACATGAATAGGAACCTTGACTGGTTTACAATCATGCATATTAAACCTCTGCAATATTGTTTTGACCTACTTCCTCTAGTTTAACCAGGGCTTCCTTTTTGCCCAATTTCATTTAATTTCCATGCATAAAATATAGTTTGCAGCACCAAGGTCTTTCATGTCGAATTTGGAGGACAATTGGGTCTTCAATTACTCAATAATTTCTTTCTTATTTGCAATCAACAACATATCATTCACATAAAAGAACAAATAAATAACACGATCACTAATTAATTTAAAATACACACAATGATCTACTTTGCTTTTGGTGAAGTCAAGTCTCAGTATATATGTATCAAATTCCTAATACCACATCCTTGGTGATTGTTTTAACCCATACAAAGACTTTTTTAACCTCCATACCAGCACCTTTTTACACTTCACCTCAAAGCTTTCAGGTTTCTTCATGTATATCTATTCTTCTAGATACCCAAGAAGAAATGTTGTCTTCACATCCATTCATTCTACCTCAAAATCAAAAGTAGTAGCAATAAATAAAACTAATCTAATAGAAGCTACCTTGCCAACAAGAGCAAAAATATTGCCAAAATAAATTCTCGAAAACTAGGAATGACCTTTTGCTACTAACTAAGCTTTGTATTTATCCACCTTGCCTTCTACATTCATCTTCACATTAAACACTCATTTTCTTCCAATAGGTTTCCTTCCAGCTTGCAACTCCACCAAATCCCAAGCCTCATTTTGTGTAAGGATTAAATTTCATCAGCCATTTCCTCTTTCCATAGTGTTCCATCCTCTAAGCCAAGTCATTCCCTGATAGTTCTTGAATCATCATCAGTAATAGATAAAGAAAAAATTGAACATAAAGTTGTTGGAATATACCTTTCTCGTTGCCTTCTTTCTCGAACTTCTCTTCTCACAGTTGCAGTTTGTGACTCTTCATCTTTTGATTCCTCCTCCTTTAGCTCAGACTCTATCTTCTCATGTTTATATGTATGAAATTCATGTTTAATAACATCTTTCACCTCCCTAAACACCACATCATGGTTGTACATAACCTTCCTTGTTTCTGGGTTCCAAATCTTATAACCTTTTAAAACATCCTTCGACCCAATAAAGATGCACCTTTCATATTTACTATCCAAATTGGTTTTTTTATTGTTTGGAACATGTACATATGCATTAGATCCAAATACCATCATTTGTGAAAGAGAGGGTTTCTTACTAGTCCATACATCTTGTGGAGTCTTACCCTCCAATGTTGATTAGATGATTTGTTGACAAGGTAACATGTAGTCTCCACCACCTCTGTCAAGAATTCATGTTCTATCCTGACACCACTCATCATGCTTCTTTCATTTTCCATCAATGTGATGTTCATTATTTGTGCAACTCCATTTTGTTGAGGTGTGTATCGTGTAGTCTTATGTCGTGTTGTACCACACTTCTCACAAAAATATTCAAATTCCTTTTTGGAAAGCTCTCCACCATTATCTATCCTTGGCACCTTTATCTTCTTCTCTGTCTAGTTTTCCGCTAGAGCCTTAAATTATTTAAACCTATGTTTGAATTCACATTTCTTCGTGAGGAAATATATCCATGTATTCCTTGAGAATTCATCTATAAATGATACATAATACATAGACTTACCAATTGATGGAACCGACATAGGTCCAAACACATCACTATGCATAATATCTAATATTTTTTTAACTCTCTTAACATTACAAGGGAAACTCACCCGATTCTGCTTTTCGTATCCACATTTGCAAAATAGTCAAAATCCTCAGATAAATTAGAAATACCTTGTATCATACCATTACCATGAAGTATTAGAAGGCCCTTCTCTCTAATATGTTGAAACCTTTGATGCCATAGCATGGTCTTTTCTCCACAGACCACTACATTTTCTGCTCCACTTTCTGGAGCCAGATAAATATTGCACCCATCAATAACAATGCTACCCTAAATCTTGTACAAAGTTCTAATCTAGACTCCTCACATCAATACCAGTGATCTCCAAACCATATTGTAGGTATCTTTCTCGAACACGTTTTTTACGCCTGCATCATCCAACTTCGTTACATAAATTAGATTTATGGCCAATGCAGGAATATGCAGAACACCGAGAAGTGTTCTAGTCCTTCCACCTTACCACTTAAACTTTAATTTACTACAAATGATTATTTTAGCCTTCCTTTCATCCCCCAATAAGACATCACCACCATCATATTTATCATACTCGCATAACCACTCCCTGTGGGGAGTGAAGCGAAGAGATGCACCTGAGTCAATCAAGCATGCCTCATGATATACATGTGTACTTGAAAAAGAACAAAGTACACATCACCACCTCTATCTAAGGTCATTTTCTCCTCTATAGAAGGATCATCATTAGTTCCTTTTTCTTTATCGGGATCTTGAGATCTACAGCCCTTTTTGAAATGTCATTCCTTTTCGCATTTCCATAACAACTTTACAAGTTTTCCTAGATATTCACAATACCCTCTAACATTAGATCTCCTGCTCCAGTATATTCTTTTTATGCTCTAGGAATGTCCTCATGCAGAAAATTCATCACCATTCTAGCCCTCTATATTTTTCTGTATCATTTCCTCTAGCAACAAGGATTAGACTATTTCATCTAACTGCAAGGAAGTCACATTGCTACCTATTGTAACAACGAGACTATCCCATGAATCTGATTGAGAACACAACACAGTGATGCACTTATCTTCATTTGAAATTTTGATATCAACAGGTAACAACTGTCTTACCACAATATTAAATGTGTTTATATGCTTTTTCAGTGAATTTCCATCCATCATCCTCAGGGCATAAAGATTTTTTCATAGGAACAATTTATTCACCGGAGACTTAGATTGGTAAAAACTCACTAACTTGTCCCACAAAGCCTTCACCAAAGATTCCCCTTATACATTCAACAATACTTAGTTTGGGATACATAGCCATTTCATTCCCTTTGGCTTTCATTCTAACTTCACCCAATATTTAGTTGACATTGTCGTTGGTTTAGTACCTCGATCTACCACAATCCACTGATATTTATCCACCAGCAGATCCTTCATCTTGAGTTTCCACAACTCAAAACTTTGATCATTAAATTTCACGATCTCTAGCTTTCCACTGCTCACCATATTCTTTCACCAAAAGAATCAATCCCTCAAATCTCCCTTTAGACAGGTCAACCACAGGAGAAAGAAAAACACCTCAGTAGCAAAGGCGTCCCATTGAATCCAAAACATCTATGATAAAGGATGTAGCTTTTAATCCCATACAAAAATTACCTACATACAAATTCCAAAAATATAAAATAAACAATGGTGAGAGAATAAAACATGAAACAAATACACAGAGATTTTTCCTTGGATCCCAAAACTAGGACTACCAGATTGATTTTTCATTATATGCATTTCAATGTTACAATACATATATATACATTCTCAAGCATTCATAAACTGAAATCTATTAACCTTAGATTAGAACATAACCATGCTTCCCTTAACCAGATCTATAGAATACCATGGGGAAAAATGATCATGCCCAAAAGCATGTGCAAAAAGCATGCACAAAACCATAGGCAGGTCCACCCACCCAATATAGGGTCCAAAAAAAAATTCCTCGAGGAATTTTACCAAACCCCATTGAGGGGGGCTACTGCTTGCCTGCTCCACCTGACACAATGTACAGGGAGGCATATTCCCCCCCTATCACCACCCTGCATTGGGCTAGTAGTGGAGAAAATATAACACACACCCAAAAAATAGTTCACCATCATTATATATTTTTGTGTCTCATGCAGGATATTGGCTTTAAGGGTATCAGTAGACCAATTCTCTTCTCTCTAACTTTGTGCATTTGTGGATCCCATATTATTGCTCTCCTCTTTCTCCAATTCCTGCATCTTACCGTCAATAATGAGTTCATCTTCTAAAAATGAAAGAATATACAATTCACAGTATAAGACATGAAAGATGATAAACACTAGAATATAAACTAAAGTATAATATAAAAGATTTATATGACATATACCTCAACTTTAATAATGTCAATGTCATTTTTCCCCTAAAATGCAAGAAACTCAAACAAGTTTTCTTGAGTTGAGGAGTACTGGTCACTATTTGGCCAAATGACCTTTATAGACAAAGAAAATAAAATTTCACCATAGAAAAAATACCTTAGGAAATTAGTATTCAAGCTTCAAGAAAGGTTAGGCAAAATCATGCCAACTAAGTTTTAGAGCCATCCAACTTATCAAGATTTAGTTACTAAATAAGAAAGGAAACAACTCTGAGATGGTACTGCCTTTTCTTTTAGTTGCATAAAGTCACAATCAAATCAATCATGGAAAGAAAATTGACATCTATACTTTTCAATAGATTCATACAAGTAGTTAAGATATCCTCAATGGGAGGGCTTTCTAGAGGTATTGTATGAAAAGAAACATCTCTTCCTTTTTCATTGGAATTATCTTTGGAAACCTTAAACTTACCCACTGACAAGGCAATATCTTTGGAAATTTCATAATATTCTTGTGTTGGCTCCTTAAAATGGCTAAATAACCACGCCATAGCCATTTCAATGTTATTTGTTTCAACACATCTCAATGGTTCCTCTCCACTGGACCCTGCAAATCCCATTTCAACCATCATAGAAATGACAACCTCATTAAGTGGATGACCTTTAAAAAATTGACCTGTTCTTACAGGAATACCATTTTTTTCTTCCTCTAACATCACCTATGGAAGCATATACATGGGTATTAATGGAAACAACAAAGGTAATTAAAGTTGGAGTGCAGCGAAAAACATTAGATTGCTCTAGATAGGTAGAACACCATTGAGAACTTGAGATTGTAGGTCGCAAACAAAAACCTCTAAATCCCTTGAAAGAGTGAAAAATCCTCCAGAAACTTGTTGCACTAATATTTGTGATGTACAGGGCACAAGTAACCATAAATAAAAATTCACAAGGTACTCCAAAAGCCAACAATAGCTTCGCATGTCTCTAAAAACTAAGGTGGATGCCCTTGCTTGTTATTTTCAATAATGTAATCATTTTTTTTCCATTTCTTGTTGTAACATAATGGAAATGTCGATAATAAATGAATTGTTGCTTCATAAGTAGTAAAAAAAACTTTTAATTGTACCATGAGGATAGAAATAATTCACCATTGTTTTATCACACATTCTCTTATGGTTGTCAAATATAATTGTTGTCATGTCATTCACAAATTTCCATGTAGCAACACTGTGAAGAAAGTGATGACCAAAAATTATATGAGCTACAATTATCATCCACTTCAACACTATCATGATTTGTTTTTTCAAGAGAAACCACCACACTCTTGGTTGCTACACTCAGCAATCCTATATCATAGGATGTCGATTGGGAACTACCAAAACCATAACAAGAGTCACAGAGGATGATCACATTACAGAAACAACCTTATTTAGTGTCAAATTCCAAGAGGTCAGGTGACATCCTTTGATTTCCTTGGAAGAACCACTCCATAGCCATTTCATTGATATTTGTTTCAAGATGGCTCAATGCTTCCTCTGCACTGAACCCTAGAAGTCCCATGTCAACCATCACAGAAATGACATCCTCATCAAGTGAATGACTTGTAAAACATTGACTTGTGCTTCATGGAATACCATTTTTTCTTCCTTTAGCATCGCTAATGGAATTGTATACATCGGTAATAATGGAAACAACAAAGGTAATTAAACATGGATTGTAGCGTCAAAACAATGGATTTCTCTAGATTAGTAGAACACCATTGAGAACTTGAGCTTCTGGGGCACAAACAAACACCTGTGAATCACTTGGAACAATGATAGATCCTCAAAAACCTTTTTCACTAACAACCATAATGCAGAGGGCATAGTTAACTATAACGAATAATTCACAATGCACTCCAAAATCCTACAATAGCTTTGTATGTCTCTAACACCCAAGGTTTGTGCTCTTTCTTGTCATTTTCATTACTTTTATCATTTTTTTTCCATTCCTTACTGTGACATAATGGTATTGTCTACAATAAATGAATTGTTGCTTCAAAAGTAGTCAACAAGAGTTTTAATTTTACCATGAGCATAGAAATAATTCACCATTCTTGTATCACACATTATCCTTGGTTGTCATATATAATTTTTGTCATGTCATAAACAAATTTCCAATTAGCAACACTTTGAAAAAAGTTATGACTCAAAACTGGATGAGCTATAATTATAATCGACATCAAGACTGTCATGAAACATTTTTGCAAGAGAAACCACCACACTCTTGGCTGCTATAGTATGTGATCCTATATCACCATGATGTCTATTGGGCACTATGAAAACTTTCACACGAGTCACACACGATGATCACATTGTAGACACAACCTTATTGATTATCAAATTCTAGGAGATCAGGTGACATCGTTTTAATTTCCAGGGAACAACTACTCCATAGCCATTTCAATGTTATTTGTTTCAAAATGCATCAATGCTTCCTCTACACTAGACCCTTGAAATCCCATGTCAACCATCATAGAAATCACAACCTCATCAAATGGATGACCTATAAAAAATTGTCATGCGGTTCCATGAATACCATTTCTTCTTCCTTTAACTTCACCTATGGCTATGTACACATGGGTAACAATGGAAACAAAAAAGGTAATTAAAAACATTGGATTCCTCTAGATAGGTAGCGCACCATTGAGAACTTGAGATTATAGGGCACAAAAAAAAAACGTTTGACTCCCTTGGAACAGTGATAGAGCGACCAAACGTGGTTTGAAATAACAATTGTGATGAAAAGGGTAACGTTAACAACAAAGAAGAATTCACAAGGTACTCCAAAAGCTTGTTGTTGTTCCTTAAGAAAGAAATTTCCTAGTTGTAGGGAAATTGTACTTAAGACATTAATAAAAATTATTTACTCTCACTCATTGTTTATTATATTACCAAATCAAGGACTCAGAAAACTTTTCATTAGACTCTTAATACATGTATGATCAAAACATCTTAGAATGTCATTTGTTGCTAAATATAAATGATGAATAAGGAAAGTTTGAAAGGGAAGTTAAAGACAATATGCCGATCTCTCACAGGAAATATTATTTGTAACTTAGAGGAATTATGATCATGAGGAATAAATCTAGACAATATGTTGGTTTTTCATAGAAACTACTATCTATAACTTAGAAAGGAAATGAGGACTTTAAGTATAGGAGCACTCTTTAAGGGATTTTACCCTACATCTTCATTACTACACTCAAAAAGAAGAAAACATTGCATGACACATGATAGTGAAAGTTAGAAATTATATATAACAACTCCTGGAAACTTCTGGTTGTTTCATTAATCAATGATTTTATCAGAAATACACTGGCCTGGTTCTCCAAAATTCCAACCCTTTCTTAGTAAATTTTCCACCTTTTATACATTGTAGAATAATTATTGATTTCTAAAACCAATCTAACTGCTTTCTAACTATATAAAGTAAAACTACTACAAAATTTACAGAGGGTAAAACACCTCAAAGAACAAGAAATAGCAAGAACAAAACTGAATTTAGAAGGACATTATAACTATTGGCTTGCCCTATTGATTTGTTGTTGAATTCCTCTCTAAACACCATAATCTACTTTAAGCATAATGTGTTGTGTTAGACTTGTCTAAGACTGGGCTTATGCATGTGTCTAATACATTTTAATTAACTAAAGTAGCCAAAATCCCAACTTATTGCCTTTTCCTTTGAAATTCGCCTTAACATTGATTTTCGGTTTACATGGAAAAATTGATGAAAAACACATAAAGAGGAACTAAAGAGAAATTAATCTGATTTAATAAACCTATGAGACCCTCCTGTTCAGTGTTGCATTGACTTCCCATTATAAATCACAATCAACATAATAATCCTTTAACTTATGCATTTTTAGGCTGTATAATTGTAGAAATGTTGGAATTATGCGTGATTCTTATTATCTGTGTTTTTCTATTGTAAACCTTTTTTATAACCAAAATATATTATAAAAATGATTTTTTCCTCTTATAGCGATTGCAATCGGAACAAGAACCATATATACCCTATATAAATAAATGTTATACTTGCTGCGCACGGACCCGATGGAACTGTTAATCATAATACATAAAATATCGGGTCCGGCTTGCCCATATCGTAATCGCCATAATATATATATATATATATATATATATATATCTCTCTCTCTCTATATATATATATATATATATATATATATATATATATATATAGTTATGTGATAATACGGACCCGTCGGCTTATAAAACATAACACATGTGTGTTTCGGGTCTGCCATTGCAAGTCGCAATCGACAGTTTCCAACATCCATAGCTCTTTGTAATGGCGGATCTGATGGAACTATAAAATGTAATATACATTATACCAGGTCCGGTTGATTCATGTCAAAATTAGTGCTTATTTCTGTTTATAATAAAAATATATAAAACTGGGTAGTTATAATGTATATGCGGGCCTTGGATATGGCGGACCGACAGGCCTTTAAAATACACTCTATATATCTTTCGGATCCAGTCATATATGTTTAGGCCAATAGGCCTTCCTATTGAAACAGACTTTCGTCGTCTTTTTCAATCTCAGGTTGACACCTGGCATGCATATTCGGCGGGCTTATTCGGCGGGCTTCTGTTTATTCTCAATCCCGAAAACTTTTGGGTTTCCATCCGTTTGGTAGCATCTGTCGTGATTTCTGTTTATTCGCGCACACGCCATGGCTATTCCGTGTTTCTCTTGCAGCAGCAACGCCTGTTAGTTAATCTGTGCATAATAATGCGGGTGGGGTTGCCTGTTAGGGTCGTTATTCTTCAAATTCTTGGTTAGATTGGTTTAAAATTTATAATCATGGTAGGGCACAGTAGATACCATGGAATACCATTATGCAGCTTCAAATATACAGCTCTCAACAGGGTTTTCTTTTCCCCCTCCCACTACAGAAACGATGCCGACTGGTTTCCTTCCCGCAGCCGGCCCCATTTATGGAAACCCTCCCCGGACCAAAATTTGGGCAAAAATTACATAGAGATATAGCACCAAAGTCATTTTACAGACAAGAATTTGCCGATAACAGGGCTCGCCAGCGGGGATTCGATGGGAGCAATGGCTATAAACGTAGAAGGGTTGGGCCAGGATTAGGGTTTTCGCAATCAACGGGCGGATTACATAGAAATAATAGTTGGTTCCGCTGACATTTTCCACTGGCAGCCATTCTTCCATCTCCAATGCGGTCTATGAGAGATTGGTTGGACGCACGTAGACAACAGATCAAGCCTCCAACCGCTCAGAATTGGGCTTCACAGGCCGAAGAAAGCTATAGTTTCCAGGTGGCTCTTGCGCTTCGTTTGACAACTGCAGCTTCATGGATGGATGACCTCCATGGCTTTCAAATACACAACTGTTGCAGCACCCCACTGTTCTCTTTTCGGAATACATTAAAGCAACGACATATCGCCTCTGGGTACTAGCTAGCCTCAACTAAAGCTTCACAGTATATTTTGTTTCCTCTGCACAGTCTATTTTGCTTCCTTCACAAATGCCTGCTATTTATTTTATTATGCCTTTGTCTAGATCACATCTGAACCAAAAATATCAAATCCCTTGAGATTGAGATACTAGGCTGATGCTAATATTAAATCCCTTGAGATTGAGATTCAATTATTATATAGATATATATTTACTTAATAGAGTGATTACTGTACAGCCAGTTTGAAATTGAAATTCGATGAGTTATATGGAATCCATCGACTGAAAATCCAAAATGGTGTGCGCAGTGACTTGACAAATCGACAACCCAACCGCCACAAATTCCTACATAAAACCAACAGGCGCAAGAACCTAGCCGCCGGTATGGCAGGGTGGTTTATACAGAATCCATAGAAAACTCGGTGCGCAGTGACTTGTCAAAACAAAAGAGAAGGAAGGAACCACCTTCATGCCCACACACGCGTCAAAACGTACAAGTGCTGTGAAATGTTTTTTGATCCGTCGGATATAAATTAAAGGTCTCTGCCCTGCGCAGCTTCACGAATTCTATTTCATTACCTTCATACCACACTAAGCCAGAGGAGCATTTTGGTAGATCTATACTTGAAGCAAAATGATAAGTTTTACTGCAAGCGAAGTTAGCACATGCAAAGGTAATTAGTATTGTCCACTGTATAAAGGTCTCCATATGATTTTTTTTTCAGTAAGAGAAGGGTAACTCATTTTCAGTGATCCAATCCTTTTTCAGTGTTAAGCACAAGGGAAGGTCTGGGGAGATCGACCCTTCAAGGAAACCAACAATCTTCACTGCAGGGCAAGTTCTCGCATGTAAAGGTAATTCAGACTGCCCCAATATCTAAATTCCATTTGGTTTGTTAAGAGAATGATAACCCATTTTTCAGTGTTGAGTACATTTTAGACCATTTGGGGAGATCAATCCTTCAAGGAGAATGCCAGGGTCTACTGCAGGAGAAGTTGTCGAATGCAAAGGTATTTAAGAGTGCCCAAATTGTAATTTTGATACGATTTATCCAGTTAGGGAATTATAATCCATTTTTGGTTTTCAATCCATATCCAGTGCTCATGTTGAGAAGAAACCATTTGAGGACAAGGCCGATCCTGCAACCTCCACTGCAGGCGAAGTTATCACATGTAAAGGTAATTAGGACTGCCCACGTTCTAACAGTCTCCATATGATTTACATAGTAAGGAAATGATAATCGATTTTCAGTGTTCAGCACAGTGAATGCATATAGCTTAATTTCTGGCCCATAAGTTATAAATTGGCTTCAACTATATGGTTTGCCATATAGCCTTTTGGAAATGTTTTTAGGACTGTAACAACATACTATTGAAAAATTTGCTATCCTAGGACCTACACATTAGTTTCGAGGATTTGTCTGCTGTAGGATATAACCCATACATATCGTAACTGCAAATGATCTAACTTGTCCAGTATACAGTAAAATGCTATGAACATAATAACAATAAAATAAACCCTCCTCGGTTGGTGAAGATGTATATCTTGCCAAAATGGGTAGTGTCTTTAGGGGTAGAGAGGATGGAGTGATGTCTTTACAAAATGTTAGATTGGTTAGATTCATTGTGGGGTGAAATTTTTGAACTCCATATTGTTAGCCAAAATGTAATAGTGTCTCTTAGGTTTCTGAGGATGGATCTAGGTTAGCCAATAAGGCCGAAAAAATGGATCGGATCAGCCAGTGGGAGAGAAAACTACTAACAGTGGAGTGCTGATTCTTAGTACTTACTACCATGAAACAATGGAGCACGTTATTCTTAGTACTCACTACCATGGAACAATGGATTAGGTTAGCCAACAGGGCAAAAAACAATGGAGTAGTGGTTCCTACTAACAGAATTTTGATTTTGGTTGGTTGTGAGGTGAATTATTCTTGCCATGTTAAACTTTGTGAAGATGGATCTGGTTTGGTCAATAGGATAGTGTCTCTTACTTAATGTTAATTGTTGGGGATGGAATTTGTTTGTCATATTAAACTCCGATATTTTTAATTTGATTTTGTTATACCTGTCGTTGGTTGGGGACCGGGGCAGCCTCTGAAGATTGAAGAAGTGTAAGTGGCACCTCCACAGGCAATGGAAGTCAGAATCAAAGTGCATTATACTGCCTTGTGCCGTACAAAGCTTGTATTTTGGGAAGCAAAGGTACGTTATGAGAAATATTAGCAACTTGGTTTTAAGCACGAGAGGTATAAAAAATGCTGGAGGAGCAAAAATTTTAGGTGTTTGATAGATCTATGGTATTTTAGTTTGATAGGGAGCTAGAGGTTTGCATTTGGGTTGTTTTGATCCCTGTTAGTGCTTGCTTGGTAGATCCGAAGTATGTTTTATTAGGGTTACAAATACACAGAAATATGCAGACATAGACATTTTTCCACCTGGGCTCTAGAGCATCTAGCTTCTTTGGATGCAATTAAATTTTCTTCATAATGAAATGTCTATTATTGCTTTGGTTGCAGGGTCAAACGCCACTCTTTCCCCGCATCTTTGAACATGAAGCAGCTAGGTATCCACTCGGTTCTTGCCATAAAATTTTGTATTCAAAATCATAATTCAATTAGGCGTGTAGTATTTCCTCGTGATTAATTGCTGGCCAATTCTGGCACTGATTGACAAAGTTGTTGAGAGTGTTGGAGAAGGGGTAACTCACCTCAAGCTGGGTGACAAGGTGCTTCCGGTATTTACAGGAGAATGCAGGGAATGCAAACACTGCAAGTCAGAAGAGAGCAACATGTGTGATCTGCTTAGAATTAACACTGAGAGAGGGGTTATGATAAATGATGGAAAGTCAAGGTTTTCCATCAATGGGAAGCCGATTTACCACTTCCTTGGTACATCGAATTTCAGCCAATACACTGTTGTGCATGCGGGATGTGCGGCCAAAATTAGTGACGAGGCTCCTCTCGACAAAGTTTGTATTTTAAGCTATGGTGTCTCTACATGTAAATTACTTGTGGATCTTTTTTTTAATCATTTTTTCCATGCACATGTTCAATATCAGCCATATTTAGTACTATATCTGTCCATATTAACTATAAGCATTATAGTAGACTATGACCAAAACGTCCAATCAAATTGGTCAGTGCAGATGGCCGTACCTCCTCTTCTGTGAAAACAAATTTCACGACCTCCTAGGCTTTCTTTCCTTCTCTGACTTTGAACCAACTTCTTATCGGGGTTCACCTTTGCCCTAATAAGTTGGATAGCTTCTTTTTTCAAGAGACCTTGCTTGCCATATTCCACCAGTTCTGTGTGATATTTTCCTATTGAGATGGGCTTATGTAAGTTTCTACCTTTTCCCATTTATATGGTTTATATAAGCTTCTGCTGTAGATTTAAAATGACCTTTTTGTATTTTCTATATTTTCCTTTTCTATGCCCAAATGAGAAGCCCTCTATTTCTACTTGATGCCCAAAAGCTTGGTCTTAAAAATCCTCCAATGAGACCATGGTGATCTCTAAAGCCCGTGTCCGCCCTTCCTCTCGGATCGCTTATGCCCTTGGATGTTCTCCTTTTCTTGTAGATTATTAGATTTGGTATCCAAAAACTTATCCTTGGAATGTTTTTATGCTCATAAATACTCCTACTCCCCTGTTCTCCAAGGTCCGGCTCGCTCTCGGATCGTGACCATGTTCACACTCCCCTGCAGGTCTGGGTTGCTCTTGAATTGTGACTGTCCTCACAAACACTCTCCTGCGCCAACAAGGTCTGGGTTGCTCTTGGATGCTCCATTATAAATTGAAAGCTATCCATCAAAACTTGAATGTTATCCGTGAGGAGGGACTCTAAATCTGGCATATAAAATATGCCTTTGTTAAACCTTTTTCTGCCAACTGAAAAGCTTTTTATCCGGACTTGTTGAAGCTTTTATAAGTAATTTCCTGATGATGATGTGGGTAATTCAATTCTGTAACGGTTGACATTTTTTTACGGACTGTAAAATAATATCATCCATGTAAGTTTCTCTGGTCACAATTATTGTTTAAAGTTCATTTCTTTTGTTGGATCAGGAATGGGTGCTACCTTGAATGTAGGCAAACCCAAGAAGGGCTCGACAGTAGCAGTATTTGGCCTTGGGAGTGTTGGGCTTGCTGTAAGTGTTCTCTTTTTAGGTTCCTGTGTATGCATCTTATTGAAGTTCTACAGTTTTTATCTTTCCTTTTCAAGGATCAATATCATGAGTGTATCGTTTAATTGTCTGTTAATCTTCTGATCTGGCCTTAACTACGTTCAAGATGCTTAGAGATGGTTTTCTGTAATTACGTGATCTCACCTAAAGTATTACTATTATGGATTAACCCTTCAGAATTAGTGTTGGTACGTGGCATGTGATAGTTTTTGGTTCAGGATGATTTTGCTATGTTGCAATTGTTTCTGGTAGATATAGATTACTATGGATCATTCAAACTTTTGTGAGCCAAGTGTGTACATGTGTCATGAAACAAGAAGACTTAATTCTGTCAGAAAGTTGGGGATTATGGTGAGTGCTTTTCACAAATAAGATAGATCCCTTGTTTTCTCTACTATGGAAGATGCTCCAGACACTCACAATGGGTTGCACACTGCTATTAATCTGTATTCTATTACAAATGGGAGGCAGGAGGAATGTAACTGTGATGGCCTCTGTTGCTTTTCCTGGGATGAAAGAGCAGTATGAGACACTGAGATTGAGCCCTGGGGCTTCTGAAAAAGATGTGAAGAGAGCCTATCGTCGCCTTGCGTTGCAGGTATGCAAGTATCCATTCGAAGCTATGTCTCTTACTTTCAAGATCAGATATTTTCAATAAATCTTCCATTTGTGAGGCAAATAGAAAAAGAGATACAGGTTTGAAATAGAAATTAAAAATGTCAGACTTCACACATTCTTGAGAATTTTTAAGAAAATTTGTCTGGCAATATCCCTGGTCATATATAATGTCAGAAAACATTAATATTGCACTCATATGTTGATATAATCTGCTTACAGTATCATCCGGATGTTTTCAAAGGAGATGTGCGTGGGGTTTAATTTCACAAGATCAATCAGGCTTATGAGGTAAATTGCCTGCCTAAGAGTAATCTTTATCTATATGCATTTTCATTCTGTAATATGGGACTCTTATGCAGGCCCACGGTTTTTTGATTGTTGTTACTTTTGTGATAATAAGCAGACGTTAATGTCCAGTTTAGCAAAGGCAAAGCAACAAAGCTATTCTGCTGATTACTCTGTCGCGGGCATGATGGGAATCAATAACGCTTATTCGGACGAGTGGGAAGAATGGATGGGATGGGAAGGAGCTGGAACCCTTCATTATTCCTCTCATATTAACATTTATGCCTGATGAAATTTTATCATAGACTGTGTAGGTGTCTATTGTCCGGCCTTGCAAACAGTTATGGCCTCTCCATTACCGATCCCATGTTGACTGTTATGGGCTATTTATAAAGTTCCTGCTATTGGCAGAAAAACAACTGTTTTAGAAAGCCCATAAAGCTTCTTCATTCATCTCCTGGAAATAAAATATGTTCTTCTAACTGTATAGTTGATTTTATTTATCTTTCGTTGGTTTCCATAACACAAAGGACTTACTGATCCAGATGAAGCAACAGCTTTCTGAGTTGTCTCTGTTTTAGTGAGTCATTTGATTTGGTCATGCGTCCTGATTATTAGACTACCTGTACATATGTTCTGTTCATTTATACTCTCAACTACTTGTACATACCTGCAGGATATCTCTCTGGACCATGTGATTATTATGGGGATCTGCTCTTCATTAAAGAGCTCCTAACTATTCTTCCTGCAATTTGTAATGACATTCATTTAATGGAAACCATTATTTTGATTAAGAGATCTTTGATCATTGAGATGAAATGCTACCGTTTCATTACATAATGCAAAATTTCTCCATATTTGATCCTTGAGACATAATGAAACCGTTTCATTCCATAATGAATTTTTCTATTATATATCATCCTGAACAAGGCATTATTCTTGGCTGTAACTATAGGCAATCCCTGCCTGTATTTGCAGGCTTCAAATGTTGTTAAGTTTTACCATTAATGTTAATTTTATATGTTTCATCTGGGACTGAGATATATTCAATCAATTAGTTTTGAGTATTTGCTTTCTAGATTGTTACCGTGACAAATCTAGGGTAATCCCTGACAAATTATGCTTGGGGCTATAATTGTGGAGCCATTGAGTGCAGAATTGATGCGTAGATCCTGTAGCAAGAGAGATCTGAACTGTGCAAGGCGATTGAAGTAGGCAAAGTGTCCAGGTTACAAATGTAGCGGCGAAGAGTGGCCAACAATGGGGTGGCACTAAAACTACTTATGTGATAGATACAGAAGAAGAAACTCATCACAATTTCGAAAGTATTCATATTTGCCATTTAAAATGTAAATTCTTCTGATTCCTTTTTCAAGAAAACAGTGGGAATTTATAGATTGTGTTTCTTTGTTTACATTAATGATAAAAGATCCAGACGAAATTCCCTGAAGGCTTGTTCTTTTTCAGGGTTTGAGTGAAAAATGTCGCTGCGTATGTATCCTACTTATGGAAAAGGGTATAAACAGTTTTGGGGCAGCAAAGATTGCTCCAGAGAAAATTCCAAGAAACTTAAATCATTTTAATTGAATTTGAAATTGTAGAAACCTTGAACCCCTTTCTTGGTTTGAAATCAAAGTTGAAGATGATTGGTGTGAGTAGAAGGAAAACGAGTGTATGGGAGTATGGGAGTGTAGAAGGAAAAATATCTGGAGACACAGATTATGTGAGGAAGCAAAAGACAAAGATGGTCTAAAACTATTGTTAGAATTGGATATCAAATAAACCTGTTAACCTATTGCGAATGAGTGATGTATAAGCAGTGTTATGTGGGGGCAATTGGTGTGTGACCAATGTTTTGTGTGAACTGGCAATCATTGGGAGTTGTTATCTGGAGACAGAGATTAAAGTATAACTGAAAATTTTGGTTGAGACTATTTCCATTTTTGGAAAGCCAAATTGTAAAATGCCCTTTAAAGGAAGGATGTGTAGGGATTGCATAAATTTCCAGAATCAAATTCTTGATGTAAATTTTTAAAAATTCACCTTATATTAAAGGTTTCTAATTTTTTTGAGAGCGCTCTTTCTTCTTTTTAAACCCCTTAAAGGTGGGGTGGGGATGTAAGATATA
Organism: Pinus tabuliformis; assembly: GCA_031772625.1. NCBI lineage: Eukaryota > Viridiplantae > Streptophyta > Pinopsida > Pinales > Pinaceae > Pinus > Pinus tabuliformis. The sequence continues at coordinate 264,916,525 of CM062814.1, read as the reverse complement.
TATTTTATTTGTAGAAATTCAGACAAGTAAATAGAACATTTAAAATATTTGCACTGTTTTGCCTCTTAAAATGCTTGAAAATGAAAGTTTGAATTGTATCTTGGACAGAGCATAGATTAATAAGTGCTAAAAGCTTGCTTTGAGGGCCAGAGAAATACATAGTATTTTGAATGGTGGGTTTGCCAAAATGGAATCTAAAACCACTATATTTGAGGACTTAAGTATGTAAAACAAAATACTTTGAAAAATACAATACATGAATTTAAAATCAGTTTCAAAATTTTAATAATGTTAATGTTTTACTTCTACTGTCAACCAGTAATGTAAGTGATTTGTTTTAAAATTTGCAAATCACAAATTTCTCCACTTTTCATTTACCATGTACAACGTTGTAATTTACTTTTTATTTAGAAAAAAACAGTGCTGCCAATAATCTATTGAACCTATTGAGATTTAAGTATGAACCCGTTCTACACTTACTATATTAATATGAATGGTTTGGTTTTGGCTCTGTTCTTCTAATATCAAATGTACTGGTACAGGATGGTCAAAGTGGTTATTGCCTTCGTCACTACATACCTTTATATATGCTTGACTATCTATAGAACTTTCTTCTTTTCACTAATCCTATTGGCCTCTCTTTGTACCTTTTGGGACAATTGCTAGTTTAACACCTTTTCCTTCGTAAATCCAAAAAACCTCTTTATTTTCTTCTTATTTTGATATGCAATTATATATACATATGTCTCCATATACACATTTAATTTCATGTAACCCTCTATATCTGATTATTTTACATCTCTTCCTTTAGCGATGCCGATATAAAACAAATAAAATATTTCTTTTATTTTAGACATTTTGGTAAGGATAAAGGGTATGAATGAGTTTTATAACTCCCAATAGTGATATAATTGATAAAGAAACCTCAAGTCCAATATAAGTTACAACATCTGGCCCCAACTGGGGATAGTTCTTTTTCCACAGAAGCTGAGTGCCTTATCCATTTGGCATGGAGTCATATATTGCTTCTATGAATTCTTAAATGTGTGAAAATATATACACTGAACCCACACCAATATCTGCAGTGATTAGATGCTTAGGCTCTGATAAAAAAATATATGAGAATCTTAGATCATTAGCCTTAGTTGGGCATGGAGTCCAAAACTGTAAAAACCTGAAATCAAGTAGCTAAAAACCTAACAATCTTGGAGTTTGACACCTCTACAAACTAGTTTCCAACTAGGAAAATAACCCTTATTTGTCAACTAGTGATTAAAGTGAAGAACTTCAACTAGAAACCAAATTCTCAACACATGAGCTTATTTATGTACAAGTTCCTGCATATGAACATGATTGACCTCAATCAAGTGAATTCAATGTTCCGATGATACCAGATTAGCATTTCAGTGCTTAATCCAAAACCATTCTTCCAGTGAATCATGAAAATGTTGTTCATCATGAACAAAAGATAAATTATGCATAAAAGCAGCTCACAACAAAAATTATAAGTATATCCACCAAAATATATGTGTAGGCTACTGATAAATTCCATGATGTAATCTGCCATGTGATCTTCAAAAGTATAAGAAGAAACATGTTCTCGATCATCTCCAACAAAGAAATTCTCTATATATGAAGGTCCCTGCCGAGTTGAACCTTCTGTTGGGGTAATATGTTCAGAAAAACAATCAGCAAAACCTTTAAGAAAATAATCTATGTCACTTCCATGTTTCCACTCTTTATCTCTAAGCTTTGATTGAGAATAACTTGTAATTCTAACCTCAGGAAGGAAAAGGAATTTTTTCACATTACTATATCACAGACACTCAACTTCAAATAGATTTATTACCTCTCATCCATAAGCATGATTATGTTCTTCAATACACTAACATACAATCTCTTAATAAGATTCCTTTTTTCATGAGATAGCCTCTTTTGCTATTGTAAATGACTCAATATATTGTTCTCCAACATATTCCACTTGGTAGTTTCTTCCTGTAAGTGCAACATCCAACTGATGATCTTGAAGGGCTTCTTCATGTTCCCCATTTAAATCATTTTCATTATACATAGGAGGATCATCAAACTCATCAAAATAAGATCCTTGGGGATTTATTTGCAACTTAATTGTTTCTCCCTCTTCTAGATTGCCTAGTAGAGATTCTTGATGCATGTTTGCACTTTCTTCCATCTGAATACTCTCTTGATTTGCTTGAAACATAGTCAAGTGATTCTTTGCTTGGGAGATTATTGAAGGAAACTATTTTATAACCCTCTCCACATCATTTTGAGAAAATGATAGCTCCTTGCTTTCAAAGACCTGCTCATAATTCTGAATGCTTGATATATTATCAACAAAATCATTGGTTTCATCAACAATACTATCTTGAGCCTCTAAAGTTTCTTTAGCATCATATTATTCACAACATCCCTCAAAAAGAAACTTGTGTGGATAATAGGGTTTACAAGAAGAACTAAACACTAAATGAGAACCTTTCAAAGATGAAATGCTTGAAAGAGGTAGAGACCTGAACGAAGCCCTAGTTTCTTGAACCAAAGAAAAAATAAACAGTTTCATCTTAACATCTTCATGAATGATGCCCTACTGCTCCATACATTCATGAAACTCTTGGATGTGCTGAACTGGATCTTCATATTCATTTCTACTGAATCTTGGAAGATGCTCATTCCACACAGAAAATGCAGGCATATCATGGGGATAGCCAGTGATCCTAGTAAAATCAAATGGATCAAATTTATGGACTAAGAATGCATGGAGAGCCATTAAAACCCAGAAAATGAAACTTCTATGTACATTGAAGTAACCAATCAACGTGGTCAGTGAAAATCACAGTAACTTGTCATTCTCAAGAATCGGCTTCAAACTTAATAAACCTATGGAAAAGTTTTCTTATTCAATTAATTTGTAGACTATGATATTTGTTACAATGGAGTCACCTTTTATTGCTTTTATTTAAACAACCAAGTATTTTCTCCTCTCTCAACAGCCAGAGGAAAATCTTAAAAACCCAAGGAAAATTGTTCTTGTCTTCTCTCCCTAACAATGTTGCCAATTAATGTTGTTCATTAAGAAATCAATTTCCTGGATGTAGGGAAATTGCTATTAAGATATTAATGGAGATTATTTACTATCACTTATTTTTTATTATATTACCAAATGAAGGACTCATAAAACTTGGCCTTAGACTATTAATACATGTATGATCAGAACAAATCAGACTGAGATTTACTACTAATCATAAATGATGAATGAGGAATGTTTGAAATGGAAGTTAAAGACAATATGATGGTGTCTCACAAGAACTGTTATCTATAACTTAGAGGAATTATGATCATGAGAAATAAATCATAGACAATATGCTGGTCTTTCACAGAAACTATTATCTATAACTTAGAAAGGAAATTAGGACTTTAAGTATAGGAGCACTCTCTAAGGGATTTTACCTTACAACTTCATTAGTACAGTTAAAAAGAAGAAAAAATTGCATGACACATGATAGTTAAACTTACAAATTATATATAACTACTGGAAACTTCTGGATGTTTCAGTAATCAATGATGTTATCAGAAATATAGTGGCTTGGTTCTCTAGAATTCCAACCCTTTCTTAGTAAATTTCCACCTTTTATACATTGTAGAAGAGTTATTTATTTCTAAACCCAATCTAACTGCTTTCTAACTATATGATGTAAAACTACTATAGAATTTACAGAGGGTAAAACACCTAAAAGAATAAGAAATAGCAAGAACAAAACTGAATTTAGAAAGAGATTAGAACTGCTAGCTTGCCCTTTTGATTTGTTGTTGAATTCCTCTATAAATGCCTTAATCTACTTTAATCATAATGTGTTGTGTTAGACTTGTATAATCCCAGGCTTATGCATGTGTGCAATACATTTCAATTAACCAAAACACCCAAATGCCCAACTGATTGCCTTTTCCTTTGAAATTAGCTTTAACACTGATTTTCCGTTTACATGTCAAAATTGATGCAAAACACATAAAGTGGAATTGAATAGGAATTAATCTAATTAAATAAAAAAACCTATAGGACCTGCGTATTCATTGATGCATTGACTTCCCATTATAAATCACAATCGGCATAATAATCCTTTAACTTATGCAATTTTAGGTTGTGTAAGTGTAGAAATGTTGGAATTATGCCTGATTCTTATTATCTGTGTTTTTCTATTATAAACCATTTTTATAACGAAAATATATTATAAAAATGCTTTTTTTTCACTTATTGCGATTGCAATCGACATAAGGACCATATATACCTTATATATAGAAATGTTATAATGGATACGACGGAACTATTAATCATAATACATATAATATCAGGTCTGTCGCAAGCTTAACTCAACAGACCCAACCTTTATATGCACAAAGCCTTGTAGACCCAACGAAACTTTAAACTGTAAGGTAATCCATATCAGGTTCGGCCTACCCATATCGCAATCAGCATAAATATATATATATGCAATAATGCAGACCCGCCTACTTACAAAACATAACATGTATGTGTTTTGGGTTTGCCATCGCAAGTCGCAATCGGCAGTTTCGAACATCCATAGCTCTGTGTAAGGGCGGACCTGACAGAACTATAAATTGTAATATATATTATATAGGGTCCATTTTATTCATGTGAAAATCAATGTTTATTTCTATTTATAAGAGAAATATATAAAACTGTGTAGTTATAATGTATATGTGGGACTTTGAATATGGCGGACCCAACGGACTTTAAACCACACTGTATATATCTTTTGGGTCTAGTCATATATGTTTTAACACCTTTTCCTTCGTAAATATGACATATCTCTTTGTTTCCTTCTTATTTCGATATGCACTTATATATACGTATCTCTCTATATATACATATAATTTCATATAACCCGCTATATCTGATTATTCTTCCTCTCTTCCTTTAGTGATGCCGATATATAACAAATTAAATATTTCTTTTCTTTTAGACTTTTCTGTAAGGGGAAAGGGTATAAAGGAGTTTTATAACTCCCAATAGTGATATAACTGATAAAGGAACCTCAAACCCAATATAAGCTATGACACCTGCAATACGTTTGTATGTCTCTAACATGTATGGTGCATGCTTTTGCTTGTCACTTTCAAGACACTTATCATTTTTTGTTTCCATTCCTTGCTCTAACATAATGGTACTGCCCACAATAAATGAACTATTCCTTCAAATGTAGTAAAAATGACTTTTAATTGTGCATTGAGCATAGAAATAATTCGCCATTGCTGTATCACACATTTTCTTATGGTTGTAACATATAATTGTTTTCATGTCATCACCACTTTCTAAGTAGTGACACTTTGAAGAATGTCATCACCACTTTCCAAGTAGTGACACTTTGAAGAAAGTCATGGCTCAAACTTAGATGAGCTACAATTATCATCCACATCAAGATTGTCATGAAAAATTTGGCAAGAGAAACCACCACACTCTTGGTTGATGCACTAAATTATCCTATGTCACCACTATGTCGATTAGGGACTACCAAAACCTTGTGGACTGTAGTGACAAAACATTGCATTGATATAGATAGGTAGAACACCATTGAGAACCTGAGATTGTAGGGTGAAAACAAAAACCTCTAAATCCCTTGGAACAATGACAGAGCCTAAAAAAAACTAGTTGCACTAATAGTTTTAATGTAGAGGGCACAATTAATAGAAAATAAGAATTCACAAGGTACTCCAAAAGCCTGTAATAGCTTCATATGTCTCTAACATCCGAGATGCATGCTCTTTCTAGTCATTTTGAATACCTTTATCATTTTTTGTTTGCATTCCTTGCTCTGACATAATGGTATTTTCCACAATAAATGAACTATTTCTTCAAAAGTAGTCAAAAATACTTTTAATTCTAACATCAACATATAAATAATTCACCATTGTTGTATGACACATTACATTTTTGTAGTCATATATAATTGTTCTTATGTTATCCATAAATTTCCAATTAGGGATACTTTAAAGAAAGTGATGACTCAAACTCACATGAGCTACAATTATCATCTGTATCAAGACTGTCATGAAACATTTTGGCAAGAGAAGCCACCACACTCTTGGTTGCTGCACTGAGTGATCCTATATCATCATGATGTCTATTGGGTACTACAAAAACCTTCACAATAGTCACACAAGATGATCACATTTTAGACACAACCTTATTTAGTGTCAAAGTCCAGGAGATCAGGTGACATCGTTTTAATTTCCTTACAAGAAGCACTACATAGCCATTTCATTTTTTTTGTTTCAACACACCTAAATGATTCCTCTACACTAAGCCATGGAAATCCCATGTCAACCACCATAGGAATGAAAACCTCATCAAGTTAGTGACCTGTAAAAAAATTTCCTATGCTTCCAGGAAAACCATTTTTTCTTCCTTCAGCATCATTTATGACAGTGTATACATGTGTAGTAATGGAAACAATAAAGGTAATTAATGATGGACTGTAGCGACAAAACATTGGATTTCTCCAGATAGGTAGAACATCATTGAGAACTTATCTTGTAGGGTGAGAAAAAGAACCTTTGGATCCCTTCCAAAAGTGACACAACCTCCAAATATCAGTTGCCCTAATAGTTGTAATGCAGTGCGAACAATTAACAACAAAGAAGAATTCACAAGGTACTCAAAAACGTTGCAATAGCTTTGTACGCCTCTAACAACCCAAGTGCATGATCTTTCTTTTAATTTTCAATACCTTTATAAATTTTTGTTTCCATTAATTGTTGTGACATAATTGTACTACCCACAACTAATAAATTGTTTCTTCAGAAGTAGTAAAAAAGAATTTTAATTGTATCATGATCATAGAAATAATTCACCATTTTTCTATCGTGCATTCACTTCTGGTTGTCATATATAATTGTTGTCATGTTATCCACAATGTTTCAAGTAGCGACACTTTGAAGAAAGTGATGACTCAAACTCACATGAGCTACAATTATCATCCACATCAAGAGTGTCATAATTTTTTTTAGCAAGATAAACCACCACACTCTTGGTTGCTACATTAAGTGATCGTAAATCATCATGATGTTGATTAGGCACTACCAAAACCTTCACAAGAGTTACACAGGATGATCAAATTGCAGATACAACCTTATTTAGCGTCAAATTTGAGGAGATTAGGTGACATCCTTCTAATTTCTTGTTCTTGAGATGTTTCTCCTACACTTACAAAGCCTCTAATGTCAACCTCTGATGCATCTTCATGTCACCTAATCTAACCAATATACATTCTTGAAATCCCATGGATGCCACGATTTATTTTTTATGGTAATTAATTATTGTTGTATAATAGAAATATATTGAGGTTGAATGGACCAATGAGAGACAAGTTTATTCTTCATAGACATTGGGTTCACATCCTGAAGAACTCAAACTGTGTTACTGTCACTGCCAGCTTCTGTATCCGCTACGTTTGGTGCCAAATTTTCAGTTGTAAGTCCTTGTTTAACCTATTTATTCTCATATACTATTGAAAAATAATTCTTTATACACCATCCTTACAACCTTGACTATATCTACATCCCGTGAACCAATTTCATGCATCATTATTTTTGTGTTTTTCATTAGATGTTTTGAAAATCATAAAACACCATCTACACTTTAAAGGCATCTCAAAATTATCATTTTTTGTGCTACCTCAATATCTTCTAGCTTTGCTCCAACCAACAAATCCATGAATTCATTTGTAGGTTTCATGTGTTCTCTCAAAGTAGTATAAACCACCCTTGTGAGAGGAGGTGAATGCTACAGTGAAAAATTATTAAATGCAATAGAAATATTATGTCCACCTACAAATGGAAATGGTAAGAGGGGTAAATGAAATAGTTGTAGCATAGGCTCTATACCCCTTTTCTCAACAAACACCCATGTATCTGTATTATGAAAAATATTATCCAAGAGATGTGTAACATTTCTTATACAATCAGGGAGAAAGGATTCCATGTTTGAAGACAAAGTTTCAGCATAATTGTCAACCGATAACTTAGATTTCTCCATATATGATTCATCTCTATCGACTTAAATAACTTTTTTCATTTCTGAATTAGTCTCCACGGGAACACACACATAATATCTAGAAGACTGTTGCAACAAGGAAGACACTTCAGTGCCAAATCCATGTTTTGCAATCGTATTTAAGAAGCTAAATCAACACACCGACCATATTCCTCCTCAAAGAAGAAACATGTTGTATAATCTCATAAAAGGAAGATGATAAGGACCCATTACTGTCACCTCCCAAAGCCCATAAGTAGGTTTTTGATGTAAATTTTTTCACAAAAGATCTTAGAGCACCGTAATCTTTAATAGGTTGAATTCTAAGGTTATTAAGGCACAAATCATCTAATCATTGTGGTATACAAGCTACTGAATCTACAAAACGGAGGACTCCAACCATGATGGCATCCAAAAAAGAATTAGGCATACCAAAACATCTAGCATAGAATAACAAGTTGGATCCTTATGAATAATATCACTTGTGACTATAGCTGCAAGTGAAAAAAACCCACCACCAAAGTCAATTGATCTTCTGAATATAGTGCACTATAAAAATGGCAACTCCCTTCAGATCATATAGTCATGTAGTATTTCTAGGAGCATATGTGCCAAGAGATAGAGCCCAAGGAAAAGCCTTCATAAGAAGTCTTCTATGATAAGGGACCAATGGGTCAGGTTGAGGAATTTACATTGCCTCTGACTCAACAACATTTTTCTGAGGTGAATTTACCTTGCAACCTAATTGTGATTCTCCAATCTTCCTCCTTTCTCTTCAAAATGATAGATTTCAAGCTTCAAGCATGCTATGGTGTTGTCCAAGCCTCCTAAATCCGTAGAGGAGGTTGTAGCAGGATTACTATTGTCCATAAAAGCTTGAAGGACATGCACAATAGTTGTTACCAAGTTCATATGTTATGGATCCGATTCTTTGAGAATAGGGAGAAATGTTAGCATTGAACCCACATCGCATAAAAGCAGTGCAACCAAAAGAAGGAGAAACTAGAACTGTTACAAGAGAAAGAAGTGATTCTACTAGAGATATCAAATAATAGGATGATTCACTAGAAAAATAACATATTTCCTTCTGCATTAGACTAGTTAAGATGCTACGATGTCCTCCTAATGTGATTACATTTAAAACCATTGACTCACTAGAGCTATCTTGATAGAGGGCCCATAATGCCAATATTGCCAAAATAAAAATATCATCAAGAATCCACCATGAAATGGTACTAATGTTACAAGTTCATTTATAAACTCAAGTTCATTGGTGAATAAAGTAGGTAAATAATTGGTTTCATTACTTTCTTGAACAAGCAGTGTAAAAGCTTGAACATGAATAAATATGTATTATTTCCTGATGTCTAGATGTGAAAAGTATCTTACAAAATGTAATATTGTTATTAAAGAAAGTATAAGGACACCATAAATGTATTCATCTACCGGATGCTTCAAAAGTTGTAGATCACATTCACAATTCATACTCAAATTATGTATATGAATAACTTGTAGCCCTCGGTCTCTTCATAGTTCCACCTCAGAATCTACCTTCTCAATAGATTAATCATTATAAAATTTGAAATGAAGGGGAAAATTTAGTTGATATGAAATAGGGTTAGTCCCATTTTTAGTAGAATAGGATAATAGCCCAAGACGTTCTTCTTTAACACCCCATCCTTGAGACTAGGAAAACATATTTGCATTAAGATAAGTATCTATGATCGAGCATTTTCCTACTGGTTTCTTTACAAATGTAACCAATGTTTGTATACTAGAAATTACTACATCTATATATGAAGAAGCAAGTAAAGTCGAGAGATTCAGACACATGAAAACAATAAATCAATAACAAAAGATAAATAAGAATGCATCATTTGAAATCCCACAAGATGGAAAATACATAAAATGAAGGAAAAGATTTCACCACGAGTAGAGAAAAAATCATCACCTTAAAATGTGCACCATCAAAAATATACAACACAACAAAGAAAAACTATAAATTATAAAATACATAACTAGAAGGCTTTTATGGGTAAAGCGAGAGAATTTATATACTTATTGGGATGATAATCGAAATAGTAGAAAATATTATCTTATATTGAAATTACAGTAGATAGAGAGAGAACAGTTGTCCCTTATAACATATCATGATCTTATTAGTTAGAATGGATTTTCAATATATCTGTCAATTTTAGAAACCTTCAAATATTTGTATTGACCAACTCATTAGGAAGAGAGAGAGAGATAGAGAAGTTTGGGTAGTAAAAACTTGAAAGTAGTAAAAAAAACCTAATGCATATAAAACCTGAGACTGGGAACATTGATCATTAATAGATGTTAGAAAGAGAAGGACATAAAAGAGAGCGAAAAGGGCTTGCACATTAGAGACATTTTATAAGGAGATTGAAGTACAATATCATGCAGCATCACAGTCCAATTTTCTATGGATTAACTTATGTGCCTAAATTTTTATAAAGCATTAACTTACTTATAAAAAATAATAACTCATAAAAATGACAAGCATTCCCCATGATAACTTACAGGGTTTGAATTGATGAAAAATTTGTAATCAGGGGTAGAACAAGGCACATACTTTGAAACTTTTGGAGGGTTTTGAAACATGTAGTTACCTATTTAGATGTGATGCTATCTGCAATGAATCAGTGAAGGCTCTAAAAGTTCATTTCATGATTGTGTGAATTTTAGGAAATGTCACATCTACTTTCTCTAAACTAAAATTACAAAAATTTGTTGTTTATAGAGACACTAAGCCATTACAATTAACCCCTTACATATTTATCAGTCCAACAACCTACTGGTATCTTACCATATATAGTTGTTTAGGCTTCCTATGATTGGCTTTTTTCAATCCTTTTCCTTTACTATTTGCAGTCCAAGGATAGAAAAATAGGGAGAATCTCAATTCGAGATAGAAGGAACATACCTGCTTGTCATTGCATACAAGTCTTCCTACTTTCCATATGATTCGGATAATAAACAGTGAAGGAAATTCCAGTCCACGACAACGAATAATTTCATTCCGTCACTTTAGAAGAGAATGAGCCACCGTGTCCATCATTCATGAAATGAAAAACGAACATAAATAAGACATTAATATAGAACATAAATTGAAGTTATATAGGATATCACAAATGTATGTGATATTTAATATTGAAAAAAAAATTACTCTTTCAAAAGAACCTATCAAACACAAACATAATAGAGAATTGTAGAGACAACAAAATATCTTCGAAACCAATGTTGAAGAAAGTGTCCAACCGACATGTCTATAACAACCTTTAGAAACATTACATTCAATTCTGATTTTAATAATAAGAAAACCATGAATATATGGAGTAAACTCACATAACAACTTAATTGATCCAACACTTCCTTCAAATGACATAGAAATAATCATCAACTTTATATTTTCATATATATATGTCCACCTCAGAGGAAACCTTGGTATACCTTTGGGCATAAGATGACATCATCCTTGGCCAAGACAATTGGGCGTTTCCTCCCATCCTTGAAGTTTTTTCACCAAATCCAATAGATGCAGGCACAAATTATATGCTCTATGATTTATCTAGATGATTCTACTTAGCCAGAGCTAGAGTAGGTGAAACCAATATTGGTACAAGAACAATAGAAAATGAATTAGTGTTGACTAAATACATAGGTTGGGAAGCTACGCTCTGTTTACATTGAGAGAGGGTAGTAGAAAAAACATCTCGACTAAAAAATGAATCTGAAGAATAACCATTTCCATTAGCAGACATGCATTTAACATCACTTTTGTTGGCATTATGATGCATGTGTTGTAGGTGATGGAAACCGACGTGTAGCAGAACAACTCACTAGTATATGCTAACTAGATGAATCTACAGAAGAAATATTAGATGTGATAGAATGCATGACAGTTGTGTTACATATGTGACAAAATGCATGGCAATGTGGAAGTAATGTACAATGGAGATGACAGTTCACAGTGCAGTAGGTTAATAGCAAAGAATTACAGAATAGACTACAAAGAATGAAGAAAAATAGGTATATACACGTTCACCTTCACCAAGCTGCATATACACGCAGGTTCACTAACCACAAGTAGCGTATACATACATGCGCACTTTAACAGAAAGAAAAGCATGTATACCTTGGAAAACTAAGTTTTTGGTCCCGCGTATTTGGTCCATCGTTTTTTCATCCATGGTATTGGTCCAAGGTATCTCGTTTGAGGTATTGACCCTAGGTATTTGGTCCAAGGTATTGGTCCTAAGTGATTTTGGTCCATGGTATTGAGAAAGGCCTAAAGCTATAAAATGAGGAGAGGATCATTAGACCAAGTGAGCAAGAAGTGAATATTTGATGAAGTGTGAGATCTAATATGTAGGTTATCGTCTTATGGTGCTTTGTTCGATCTAAACCAAGGATAAACCTGAATAGTTGATGAGGGATAAAATCTAACGATGGATCGAGATCTTAAGGCTTGAAATTAATTATCATTATATGGTTTGATCGTGTATAGTGTGGATCTAAATACTAACGCATGCGTTGTTGTGTAAATGTTATGATCTGGGTATGACTAAAGTCTGGAATAGCTGTAGAATTATGAATTAATATTTGGAGACATATACGCTGGTTGGCTTTGATAAAAGCATGTATACATGCTAGTTCAACACATCTAAGTAACATATACATTATGTAATATGATATTGAAGTTATAGTTGGATCTCGCTGTTGTTGCAGCATTCTTGGTTCTTCTCTTTGTTCTGGTGACTCTAGTTTGATGATAGTATACTGAATGTTTAGATTGTTTGATTGTGATTTGCTTCAGTGATGATGGGCTTTCAATGATTCAATTGTGAGTGATTCAGAGATTTATGATTGAGCTTCAATGATTGGTTAATGCAGATGTATTTGATGGCTGTACTGTAGTGGTGATTGATTTGAGCTTCAATGTTGATAATGGGTCGAGTATGAAAATTAGGTGAAAGGTGGCCTTCAGATTGTGGTGTTGTGTTCCAGGAGTATCCAATCTGAAAATTCATGAAACGTGGTCCTTGGAGGAAGAAAGAAGGACGTAGCCTTCTGTAGGGTGGCGCCTACGTACTAGTAAACATATCGGCTAGTACAAGAGCTACGGGGTTGTAGCTCCGTTCCATTAGAAGTTGGAGAATGAGAGAAGGTAGCAACCTTCTGTAGGTAGAAGCATGCATACTGGTATGAGTTTGAATTAATACAATGTTGTAAAAATATTTTCTTATTATTAAAAGAAGACAAAATTGACAACAGTAGGTGGTTTTCACCCACATTGGGTTTCCACCTTGAATCTTGGTGTTCATGTTGTTTCTTATGTGTGATGGTTTATTCTATTATTAACTACACATGGTTACTGTTTAATGTTTAATAAATTACTGATGCACATATTAAATATCAACATATGATGAATTAAATTAATTATAAGTTTGTTTGATATACACTGTTTTCCTTAAAAACAGTTGCGTGTACACGTCGGTTACCTTCATTGAAGTAGCGTATATAAATTTGAGTATGAAAAGAAAAAAATTATTGACTTGACTAATATTGATTTAGCCCCCCTTCTCAGTATTATTTCCAACAATTGGTATCAGATCTAGGTCCTTTGGTAGAAGCTTGATTTCTTGAAGGAGATCCGTAGAACAATGGGAAAGAAGCTAAAGAAGAAAGCACCTAAGAAGAAGAAGACATCTCAAATGAAATATAACAGTGGGAGAATCGATTGGGGATTATGTGGAAGCAACTCTTCATATTAAAAATCACCTCAGAATGAAGATGAACAAGCAAAAGAACTATCAAGTATGAACTTTTTATCTTTTGGTGATGCATTTCTCTCTCCATTTGAAGATGATGAAAGTGATAGCGAAACAGATGAATTTGTTCTTATGGATGAGAGAGAAAGATATCAAATAGAGGCAGAATTTAAAAGGCTTGCAGAAAAAATTAGAAATCAACAAGATCTATCTGACAAAAGGGAGTGTGCCTTCAAAGAAGAAGCTGCCAAACTAAAAGCTCAACTAGAGGAAGGAAACAAAGTAAGGAAGCAATTCGAGGAAAAGGAAGATCAATGTCAAAAATTGCAGGATGAAGTGAGATCATTAAGAAATGAAGTAAATACAAGGAGAAAAATAATGAAGAAACTCAAAGATAGATTCATTTACTATGAAAGTCTTGAAGCTAAGATCCTCTCTATAAAAGAAGATCTTGAAAAATAAAACAAGCAAAGTAAAGAACTACTCCAAGCTCTTGAACAACAAGAAAACAGAGTTCTTGAATTAAGGAAACAAATGGAAGAAGGAAGAAAAGTTGAAGAAATCATGAAGAAACAATATCTTGAAAAGGAAGGGAAATATCAGGTTGAGGCAAATATCCCAAAAGGTAAATTAGAAAAAAGGGTTAAGATTTTATGATTTCAAGATAGTACTAAAATTTTGGATGATATTCTCAGTAATCAAAGGTTTCCTGTCACCAAAACTGGTCTTCATTTTCATGAATATGTTGAAGGTGAATCTAGCTCAGAAAATGAGGCAAGGAACTCTAATGCAAAATATGAAATGCTCAACAAGGAGATGAGAGGTCAACAACCAAGGAAAGAAAATCTTTTACTCCTAACTATGGAAGTGATAGTGAGTTGTTTCCTCAAATGAATAAGGTTGAATGTTTTATATGTCATAATATTGGACATGTTGCAGGAAGATGTGGAAGTAGAATGGTTCAAGACCATCACATAGAAAGATCATGAACTTCCAGGTACTTTAAGGGATATTGTTTTTCTTGCAATATGTTTGGTAACAAAGCCATTGACTTCTATAGAAGAGATACGAAACATGTAAGATGTTATGCATGTAACAATTTTGGACATATAGCAAAGGAATGTAGGAGGAAATTTTAGGCACCATACCAAAAGAAGAAAACATCATCACACTCGAAGATATGGAAGGAGAAGGATGTACAGTGAGAAAAATGTGGCATGGCATAGTGTATAGACATGACAAACTCAGGGGAAGCCAAAAGTATGAAACTTCAATGTTCTAAATCTCATATGAAAGTTTCATGAAGACAAGTCATGTATATATGTGAGTTCGAAGCTGCACAGTTGTGTATATGTGGTTTGAGAAAAATATAGTAGGACAAACTCAGAAAAACTGATTTGATATGATTCAGAAAATTGTCTGTTATCTTTTTTGTCATGATGATAGATGACTACCGTTTATGGATGTTATCTAGAAGTGTTTTTCCACACAATTTGTTGATAACTTGATGTATATCTGATCTATGATAATGCCCTAATATTTCTTAATAATATATGCAATGATCAGATCTGATAGTGAACAGGTGGCAGAGGTTTAAGGGGAGAATTTGCTACGATTCTAATAATGCATTGTTGGCATTATGTTTAGAAGTCTTTGATACATAATGACTCTTATCAATGGTGATGATGCTTATGTGGCTAAAGTGTTTTAACGATACATCACGCTGAAATCTTAGCTGATACTTGTATTCCTTGGGGTCACATAGTTGGTTTTTCAGATCAAATTCATGGATGATTGTGATTGACTTTTTGATGATGCATATAGTACATATATGCTGCTCACATGGAGATCTTCATAACAACAAGGAGAAGTACAAAGCTTGAATACACAACTTCATTATTTGATGATGAGCCACTCATCTCGTTTATGCTGCTCTCATCATACCTTCAAAGATGCATGCAGTTATGATGCAGGATTCTTATAGTTCTTGGCTCTCACATGGTTGAGGATTGTTGTTGTTAATAAAAAATCTTGACAAATGACCATGAGCTCATAGTTTGCTAGATACATAATTGATGGATACACATTATGTTGGATACATGAATGATTACTTAACTTGCATATTGATAAATACTGTTGGTTGGCCAAGAGAATGGAGTTATTTCAGGTCTCATAAAGACATACCTATTTGAAGACATGGATATTTGGAAGACATGGCTTACTTAGTCACATCATGATGACGAGTTCCTACTTTATTATGATAGGTTGATATGCACATACGTTGATTATCATGGTTGATGCTTATCATATGTGGGATGTTCCCTAGTGATGATTTAGTGAAGGTCCCTATGAAAGGATCATGTAGTTATTGATGATGATGTTGACAATGGTGTTTTCACATACATATATGATGAGAATGATTTTGTGCTACCACATATGCTGAGTTGATTCAAGGAAGGTTATGATAAGGCTCTTTCTAATAAGGAAATGAGGCAAGTTTATCTTGATGAGATCAAGAGGATGAGTTGATATCTATATGTAGACATAGTTTGTCACAGGTTGATTTTTACATTGTTATATCTTGGAACTAATTATGTACATATACAGGTTGCTAGTCTGGATTTCGTTGATAGATGCTTATGGAGAAAATCATACATGGTGTATGACAGTTGCTGATCACTATCATGGTCTTGTTTAGGTATTTGCTCTTTGTTATAAAGGTCATATAAAGACCCATGATGTAATAATTTGTCTCTGTCTGTTGTAGTCTTTTGATGAGTCCTTTTTTAGCATATGATGTGTTATGTAACCCCACTATGCATGGGAAAGATGATGTAAAAAATGATATATTGCAGTCATGTATATCCCCACTTGGCTGGGTGGACGAGTAAAATTTGGTATATCCCCACTTGGTTGGGATATGGATGTATGTATGAGTCCATGGTGATAGGAAGGTCATTGGTGATATATATATAGAGTCATGTCATTCTTTTGGAAAATATTTGCAGACTCTGCACATGCTCAGGGGCAGCATGGATGATATATTGCATCTCAGCATGTACAAAGAAGGAGCTTAATCAGAGAATTCAGCTTGTGCTTAGGGGGAGCATGATCAAAATTTATATTCAGCTATGAAATTCTTATTTTTGGTCATCCCTTTGCCCTTAATATCAAAAGGGGAGAATATCTTGGTCCACCCTTTGCCCTTGGTGTCAGAGGGGGAGAGTATTTTGGTGTTTCTTGTTATCTCTAACAGTTTCTATAGCTTATGGTAATCAACACCAACATGGTTTCCGTCAAGTCCAAAGGGGGAGATTGTTGGCATTATGATGCATGTGTTGTACTTGATGGAAACCCACTTATAGCAAAACAACTCATTAGTATATGGTAACTAGATGAATCTACATAAGAGATATCAGATGTGATATAATGCATCACATTTGCGGTTATAGATGTGACAAAATGTAGGGAAGTTCATAAGTAATGTACAATGCCAACTCTATTAGATGACAATTCACAATGCAGCAGGTTAACAACAAAGAATTACATAACAGACTACAAAGAAAGAAGAGAAAGAGGTATACGCAGGTTCACCTTGACAAAGTTGTGTATACAAGCAGGTTCACTCACTGCAAGTAGCCTATATGTACACATTCACTTTCACAAAAAAGAAAGTGTGTATACCTTATAAAACTAAGTTTTTGGTCGAAGGTAGTTGGTCCATGGTATTTTGATCCATGGCATTGGTCTAAGGTATCTGGTATGAGGTATTGACCCTAGGTATTTGGTCGAGGGTATTGGTCCTAAGTGGTTTTGGTCCATGGTATTGAGAAAGGCCTAAAATTATAAAAGGAGGAGAAGAACGTTAGGCCAAGTGAGCAGGGATTGAATACGTGATGAAGTGTGAGATCTAGTATGCATGATGTCGGCTTATGGTACTTTGTTTGATCTAAACCAAGGATGAAACATAGCAGTTGATGAGGGATAAGATCTAAAGACGGATCAGGATCTTAAGGCTTGAAATGAATTATCATTATATAGTCTAGATCGGAATACTAACACGTGTTGTTTTGTAAATGTTATTATCTAGGTATGACTGATGTTTGGAATAGCTGCAAATTATGAATTGATATTTGCAGACATATACGCTGGTTGGATTTGATAAAAGCACATATACAAGCTATTTCAACACATCTAAATAGCGTATACTTTATATAATACGATATTTGAAGTTACAATTGGATCTGGATGTCGTTGCAGTATTTTGGGTTCTTCTCTATGTTTTGGTGACTATAGTTTGAGGAAAATATATTGAATGTTCAGATTATTTGATTGTGATTTGCTTGAGTGACAATGGGCTTTCAGTGATTCAGTTGTGGGTGATTCAGAGATTTATGATTAAGCTTCTATGATTGGTTAATGCATATGTATTTGGTGGTTGTAGTGGAAGGGTGATTGACTTGATCTTCAACGTTAATAATGGGTCTAGTATGAAAATTAGATGAAACGTTCCCTTCAGATTATGGTGTTGTGTTCCAGGAGTATCCAGTCTAAAAATTCATGAAATGTGGTCCCTGGAGGAAGAATGAAGGATGAAGCCTTCTGTAGATCAGTTCCTATGGACTAGTAAACATATCAGCTAGTACAAGACCTAGGGGATTGTAGCTCCCTTCCAATAGAAGCTGGAGAATAAGAGAAGGTAGCAACCTTCTGCAGGTAGGAGCCTGCATCATGGTATGAGTCTGCATCAGTACAATGTTGTAAATAGTTTTTCTTATTATTAAAAGAAGATAGAAACGATAGCAGTAGGTGGTTTTCACCCACATTGGGTTTCCACCTCAACTCTTGGTGTTCATGTGTGTTTCTTATGTGGGATTGTTCATTATATTATTAACTACACATGGTTACTGTTTAATGTTTAATAAAGTACCAATGCACAGATTAAAGATCAACATATGATGAATTAACTGAATCATAAGTTTGCTAGATATACGTTGGTTTCCTTAAACACAGTTGCATGCACACGCAGGTTACCTTCATTGAAGTAGCATATATAAATTTGAGTATGAAAAAAAAAAGATTATTGACTTGACTAATACTGATTCACCCCCCCTCTCAATATTATTTCCAACAAATTCATCCTACAAAGAAACTAGACTTTATGTTATCTGGTAAGGGTTTTGATGGTACTAATGGAATTAACATTCCTTGAAAAGGTGAACTTGATTACTTGAGAACATATTGCTTGAGTGACAAGGGAGCATTTAATTTGAACACCATGCACAACAAAAGCATTTCTAATAGGTCCGATGGAATTTGCTCCAATAATCCTTGAACCTAGATGCTTTTCCAAACTACTAGAAATTTGTGGTCGTTGACCTGTTGTACCAACTTGAGGAATTGTCATGGAAGCTCCCTAGAAGGGGTTTGGTGCTAGAATAGTTGGAGACATGAGCCATAAAAACTTATTAGTTCCTGGAGGCACATATTATTGAGAAACAACGACACTTAGTTGTATTTGGGCACCTATAATTCTTGTTGAGGGAAGAATGGAACATGGTGTAGCTACAATAGGTGGTGAAATTTGAGGTGTGGGAATTTAATATGTTGTTATTCCAAAAAATGTTCACCACAAAATAACTTGTGTCGACTGATGATCACTATGTGCTATTTTACTATCTTTAAAGCATTGTAAAATTGTTCCCTTCCAAGGAAGGTTGTACCATGCTGATTAGCATGCATCCATATATGAGAAGTGCATAGACATAATGATTAGATAATGAAAAAGGAATTGAGATAATACGAATTTAGATTGAACTATGCATGTTTCAGGCATAATTGTGATAGTCAACATTTATTTCTCTTTCTCAAGGTCATATTATGTGAGATCTTAAGCTAAGGTAGAAGTATCAACCAAATTTTATTCAGTGCAATCAAAGCATCCTTGAACAAAGAGAATTTAAACCCTAGAAATGAAATGAATTGTAACATTTAACATCAAATGTTTCATTATTTCTTACAATAATTGTGTTATTATGCACATATACATATTGAAGTCTTTCGAGTCAGTAATCTCATCATTTATAGATTGATGAACTATGTACCATTTTCATTTACAGTCTAAAGCTATAGAGGGAAAACCACAACTAAATATTCCTCTATAAGTGGCACAATAATACAAAAGTTCTCAAGATATGCTTATTTAAGAGCAACAAAAATTAAACGGGAAATTTTAATACATGTCTACAAGGCTATGTTGGGGAGCTTGAGAATTAAATTTTCTCCACTAAACACTACCAAACTAGACAACTTTTGAATATTTAGTTTTGTAGCCTTCTCTTTAACTTTTCATGATAATTAAGTGGGAAAGAGAATGAGAACATGAGAAAAGGATTTATAACAGTAGAACCTTTTATGTTCTTAGTGCTACTTGATATGCTGCACGATGCTCCTCACATAGTTGTTGGTTGGATAACCTTTTCCCTTCTTCTTGCAACCTATAATTTATAAAAAATTATCCATGTTCTTTTACTGCCTTTTGTAAGACTACAACCAGTTCTTGTGGATATAATGGGCTTTCCATCTAGTAAAAATAAGGAAGAATGCCTTAAATAAGGAAACATTGATGACTTGATTACTAATAATTCTAGTGATAATTTTCTTCGAATTGCATATGTAACAAAGCTAAAGTGGACTGAAAAACATCACTAGCCTTGATGAATGAATCCTGGAAGCAGAAAACTATTTATAGAGGTGTATTTCTTATGGAATAGCTGTAAAGTTAAAGGTCATATATGCCTTCCAAATAAGACGAAATACAAGATTTGATGTATACAGGGAGTAGACATGTTGTAAGGGGAGTAAGAAAAATTACATCCAATCTTTTGATAATATCACTTGATATTTTTTCATAGTATGCTCAATTGATGAGATGAAGGAATATTTTATTGATGGATGATAGTAATAATAACAAACAATTAGTATACATATCAATAGATAAATAGAAAATCCATGCAATAAATGGATTTTCAATGTGGATATTATATGGGTATAGATATTAGCAACCTTTTCCATACATTACATAAATTTCTATACAAATTATTGTTTATCTTCCATGCATATTTAGTTCCTCCTCCTCAATAGTGAAATTGAACTAATCAAATTGTTCTACTTCATCGACAAAGTATACATGTGAACACAACATAGTTCCTCATTATCTTTTGTCATAATATCACAATCCCAATATTTCAGAGGGGATAAAGTCATAAGACACATTTTGTGGGAATTAAAAGAAATGATATTTAACATTGTGAGGTCATAGAACTTGTAACACATCCTTTCTAAAACAAAGTTCTTAAAAGGTATAAAGGCCACAATATTGAATATAAAAAAGACTCACTACACAATTGTAATAATGGAAGAAAAATGGTTAGGTATATTTGGCCTTCCAAATTCTACAATTGTTGGGATTTCAATGACTAAAAACCACATGCACATACACACATGTAAAAAAAGGGTTATGTGATCATAAAAGCTATGGTTCGTTGTAATCTAGGTTATACACAAGCATAAAAACTTTGGTTTGCTGTAAATTAAGCTCAATTCATGCATTAAGGCAATGGTTTTCTATAGTGCAAGCTTCATCTACAATGTTCCCTATTTAAAATTATGGGCATGTACACCATTTTATGATAGTTCCCTGTATCTGATTTGATTTTAGCTCTGTCGACAGAAGCTCAAAATCAATTTTTATCTCGTCTCTCCATTTTGTCATAATTTTTAATATAAATATAATTGATGTGGAAATTATGAACGAATGATATAGGTCACTCTAAAAATCCCTCATTGCATCTACTCTTCCTTCATTTTTTATTCCATTACAATTTAGCAGTCAATAGTTTCTTTTAAGGAAGCATGCAAGAAACAAAGAGTGTTTTAGCTTAACCCTAAAACACAAATGAAATTGGAAATAATTGATACATATATGGTTGAATTGATAACGGATTAAGACATGAGAATTTTCACTAAAGAGAAGAATAGTCCCTAGTCAGCTCTACAGGGATTTCACTATATGTTCAAAGGAAGTGGGTTTATATGTTAGGAAGGCTTGTTCATGACCTTGCTCACTATCATTTGAATTTGGCTCCCAGCCTGCCAGCCTTCAGTAGCCACTTTTGGCTTATCACTTGGTCTGTGTTAGTGGAATTTAGGGTGGATTCTGTCTTCATAAAGGATGGAAAGCAAGTGGAAATTTGATCAAGGGGATATCAACCAGGGTTTGCATAGGGGGAGGTTGAGGAAAAGTAGGGAGTACTCCACCCCTTCATAGTCACTTGAATAGGGTCATTGATTGGACATTAATAAAATTGTCTTATATTATACATTGCATTGATATCTTCACAGGAATTTAAATTTTCATTCATAATTTCCATCTGCACAAAGACATTTTGACATTCATGAGAGGAGATTAGTAATGCAAGATAGGCACCAATTTGAAATTGAAATATTCCAATTAAATTCTTTCACCATAGGAAATTCACTTTGAAAAATACCTAAGGATAAATCCACCTAGCTTAATTTTGGTTTGATTGGATATATCTTGTAAAGAGAACACATCTATTTTCCAAGGGCCTCTACGCAATCAAACCAAAAAAAATATATATTGTTGCATTCAAGTCTTTTCTATCATAGATAAATTTGGTCATTTTAACTGCAAATTCAATGAATTAACTAAAAATAAATATCATATCATTTATGTTTGAAAGGATTGACAAAATAAATAGCATTTTCCCAATTTCTCCACCAATAAATCTAGTAACCTTTAACAACACCATCTAACATGGGAAAATTTCCAAAGTTTCCGAGAGTAACATCATACATAAAAATAAATATTATAATAATAATAATTTTTCTATTTTCTTATCATGGTGAATCAATAATTCGTTCAGGTAATAACTCCATAATTTCCACAAAAAGGGAAATTACAACATGTATCTAGAGACTTGAACCCATGCCACTGGGGAAATGAATTATTTACTAAATCACTTGATCTAATATCCTTTTATAATGTTATCACAATAATACCAATAATGATGTATTTTTAACATCACAATTAATAACCAAGACGGAGACCAAATTGATGTGTGAGACCCCCTTGTTTGTGAGACAAGGGACCCACCTCTATGCAACAATGTGACTGCTAAAGTCTATGTAGGTGTGCATAATCTACCACCTTTGTAACATGTTCTTAACCATTAGGCAACAAAAGCCAAAGACATACCACGAATGGCAAGAGAAGGCACACAATAGAATGTAAAAAACTACAACACAAAACATTAGATAATGAGAAAATTGGTAGGAAACTGAAACAAATAATAGGAAAGGAGGGTAGAAACTAATAACTTGAAAGTATTAATAAAAGGTATGAAAATAAACACCATGATCACAGTGGCACATGCAAGGAAGAGAATTACTAGCAATGGAACAACAATAAAGGATCATTGTGATACATGAATCACAAAATAAGCTTGATTAGGCTGTTATGTCTCGAATCTCAATGACAAAATCCTAGCTCCATATACAACAATATCTCTTGCAAAAAGAAGAAATGTTTCTGGCTCTAGCTGTCACAACAATCTGCCATAGATTCCAGTAATTCTAATTTTTTCATTTTTAGTCCCAAAGACTGTGCCTTAACTAGTTCTAATGTTTAACTTCATTCATTCAAGGTTGTGTTTGGTATTCACAATATTATTCATAGAAGAATTTTTATAGTGGTGGTCATTTTCCCCCTTATGAGTCACAGGAAAAGTTACATTTCACATCTAACACGCATGTATCAGTTCAATTTTTTTATCTCAATACTCCTATCCTACTTGTATTATTGATGTATTGGCATCTGTGGTTGTAATATCTCAGTTTACTAGTGTTCGACATCAACCTGTAAGTGTCTAGCAATATAAAACTAAGAACTCTAGTATTCCAGAAGGTTGTAAGGAGTGGAATAAGTCATTCCTATTTCCTTTGGCCTTTGAATAATAGAATACTTGCTGAGAGTACTATATATGCTTTCCTACATGTTGACTGGAAAATTCTAACTGTCAAGCTCTAATTGGGAAATGGATCTATTTAGCTGTAACCAAGCAAATTTTGATTGAATTGATTGGTGTATAACTCACTATATATGTACCCTTTATGGATATTTATAGATTTTTTCTTGGGGTTTTTGCATAATCCTTTTAAATTTCATGGTTGGTTCATTAATTTTTTACTACAACGTTAAGATAATCCACCTTACAAAATCTATTGAAATCATTGATTGTAAGGTCAATACTTTGGTTTTGTTGCCAATAAAAAGAAAATTATATAACTGATTTGGACATGAATAAGAGATATAATGGATCATGAGAACGCAATTGGGGTTTTCTGCAAGAAGAAGTCATGAGTTATGAAAACATTTTCTTTTGAATTATTTGGAAACAATTTATGCACATCCATTCCTGACTATTGTTCCTGATCCAACTTACAACTCAACTTCCCTGTTGTCTAATTCCCATACACATTCTTCCATTTTATTTTTTTTGAATACATAATACACAAATTTGTAATTCTATGAATCAAACTATATAGCCACAAATCTAAAAACCATCTAAACACTTCTCAAAACAATTGATTGTATAAACTCAAAATTTTTATTTGTCTACTCAAAGGTACAAACACCACATAATACAAAAAACTACAACATAGTAGAGAACTAAATCTACAAAACACTATTTTGGGAATAATGGACAACGAACAGAATATGGAGGAACTCAATCACATAATTTTCCATTACCTGCAATGAAGAATTATAAAGCAATTGTTCATAAACCAAACCGTCGCACTACTCCAGTGAAGCACCTACTTTATTTTATAGATAAATAAGGCTTTGGATTCTAGGGAAATTCCTTCATTATTGTGGTGTGTCTTCTCTATAAGATGCAAAACACTAACCCTAGATTCCTCGAAAGAGTGCACCCGACCTGCAAAAGAAGATTTCCCATAATATAGCGCCTCCTTACATAGGAAATTGTGCCCTAATCTAAATCTAGCTACTTTATCTTACATGAAATTTTTCGAGAGATGGAAACAATACCCAAAAGACTAAAACAGAACTGAAATGACACTTCTAAAAATAGAATTATTGCACCTAACTAAAATCAGAGACATGTTAAAGATGTCTCAGTTAAATTTTGGAATAATACCTCACTCAAGACATAATGGATCTAAGCATGCATGTATACATCAACCACAAGATTCTTACAAAAGTAAAGTGCCTACCATAGTGTGCATAATTAATGCACTTCAACCATCCACAGAAAATATTGTTGCACAATAACCAAGGTGAGCAAAAGTTGTTGTATATGTTGCATCAGATCCTAAAGAAGAATTCCTTCCTATCTATGGGTAAACTAAAATGTTGTTGAAGTAAAGGACCCCTCAAAGCTCAACAACCCTTACCTTCTTTGCCTCCTTACCTCACTTCAGAAAATTCAATAGCTAAAAAATTTCATCTGAGTTCTTCTATAGTTAATGACCATTTTAAAACCATGTTAGGCTTATTCCTGCATGATACCATGGACCCATGATAATGTGGAGCAACAGGACTAGGCATGTGAAATTCCTATGTGAGCCACAACTGCTTAATCCAAACAATTTTCTCAATTTGATAGTGTGCTATCGGTAGTGTTCTCCTAGTTTATGGATGAGAAAGAAAATGTTAGGCCCCTATACTACTAGTGTAACCCCTTATTGTTATTAGTGCAACCCCATTATTATATTCTTGTACCCATGTAATCACCATATTGTCATTATTGTGCCCCATAGAAGCCCACTATTATTATTATTGTTCCCTTACATTATTATTGTTATGTCGGCTCTGATTATATTATTACCTCTCAGACTCTTATATATAGAAAGGAGGCCTTGTCATTTGTATCATTGAGGAATTGTTCATTTTTGTAATGTAAAGTAGGTTTCCCCCTCGAAGAGGGTGAGTTATAAGGTATTGATCTATCTTTTCTATTTTTTTGTGAGGTGGTTTCATAATATTTGGTATTAGAGCTTTGAATTATGGGGTTTTGCTGCTCCAAACAGGTCATCATGGAATTTTCGCTATAACTTTTTTCTGCTACATTTCAGACGCTAAAATAAAAAGCCATTTGGACTGAAATCATTACGAACCTCGGGTCTAAATTTCATGGCTTTTTGTGATACATTTGTGGAGATATGATCTGAGGAAGTTGGCATTTTTGCAGACTCCAGAATTTCATTCCAAACAGGTGACCTAGGGAAAATCGTCGTAACTTTTGGTTTGAGCATCATATTGAAATTTTTTAAGAATTAATAAAAAGAGGATGGACTATAGTTTCCTGTGCATATGTTTTAGATCTTAAGGTTAGAACAGTGACACATGGCACTTCATACAAGTTCGCTCTTTTGAAAAGGTATATAACCAGGTCATCTTGGGAGATTGTGCATAACTATTTCTTGGAGAATCTAAATTCGATCAAACTGGTGGTATTAGAAAGAGGACACAAAGGGTTACTGTAGATTGAAATTTTAGAATTGGAATAATAGAAATTACAGAGTTATAGTCATTTCAAGATCGAGCTCCTAAAATCAAGAAAAGGAAATATGAGGAAATTTGATGGCAAGGATCCATTAAATTGGATACTTTAGATGGAGCAATATTTTGATCTACAAGGTGTACCATTGTTACAAAAGGTATGTATTGCATCTTCCTATTTAGAACCGGATCAATTTTTATGGTATAAAGGGCTTTGTTCTCGTAAACAACTTGTTATGTGGTCAATTTTCATGGAGGAAATGATAGCACATTATGAGGATACAAAGAGAGACACCTTCTTTAGAGAAACACAACAACAATTTGAAAGAGAAAAAGGGGCTTTGTTACAAAGTTGAAAGTAAAATTATGGCAACAAGGAAGTCTACACCTTACAAATATAATAATGGAAGTGTTATTTATCCTAGCCTTCCACAACCTACAAGGGTTACACGACAACAATGGGAAGAAAAAAGAAAAAAAGGGCTTTGTTACAATTGTGATAGCAAATGCACTAGAGGTCATAAGTGTGCTAAGAAGAAATTATTTTACATAGTGTATGAATAGGAGGAAGGAAAGGATCAAGAAACATCAAAAGAAGAGGATATGTGCTAGGACCAAGCACCAGAGAAAGAAGAAATGAATCTGACCATATCTTGTAAAGCATTGGCAATAATTACCACTCCTCAAACTCTCAATATAGAAGGACATATCAAGAAGAAAAATGTTCAAGAAGTGAAAGATCACATCGAGCATCAAGAAATGAATCTCACCATATCTTGTAAAGCATTGGAAGAGATTACCACTCCCAAAACTCTCAATATAGAAGGACATATCAAGAAGAAGAAGGTTCAAATATTGAAATATCAGGAAGAAAAGTATCAAGAAACATCAAAAGGAAAGGATACTCACCAGGAACAACCCCTAGAGAAAGAGGAAATATCAAGAAGAAAAGTATCTTGCAATGCATTTGTCAGAATTACTACTCCTAAAATGGTAAAGATAGAAGGATATATCAACAAGAAAAATGTAATATTATTGATTTATTTGGGTAGTAGCCATAATTTTATTAATTGTAACATAGCCAAGGACTTGAATTACTTCCTAGATCTAGCACCAGAGTGTCAAGTGACGGTTCTAAGTGGAGGAACCATAAATTTCTCTAGAAAGTGCCAAAATATCAAGCTATCCATAGGAGAATATGTATTGAATAGCCCAATGTTTTCTGTTCCAATCAGTGGTGTTGATGTTGTACTATGAGTCCAATAGCTACAGCCCTTGGGTACAATAGCTTTTAATTTTCAAGAACACTTAATGAAATTTTCTTTAGAAGGAAAGGAAGTGGAATTAAGGGGTATCATAGGGAAACTAGGAAAGATAATCAACTCTAATGGAATGATAAAGCTTCTAAAGAAATAACAACGAGGCGTAATTGCACAATTATGTTCACTAACTGTTTGCACATTGAAATCATGTATTTCTCCAGATCTCCAAAAAGTCTTGGACAATCATTCCAAGATATTTGACTCCCAAAGGTCTCCCACGTATTCGTGATAATGATCATGCTATTCATTTTATTCCAGGATGTGTTACTCCAAATGTCAAGCCTTATAGATATCCATATACCAAAAGGAGTGAAATTGAACATATGGTTGTAGAAATGGCAGAGGTTGGTACAATTATCCAACCAAATTTGGTAAACAAAGGAAGGTACGAATGGAAGAATGACGAAGCAGGGTGGGAACTGATTCAAAATTTGTTGAATATCCCAGTTCCAACAATATTTCCAGAACTTGACAAGGAAGGAAAAAGCATGTTGGAACTTCAAGCATTTACAGAACCAAGAAATCGATGGCTACGAAGTCGATCAATTTCAAAGCATCTCATCAAGTGGAAGAACTTACCTATTGAAGATTTCACATGGAAGGACAAGAATTTTATACAAAAGCATCGAGAACTACTAAAGCGTTGAAGACAAAAAATTTTGAAGTAGAGGGGCATGTTAGTCCCCTATACTACTAGTGTAACCCATTATTGTTATTAGTACAAACCCCTTATTATATTGTTGTACCCATGTAGTCCCTATATTGTTATTATTGTGCCCCATAGAAGCCCACTATTGTTATTATTGTGCCCTTATATTATTATTGTTATGTCGTATCTGATTATATTATGATCCCTTAGACTCCTATATATAGAAAGAAGGTCTTATCATTTGTATCATCGAAGAATTGTTGATTTTTGTATTGTAAAGGAGGTTTCCCCCTCCAAGAAGCTGAATTCTAAGGCGTTGATCTATCTTTTCTATCTTTTTGTGAGCTGGTTTCATAACAGAAAATAGAATCTAAGTCCAACCTCCTATTCTTATTGATTAATATAGAGACACACAATTATTGGCCGAAAATTTATGTTTATTGGTTTTCTTTGCCCAGGGTCTTGTTTGTTAATTTGATTCAACTTTGTTGAAAAGATCGAATGCAAGTATTACCGTAAACCATATCCATTGTGCCAGCTTCGCTGCAATAGTTTTCCCATTCTTTGAGAGGAAGTTATGATGCCTTGATTCTTTAGAGTCCACTAAAAATTAGAAATGGAAAAGGGTCATCCCAATTCAGGTTTACATGCCAATGGGTTGTTGATTTAGTAGTGAGAAATTAATAGTTGGTTATGTCATAAGCCATTCACCAAGTTTCATATCTAGGGAAAGTCCTGCCAGCATCGCCTATGTAAATAGGACTAGGTTAAAGTGGAAAGTCAATTTGATAACGACTCCCCATATTGTTTGTTGAGAGCTTCGATAAATATAATTTTGACCCTTTCCAAAAGGCTATTGATTTCACGGTAGCTTTCATAAGAACTTTAAATTCCAAATCTCAGTTGAAACAATAGAAACTTTAAGATAAACAATTTACTAGAAGTTTTCAACAACAATAGAAATTTTTACCTAACTTACCACTCTAGTGGATGAATATCCTAAAAATCCACTCAAGTACACCAATATTAATATCTATGAAAATGGTACCCTGAAATCTAGACTTTGATACAGATTTGAAGCATAAACTTAACAAAAATGGAGAAGAACATTTCTTGTGCATTCTACAACAAAAGAAAACAATCTTTAGTGATGCATGTATATCCTCACACAAAACATTCTACCAAATAGATAGATGATGACTTAGTTAAATGGGATGTGATCACCTGGATTAACTCTGTCAGACATAACCATAGTGGATATAGAACAACTGTATGATATGGATTCCCCGAACTTTTTTTTTCTAAGGTTTTCATAAGTGAGTGGAGTGATGGACTATTGAATAGTAACTATGGGCCATTCATCCTCTCTTTTTTGTATCTCTGTAAGCCAATAGGAGCCCTGACATATGTAGGTTATTCTAATATTACTTCCCTAGATTCTAAAGAATGACATAATACACATAATAACTAAGAAACCTATTCCCCACCAAAGTGATAATATTTGAAAGGAAAATAGAGTTTCCCAAAGCCCAACAACTTTTAGCAATGGTATATCTCTCAAGATACTACCATAAATATATGCAGATATAAAAATTTATTCACATTCCTATGTGCTATGATGCTCTCCACTCAAAACCCATTAGAGACTATGATATCATAACACCAATGACATGCAATCATATTCAAATATTTAATATATCTCATTGGGTTCGAGTGTTGAATGTGGGGGCTCTGATACCACTTGTAACACACAACCACGTTTTTTTTTGGGTCTTCCATTAGTGTTCAAGATGTTTCCTCACTGCTACTCTGGTGTTCTTATCTCACATGAGTTAAAAGAGCAATGCTTTATTATCATTTAGGGTTTCTCATAATCACAAGTTATTTTACCTCCTTTAAGATCAAATACCATCCCTAATAGAATTATTCAGTACTCTAAGACCTGGTACTCTAGAACAGGGAGATATGGTGATGTAGAGTTTCAAGAGAGCAAGGAGTAGGTCCAATGTTCTACCCATCTCTAAGATAACATGGTCAAAACAATGTATAAGAGGGCCCTCTACTTCCCCTATTTATATAAGAGGAGAAGAAAGCCAACATTATAAGGTAATCTTAATCCTCTATAGGCATCCCAGTATTGTACGAGATCGTATTCCCTCAATAATAAAATGGGTACATATTTCTTGGATAAATAAGGATAATATTGAAGAAGTTAGCATCAACACCCCCATCTTTCAGTACCCATGACTCCTGATAGCCACTTCTCCTCTCTCTAGTTTCATTTTGTAATATTCTGTTCTAGACAATATCTGAATTTCTTGCACATATTCCAGGGGAAAGTATTATTTGTGATTGTTAAATATCTTTGAGTAGATCTTCCCTAAGAAGTGAATGGAAGTTGGTAAAGGGACTTGTTGCAGTAGGAAAATGTCCATTATGGGCATTTTTCTTGGCAGCTGAAAGCCTGCACGTGAATCTATTTATCAAGATATTCCCTCTCTGTATTCATTAGTATGGGACATTACTTGACTATGGGGCATCCACATGTCCTTAAGGGAAATCATTTTTTTCATGTTCAAAGAATGATGATTGGGAGCTCTTTGGAAAAGGGACCTAGAGTCATTACTACTCCAAGAATTCTGTTGGATTATTATGGAACAAAATAACTTGATTTGCAACATGGTGCATTTCATGTCCTTGGCTAGGGATCAAATGTATACGTTTTGGAAGGCACCGATGTGGCTTTAAGAAAAAAATATTTTCATGTAGAGCACACTTTTATCTCTCTGACTATCAAGAGTAAATTAGACACTGTTTGCAACCCTCCCCTTAGCACCAAGCAACCATTGTCTATTAGAATGTAAGCATTCAGAATCCCCGTCTATAGTTGGCCTCTCAAATCTTATATCACTATTGGTACATGACCTATATTTTTTATCGTCATCACAAAAATCACTACTTCTACAACTCCAATCAATGTATTAGATTTCACCTAATCTTTGTAGTAGGAAACATGATTATTAACCAAACATATATATTATTTTGTTCAGTTATGCTTTACAATCTAGGTAACATGGAGAATAATGATTTGTTTTCCATATCTTCACATTAGAATTAAGTTATCATTTCCTTACATAGCACATTTTCTAGTAGTGCTATAATCTTGTAAATGCAATCTAGTGTTGATATGATGCAAATAATTAACAAAGAGAACAACTTCTACCCCTAACTTTATCAACCCCACCACAAGTCATCAACTATTGAGAATTCAATTCCACAATGGATAAAACCCTCAAAACTAAATGGGAAACAAAACTTCAAATGAATTCTCATTTGTTTATCTGTGTAATTATTCTAGTTATGATGTAATTTTTGGAATTAGTGCCTCGTGTTTTGAATTGATCACATAAAACTTCCAACTTGGATAATCCCAACATAGTCCAAAATCTAAAACAATGAACTAAGAACACTTCATCCCATTGGAGCCTTTGTTGGGTACTAAACTAGTGTCTCGATTTAAAAATAATGTGGGATGTTTTATATCTATAAAATGTGGTCCAGGGAAAACTCATTTCATTCTCTTAATAGTTGTTCACCCTCGGTCCTGAAAGTGGACTAGAGGAGAGCCAATGACAATTGGGCAAAGAGCTTGAAAATATAGATTATGATGCTATTGGCAAGGAGGTCTATGTTCCCATATTTTTTAATCATGATCCACATTGTGACATCTATGCTCCAGTATGAGTGGTCATATCAATGCTTATCGAGACCTATCGAGGCCTCCCATTGATGCGAAGGATCAAGCCATGGCTACAATTTGGGATGTCTGCTAAGAAACGTAGGGGCCAATGTGTACTTGATACCTCCAATTGTGGATCCTGTGACTATCGTCAAATTGGGTTTCTATGCCATGGAGAGAAAATATTCATGTCTAGTTTTTTAGTGCTATGTATGTTTGAATCACAACCTAACTTAGACAATAAACATTCTACTACATTAGAATACAAAGTGTGGAAACCAAGAAGTGGTGATAACATGATGTATAGCCTACGGTAAGGTGAGGACAACAACCAACAAGTGAGAAGCATAATCAGAAATAACTTTGACTCAAGGATTGAGAAGAATCCTCATTGTGGGATATAAAGCTCAAATTTTATGGATCACAATTACTAACAATTGCTTGTTTACCTGGAGATACTCAAAGCATGATCCCTTTCTCTTGTAAGAAGTTAGGATGTATGCATCAAGGTGTTGTCACCCTAACATATTATACACTATCATTTCATATTGAACCCAACACACTATATACATGCCATATACAACATAGGAAATAAATTATATATTGGTACCTCTATAACATAACCCATAACTAGATTTTGTCCTCACATTATTTAAACATAGATCACTATATAACATAGCATGCACATTATAAATTTTGATCCTCCGTTTTACATAACATTACAAGAGACACAACTAGGACTAATATGAGAGGAATACTTATCTAACTAAACGATGGGAAACTGAATTAATGATGATATCTCTCCTCACCAGCTTACGAAAGTTGTAAATTGAACTCTCTCTTATGCAACTCTCACCCTGAAGCCAGACACCAGGGAATAACAAGATTCTCAAGGGGACTACTCTTGTGACAAGAAATAGGATGATTTTTCTTGAATCCCCTCACCTGATGGAAAGAGAGCTCGCTTTTGGACATTGTTTGAACTTGTGGTCTCCCCCCTTTTTTCTTTTTGTCATCCTTTTTGGTTGATATTTTTTTCCTTATTCACCCAAAAAAAATTCCACCAATCATATGAAGCAAATTTATAGTTTAGTTTCATATTTTCTTTTAAGGTTGTTATCCTTCTCATCATTGGCTGGCCTACCAAATCTTGTAATCTAATCATCATCATACAACCTACCTTTTTGCTTGCCATGTGTCAATATTCATGCCTTGATAGGAGAAATATATGATTCCCATAGACGACCCCCATCAGCCATGGACTGACTGTCCCTTTCCTCAATTGTTGTGTATATATATTTATCTTTGATATTTTATAATCTTATATGGTGAAAAAAACAAAATTGGGGTTGCCACAGATATGCAGGTTATATTTTTCCTTTTTCTCTTATACCAAATCATTATATCTATCAAAAAGATTATAACATGAGAGATTACCTTTTTTTCAAAGGAAAAAACCTATTAAAAAGTCTAATTAACATATTGCTATCAGTAACACTCTCTGAGGACGTCAGCAAAGAGTAGTAAGGGGATACAAACTCCTCCCTGAATCCATAGTTTAAGAATGGTCAACTTGAGAGTACTTACTTTTCCATTATCTTATCATTGATAAACCTTATTTTTGTGCTCTATTTATCCTTCATCTATCAAAATTTATAAATTCTCCCCTCACACAATTTCAACGATAATTTATTTTCAATAAAAGTGCCCCTCCTTTTTGGATTTTCATTGGGATGCCCTATCATGTGATCACACCTACAATATGCCTACCAAGTCTCATTTGATATAGTATATAAAATTCCCAACATAGCTAATAGGGCCTTGATTCACTAATGATATCGAGGGAGTGTTGAATTGTTTACCGACATTCCATTTTGCATTGTGCTTTCCCTTGTTTGAATGGTATGCTCAAAACAGATGCAATCGGATTGAAGCCTTGCATGAAAATTGTGGAATAAATAGTCCTCAAACCTGTAATATAGATCAATGGAAGTATGTTGTATTCAGTGTGGTGCCTCACAGTGTGTTCTGGGAAGCACTTCGAATAATGAAAAATAAGCCAAAAAACTTGTATCCTAACAAGGTTCCCTACCCATTAATAAGTAGAGATTTGGTCCTAGAAATAACATCATTTAATGCATGAGTGCAAGAGGAAGAATTCACCAGATATTATTCTTTTTAAACCATAAAACCATGGTTATTTGCCTAACTGAAGAGTCA
The DNA here is from genome assembly GCA_031772625.1 of Pinus tabuliformis. Classification (NCBI taxonomy): domain Eukaryota; kingdom Viridiplantae; phylum Streptophyta; class Pinopsida; order Pinales; family Pinaceae; genus Pinus; species Pinus tabuliformis. Next base: position 264,882,128 of record CM062814.1, on the reverse strand, counting down.
TTGTCTATTGTAAAGTTGGTCCTTATAATCAACCTATTTTCAGTATTCAAAGAAGAAATTGAATGGTGATAGAATATTGAAAAAAAAATGTTTTTTCTTAACATGTGAGACTTTAAAGAAGTTCCCTTGCATATAATCAGTGATGGAAGAATTTCCATTGCAACATTCCCAAAATTTTTGTTCATGATTACAATTGTTCCTCTCCCCAATGATTGAAAATTTGTTCCTACGGATTCATGATAATTGGTTAGAAAGTGACACTAAACTTGTATTATAAACTTGTAAATGAAACTCGAAGTAGAGATTATAAATCATAACAAAGGAGAACTATCAAATCATCTAGTGTCCTTCAGGCCGAAGACCACAAATGAATGAGATGACCACCAGGACTACTGAATCTTAAAGAATCATTTTGTATCGAAGAAAAAAATCCAAGTAACATTGGATTTGGAGGTGAAATCGTTAGGATAAATGTACACATCACATTCCTTTGTGAGATTAGAGTAGGAAAATCTATGCACAATGCTCAATTTATGGCACATGTATAGTACCTAAAACTCTATTTAGACAAAGAAATTTAAAAACTGTACGTCTATAGAATTCAATATTTTGAAATAAAAATTGTTATAAGTGAAATGTTTGCCCATTAATGCAAAAAAAATCGACTGTATTTTTTAACATGTGAGACTTTAACATGTGAAACTTTAAAGAAGCTCCCTTGCATATAATCAGTGATGGAAGAATTTCCATTTCAACATTCCCAAAACTTTTGTTCATGATTAGAATTGTTCCTCTCCCCAATGATTGAAAATTTGTTCCTAGGGATTCATGATAATTGGTTAGAAAGTGACACTAAACTTGTATTATAAACTTGTAAATGAAACTCGAAGTAGAGATTATAAATCATGACAAAGGAGAACTATCAAATCATCTAGTTTCATTCAAGCCGAAGACCACAAATGAATGAGATGACCTTCAGGACTACTGAATCTTAAAGAATCATTTTGCATCGAAGATAAAATCTAAGTAACATTGGATGTGGAGGTGAAATCGTTAGGATAAATCTACACATCACATTCCTTTGTGAGAATAGACTAGGAAAATCTATGCACAATTGTCAATTTATGGCACATGTATAGTACCTAAAACCGTATTTAGACAAAGAAATTTAAAAATTGTAGGTCTATAGAATTCAATATTTTGAAAGAAAAATTGTTATAAGTGAAATGTTTGCTGGTTAATGCAAAAAAATTCAACTATAGTTTTTATTTTTCTTTTGCCAGGTTGTTCCAGCTTTGAGAAAGAACTATTTTTCACTATGATATTACAATTTCAACTTGTAAAGTTCTTGGATCTCTGGAAATATTATTGTGGCCATGAGATTTTCCAATGTCTGCCATGTTTCCCCTTTTGTCACCTCACAATGCAAGTACACCCATTGTTAAAGGAAGTGTAACTAGGTTCAATCTTTGTAAATGTACTTTTGAAGTTTGTATTTATTCAAGAAAAAAATGTTATTTTTATAATATATGTCAATGAGTTTCTTTCTCATTGAAATAGGTCTAGCAAAAGTTAAAGTGCTATAGGTGAGTCAAATAGTCAAAAGAAAAGGTTGAAGACCTTGTGTTACACCTTGTATGTTTATGTATTAGAATCAAGAGAATACCTCCAAGCAAAGTCAACAAGTCTCCTCCATGCAACGACACCTACAAAGAAGAAATCTGAATTAGATATGTCAAGTCGGCCTATTATCCTCTAGCTGGCCTTAAGTCTTTGTAGAGGAGGTAAAATCCTATATATATAGAGGTTGTCCACTCCTATAAGTACAACGAAATCTAACTCTAAAGTTAGCGAAGAAGAAGAACCAAGATAGGGTGAAGAAAATTGAAATACAAGGAGCCTCTAGTGGAGCAAAGAAGGAGAGACCCAAATTGAAGTTTATAGGGTTGTTCTAAGGGCTATACGTAGTCACACGTGTGAGAAAAGAAGGGTAGTCTATGGATATAAAAATATCAAGATCACGTTGATGTATTCCTCCTTGTTTGGGCTATTAACTTATGCCTATAAGGCCTCCTACCTGAGTGAATAAGAGACTCTCACAAGCGAAGGGGGAAGGAGTCAAAAACTAAGGGAAACCTCCCACAAGTATGAAAACCTAGGCTTGTAGTGTTGTCACATCAAGTCTACTAACTCACATGAATAAGGAGATCATTTGGTCAACAGAAGGAAGGAATCACATTACGTGAAAGAGTTCACTAAATATCAAGAATAAAATACCTCTTCTAGAGCTAAGGGTAAGAAGGTCTATCACCAATTTTTGAGGGAAGTATGAGGAAGAAGTGTCGAGGAACGAAGTCCCGAAAGAAGTAGGACAAAGTGTTAGGAAGCAAGGTTCATGAAGAAGGAAGTATTTGACTTGTGCTTGGGGGATATTATTGTTAAGGGTCTAGGTTTTTTCATTGATCAAGAAGAAGCTTCAATAAGAGAAACTCACTAAAGGGTTTTCCTCTCAAGAGAAGAGAGGTTCTAGCCCTGGAAGAGAGCCAACATCTTGTGTTCTTGTTTTATGTTTTGATAGAAGTTTGATGAAGCACACACACATACATTAATAAGAAAAGAAAAATATTAAAGCTAGCAAGAGAAGTAAAAACACTTAAAAAATTGTTATCTAGTCTCGAGGAATCATCCTACACCTGATTTTTCTAGATTCTTCAACATGGTTTTAGAGCTAAGTTAACAAACCAAGGAAAGGGCATGTCAATAACACTCATCAGTTAAAGGTGTCTAAAATGCTGAAGCATGAAGCCAAATATACTAGATGAAAATAAGGCCTACCATCTATCATTCATCAAAAAAGACTACATAGAAAAAAAGAAGAGACTTACACAAGGCATGTACAAAGAAGAGTAGATCCAAAAGGGACCTACATCATCTACAAGTTACCAAGAAAATATCTTCATGAAGCAAGTCCACTTGGAGAAGGAAACTTGAAGAACATGAAAATACAAGGAAGGCAAGCCATCAAGTCTTCAAGGGGAAAGAAAATCCATTACATATCAAAATCTATCAAGTAAGTATATGTCCCCTTCTTTATGTACATCAATGTTTTTTTGCAAAGAACGAAACAAATTGGTAGGTACAAATAACTTTCTTGCATGGAAGAAGAGGACTGATTTACTTCTTAAGGAGAATGAGCTCCTAGAACATGTCAAAAGGAATATTCTTATCCTTGCTAAGGAAAAAACTCAAGCCTTATCCAAGTACAATGAGGATGAGGCAAGAGCTCAAAGTATTCTAATAGAATCTATTAGTGACTCTCTCGTCCCTTATATCTCCAAATTTGAAACATCAAAATAAATTTATGATAACCTAGTGGAGTTATTCTTGATATCCATGGCCAGAGAAGTTATATATCTAATAAATGAATTGTACAATACGAATATATGGAAGGAGGGAATAGCTTCGTACTTCATGATGATCTCTGAGATGAGGGATCAACTTCAAGAGCTTGTGGAAGCCATGTCTGACAAAAAATGATAATTGTAGTACTCAATTCTCTACCTGAGGATTCAGGCCATGTCACGTCAAGCATATATGGCAATAACGAATCAACCACACTCAATGAAATGTTGTCTCTATCCAATATAGAGGATACCAAAGTTAAAGAAAAGGAAGATGTGGGATCAATGGAGAAATAATTTTCCACCATGGCCAAAAGAAAGGGAAAATTTGGAAAATTTTGTCCATGAAGAACAAACATCAAATGCATTTCCAAAATCCAATGCTACGGACACCAAGAATACGGACACTACAAAAGGAATTTTTCTACGCTTAAGAAGGATGAAAACAACAAATGAAAGAGGGAATAAGCTCACATGAATCGAGAGGTGAAAGGATAGGAAAAGAAGCAAAAGTAGGAAGGTGCTTCAAATCTCTATTGTCGCTAAGTCAAACTCTTCACTTCATGTCTTCTTTCAAAGTTTTGAGTAGGATAGGGGCATGTAAGAGTAAAATAAAAATGGCATGGCAAGAAACATCCTCTAGAGTCTAGAGGCATGAAGCATATAGATTTCTAGATACTCATGAAGAAGTAGCATTTATAATGAGAAGAAAGTACATGGTTAGAAATATCTTCTAGAATATAGGAGCATGGTAGATATGACTCAAGATATTCATGTAGAAGGAGCATACCTAGTATAGGATCTCATCTGAAAGGAAATAAAATTCATGATGATTAAGAATCTTAGAAGACCTTCATCATCAAAATAAAAGAAACATTTACAAGGCAAGATTCTTTCAAATACTATGATGGAATCTTCAAAAGAAGCTTTATGAACCAAAGAAGATGTCTCATTGGGAATCCCATTCCTAGGATTCAAGAAAAGGATGATACTCATGCAAGCCAAGATGAAGCAAGAAGGGCCACACCAAGGAAAACCAAATAAAGCTAATATGATCAAAGGAGAATCAAGATGAGGCATGTATGCATCAAAGTTAAGTCATGTTATCATTTGTATATTATTGAGTAATGGGAATAGTTGTATAACATGATCAAGTATGAAATAATCTCATTCACCAATGACATGCTCGAAGGCATGTACTACAATGCAATGACAATCAACAAAAGGATATGCTCACATAAGGAGTATAAGATTTCTAACCAGGAAGCAAGAAGAAATGTTGACTAGTCTAGGAAGAATGCAATGAAGAAGTGATCTCACAACTAACATAATGTGGTTGACTAATCTATTCTAGAAGAAGAAAATGAAGAAAGAGATCAAGTGTGTGGAGAACACCATGATCACAAATAATCATTATCTGACAAAGAAACATTGAAGATATCTCCCGAATGAAGGCATGGCAAATATGACAAAGGAAGGAAGGACCATTAACACCTATGAAGGCCTTGGAGATATGAAAGATGCAAATAACTGAGTATACTCTAAGAAGATGTCATGATGATGAAACCATCCAGAAAAGGCACCATTTTATGTTGAAGCAATATCAAGATGAAGTCCTGATGGGCTACTAGGTCGAAGCATGTAAACAAGTGATATCACCAAAAAATTGATCATCTAGCCTAATTTACTAGATGGCTTGAGATACACCATGTAAAGCTAATTTTACCATAGTAAAATTTCTTTCACTATGATAAATTACTTAATAAACCACCTTTGTTAAGTAATTTATAGTTAAACCCATGACAAATAATTAAAATAAATCACTATGTTATGAAACCAGCTCAAGAAAAGATAGAAAAGATAGATCAATGCCTTAGAATTCAGCCTCTTCAAGGGGGCAACCTCCTTTAAATTACATAAATGAACAATTCTTGGATGATTCAAATGACAAAACCTCCTTTCTATATATAGGAGTCTAAGGAGTCACAATATAATCCAGCCGACCTAACAATAATAATATAAAGCCACAAAAATAACAATAGAGGGATTCTATGGGCACAGAAATAACAATAAGGGGCTAATAGGGGCACACCAATATAAATAAGGGGTATAACTATAATAGTAATGGGGTAATCACTAGTATTATAGGGACCCAACATGCCCCTCTCCTTCAAAATAGTGTTTTCCTCAATGCTAGAGTAATTCTGGATACTTCTACATAAAATTCTCATCCTCCCATGTGGAATCTTCAGCAGATAAGTTCTTCCACTTGATAAGATACTCTGAAATTGATCGATTTCGTAGCTGTCGAGTTCTTGTTTCTATGACTGCTTCCGGTTCCAATATAATTTTTCCTTCCTCGTCAAGTTCTGGCAATATTGTTTGAATTGGGAGCTTTTCGCCTCTAACCTTCTTTAAACATGAAACATGGAAAACTGGGTGCAATCGAGAAGCTGCAGGCAGCTCCAATTTGTACGCCATAGTACCAATCTTTTGAAACACCTTGTACGGACCATAATACTTTGGTGATAGTTTATTATCCTTCTTAGCTTGCTTTAGTGACATTTGCTTATATGGTTGTAGCCATAGGAATACCCAATCACCTACATCAAAAATTATTTCACTGCGATGTTGATTTGCCTGTTGTTTCATTCTATTTTATGCCAACACGAGGTTATCCTTTAAGAGTTGGAGGACTTGTTGTTGATGTTCGATGTGATGTTCCACTGCCTGAACCTTAGAATTTTCTCTTAAATATGATGTGATGGATGGTGGTTGACACTCATAAAGTGCCATACATGGGGTCATTTTTGTTGCTGTATGGAAGGAAGTGTTATACCACCATTCAGCCAGAGGCAACCATTTGACCCATTGTGTCTATTTATCAAATACAAAGCAACGAAGATATCCTTCCAAACATTTGTCTACTATCTCAGTTTTCCCATCAGATTGAGGATGATAAGATGAGCTATGAGCTAACTGAGTACCAAGACAAGAAAATAATTCTGTCCAAAAAATTCCAGTGAAAATGGGATCTCTATCACTTACAATAATCTTTGGGTTTCCATGTAGCTTTTGAACTGTTTCCATAAATGCAGTAGAAACTGTACTGGCTTTAAATGGGTGTGATAATGCACAAAAGTGTGCATACTTGGTAAGTCTGTCAACTACCACCATGATGACACTCTTTCCCTCAGACTTGGGTAAACCTGTGATAAAATCCATTGAAACCTCCTCCCAACGTTGGCTTGGAATGGATAAAGGTTGTAATAGACCCGGTGTCTTAATTGTTTCAACTTTATTTTGTTGGCAAACCAAACATTCCGCCACAAACTTTTGAATATCTGATTTAAGGCCATCCCAAAAACATTCCTTCTTAACCCTGTGGTAAGTTTTTAAAAATCCTTAGTGCCCTCCTAAGGGAGAAGTGTGCAATTCCATAAGAATCTTTTGTTTTAGCTGGGAATTCTTACAGAGGTATAAGCGATCTTTGTACCATAACGAATCATTTTTCCAGCTAAATGTATCATAAGTACTGGAATCTTGTTGTAGCTTTTGAATAAGTGCCCACACTTCTTCGTCATTCTTCCATTCCTCCCTTGCTTCGTTTATCCAATCTAGTTGGATAATAGAAATGGCACACAACACTGCTTCCACATCCTCATCCTTTCTTGAGAGTGCATCTGCCACCACATTTTGCTTCCCTTTTTTGTAGATGATTTCAAAGTCATAACCCAACATCTTTGTGACCCACTTTTGTTGCTCTTCAAAGGATAATCTTTGTTCTAAAAAGTATTTAAGGCTATCATGATCCATTTTTACCTTGAAGTGTCTTCCCATTAGGTAGGGTCACCATTTCTTAAGTGCATGGAGTATTGCCAACATTTCCTTCTCATAAATAGCTTTGCTTAAAAACTTTCCCTTGATTGGACGACTTTCAAAAGCAATGGGTCTTTCATCTTGCATTAGAATAGCACCAATTCCATTTCCTGAAGCATCACATTCCACAATAAAGGTTTTTATGAAGTCCAGTGTAGCTAAGACCGGTGCTTGGCACATTGCCTCTTTAAGATGTTCAAAGGCCTTTGTTGCTTCCAGAGTCCATGAAAATGAATCTTTCTTCGATAATGTTGTTAGAGGTGCTGCTTTTCTCCCATAATTCTTAACAAACTTGCGATAATACCCTGTCAACCCAAGAAATCCTCACAGATGCTTTATGGATGTGGGGATTTTCCATTCCTTAATGGCTTTAATTTTGCTAGGGTCTACCTTAACTCCTTCATGAGATACAATATGACCCAAATATTCCACCTCCTCGACTCCAAAGAAACATTTGGATCTTTTTGCATATAATTGTTTCTCCTCCAATAGTTGTAGCACCCTGTCAACATGTTCAACATGATCCTTCCAAGACTTGTTGTAGATTAGTATATCATCAAAAAATACTAACACAAATTTTCTAAGGAATGGTTTGAAAATTGATTTCATTAAACCTTGAAATGTTGAAGGTGCATTGGTAAGGCCAAAATGCATGACCAAAAATTCATAATGACCCTCATGATTTCTAAATGCCGTTTTCGGAATGTCTTCAATCTTCATTCTGATTTGATGATATCCCGAACGAAGATCCAACTTGGTGAAATAAATTGATCCATGCAATTCATCCAGTAATTCATCAATGACAGGAATGGGGAACTTATCTTTAATAGTGAGCTTGTTGAGCTCCCTATAATCCGGACACATGCGCCATGATCCATCCTTCTTGTGCACCAATACTACTGGAGCTGAGAAAGAACTTTAACTCGGTTGAATTATACCAGCCTCTAGCATTTCTGCAACCATACGTTCAATTTCACTTTTTTGGACATAGGGATATCTGTATGTCGTGATGTTTGGAGGAACACTTCCTGGAATTAGATGAATAGCATGATCATGATCACGCATAGGTGGGAGACCTTTGGGAGTCTCAAATACCTTGTAATGATTGTCCAGGACATTTTGGAGATCTGGAGAAATAGATGATTCCAATGTGGAAACATCTAGTGAACATAATTGTGCAATTACAACTCTTTGATCCTTTTTTAGAAGCTTATTCATGCCATTAGAGCTGATTATCTTTCCTGGTTTCCCTGCAATACCCCTTAATTCCACTTCCCTTCCTTCCACAGAAAATTTCATGAAAAGTTCTTGAAAATTAAAAGCTATTGTACCCAAGGATTGTAGCCATTGGACTCCTAGTACAACATCGGCACCTCCCATTGGAATGGAAAGCATTGGGCTAGTCAATACATATTCTTCGATGGATAGCTTCATATTATGGCACTTTCCAGAGCAATTTATTGTTCCTCCATTTGCGATCATCACTTGACACTCTGGTGCTGGATATAGGAAGCAATTCAATTCTTTTGCTACCCTACAATGAATAAAATTGTGGGTGCTTCCTGAATCAATCAACACTATTACCTTTTTCTTCTTGATTTGTCCTTCTATCTTGATGGTTTGAGGAGTGGTAATTCCCACCAATGCATTACAAGATATGGTCGGATTTATTTGTTCTTCATCTAGGCTTTGTTCCTGGAATATATCCTCTTCTTTTGACCTTTCTTGCTCCTTTTCTTCTTCCTCTTCACAACCTATGTAGAATAGTTTCTTCTCAGCACACTTATGACCTTTTGTGTATTTGCTATCACAATTGTAACAAAGCCCTTTTGCTCTTTTTTCTTCCAATTGTTGTGGTGTCAACCTTGTAGGTTGTGGAAGACTAGGGGCAACCAAACTTCTGTCTTTATAGTTGTGAGTGGTATGCTTCCTAGTTGCCATAATTTTGCTTTCCATTTTTCTTGCTAACCTGAATGCCTTCTCTAATGAATCAAGTTCCCAAAGGCGAACATCATGTTGGATATTATCCTTTAAAGGCCCTATGAACACATCAATCGTATGCTCCTCTGGAATATCTTTTACCCTTATGTTCAATTTTTGGAACTCCTCAATGTGCTCCATTATTGAACCCTTTTGTTTGAGACTTATCAGTTGGCTAAAAAAAGTGTTGCTTTTTGTGTCCTCATAATGTGCTATCAATTCTTCCGTAAAAATTGCCCAAGTGATAAATTGTTTACGAGAACAAAGCCATTGATACCATACAACTGATTTGGTTCCAAATATAAAGTTGCCATACGTACCTTTTGTGCGTTTTGCACATTATTGAGATCGAAGAATTGCTCCATCTGTAATATCCATGTGGCGGGATCCTTGCCATCAAACTTCCCCATATCAATTTTTGGAATATGGTGATTCTTCGATCCAACATTAGCATCTATGGAATCATGATTAACATTTCTTTTGTTCTCATCATGAGTTTCCTTTACTACCTTTTCACCATTAGTAAGTATTTCTTGTAGAAAATTTGTCAAATCTGTCTTCAAATCTGCCATGCCTCTCTTCAAATTTGTGTTCAAATCTATCTTCAAATTGTCCATCTTAGCTTCCACGCCATTTATCTTAGCATCTGTTAACTTTTGTGAGCTTGACATTTGTTGCACTTGTTCTTGTAATTTTGATATATCATGTAGCATTTCTTCCTCTTCTTCATGAGTCATGCTAGAGCTTTCAGGTTCCTTACTAGGTGTTTGCATTTTCTTTCCCCGGGGCATCAGTTACCGATAATAATGCTCTACTATGCCCTTTGAATTCCTTCAAAATAAATTTTCAAACCAAGCTTAAGCAAAAATTTAAAAAAAATCTACACACCTTTTTTCACTTTGTAGGAGCTCGATATTGCCTCTGATGTATCTCTGTACTTCCCAATCATCTAGCTCTGAATTTGTGACCTGTAGTATCTCTCCGTGTCCTCTTTCCAATGCCACCAGTCTGATCCCAATTGGATTCTCCAAGAAAGAGTTATGCACAATCTCCCAAGATGACCTGATTATAGACCTTTCCAGAAGAGCGAAGTTGTATGAAGTGCCATGTGTACAATTTTCAATATTTGGTTCTGAAAACGACATACAAGAAGCTACAGTCCTTCCTCTTTCTGTACCTTCTTACAAAATTTAAATCTGATTCCCAGAGAGAAAGTTATGACAATTTTCCCCAGGTCACCTGTTTTGAATGTAGTTCAGGATTCTTCCAAAAGACAAACTTCCTCAGATCATATCTCCGAGAATATCGTGCGAAAAGCTCTGAAATTCGTACCCAAGGTTCAGCGCGATTTCTTCTCAAATGGGTTTTTTTTGTGACTTCTGAAATGTCACAGAACAAAATTTATAGCGAAAATTCCAGGATGACCTGTTTGGAGGACCGAAACCCTAGAATCCAAAGCTCTGATAACAAATGTTATGAAACCAGCTCAAGAAAAGATATAAAAGATAGATCAACACCTTAGAATTCAGCCTCTTCGAGGGGGAAACCTCCTTTACATTACATAAATGAACAATTCTTGGATGATTCAAATGACAAAACCTCCTTTCTATATATAGGAGTCTAAGGAGTCACAATATAATCCAGCCGACCTAACAATAATAATATAAAGCCACAAAAATAACAATAGAGGGATTCTATGGGGCACAAAAATAACAATAAGGGGGTAATAGGGGCACAACAATATAAATAAGGGGTATAACTATAATAGTAATGGGGTAATCACTAGTATTATAGGGACCCAACACACTATTTATTTGATTTTTTTCTAGAAATAATTAATTAAACCATTGTTAAATTATTATTCTTCGTCATATTTGACCCAATTGTGAAAAATAAACAGATAAATCAATAATGATCTTATTTTTCTATAAGAATAATTAATTAGTCAGTAATTAATTATTATTCTTTGTCAAATTTGACTAAAACCATTAGGAATAATTAAATCAATCATTATTTTTTTATTATTCCTTAACCAATTCCTTGAGATGTTAAACAAATCATTTATTTATTTATTATTTCTAAATAAAAGTTTAAATACGTTTTCCCTCCTAACCAAATATAATAAAATATTCCAAGTGGTTATTCTAATAACGGGATCAATAATATTTTATAATTTCTCATTATTCGAGCATAACTGAATATTTTGTTATAAATAGAAGTTTTTTCCATTCATTATTCACTTTTGCTTATTTCATTGTCGCAAACCATATTTTTGCTAGGTTTACACATTATAGAGGAGAGAGACTCTACAAAATTTGAAGACATTTTAGGATAGTCAATATCCCGTCCCATAGAGGGGGACTACTAACATTTATTTGTTCCCTTCACAGGCATTATCATAAATCTATTATTTGTATATATGGTTTCCATTGTATGATTGGAGTTATTACTTTTTCTTTTTGTTGTTTAACTATGATTGTGGCATAGATCAGGACTTTGACAGGTTTTGTCTCTATTAGTGCTAGAAATATACAATTTTTAACAACCATTTATATTGTTGAGATTGTTTATCGTCAACAATCCTAATTGGGTTCTTTTCGTACATCTTTGCAAAGCAAACACAACAATAAAATTAGTAATTCCGCTCGGGATATACTTGAGATCCAGAAACCTGTGTGACCTTCGGTTTTCAACTTAGGGTTTCTTCTTTTTTCAATTATCTTAATGTTTTCTAGTTTTTTAACACTAGATATGTTAAATTTTTTACTTCTACAGGTTTTCTAGTCTTTTCCACAAGTCACAGGAACTAGTCGCGACGAAGGTGACAATTTTTCCGAGATTTTTGGACCGAGATAAATGGAGTAGAAACCATAATTTTTAGCTAAAAAAGTGAGACACGGAGGTTAGATCCCACTTATCAGCCCAAAAAGTGCGATCCCACTTGAAAAACAGGTTAGTACCTGCGATTTCGGGGTTGTAGGGTTTTTCTGAGATCTGTTTCTGGGTTTTGCAGAGAATTGTCTACTGGGTTGTGTGACCTCTATCTCATCCTGCTTGGGTCTTGATCTACTTTGATTTAATTGTCAAAGTTGAATTTAGGCCCCCTAGGGATTCTAGTATGCTTCCACCTTTATAGGAGGAGATTAGCTGAGTGAGTAGTCTAAGTTTCTACAACACTTCTAGTCATATTTTCCAAATCTGGACCCTTCTATTTCATATCTATAAAGATAGGTTGTCACCATCTAGAGTTTCATATTACAACTTGTTTAGTCCTTGGCCTTAGGGCCCCATCGGTTGCCCTGGTTGCTGCGCCCATATCCATATCTTTTTGTAGTGATCTTCCTCTCATTTTTTGCTATCGTTACACCACTTTCTAGTAGCTTAGTGTCACTTGATCCAAGTCACCCAAAAATTTAGATATCGTCACCGTTTTACTCTATTTTCTGTCAATTTGGCCACTATCCACAATAATGTTTGCAAACCCAGTTTGTGCGTGATTTAGTTAATTGTTCTGATTTTCATTTTTTGTTGTTAATTTCAATTTATTTTCAACATGTTTTTTCCTTTTTTACAAACATGATCGGGGCTTAATCAATAAATACACTTGTACAGACAAGAACACATTAAGTGAAAGGTGCTTGGTTTACACTGCCAAGCCAAGACTTAACATAATAAATTTATCTAACCTTGTCGATAGAAAGTAATATTGTTGATCTTCGTTCACCATTTTTGCGTAACGTGTGTCTTACCATTATTGTGCCACCAAGGCATTTGTCACAGAGACTATTAGGCCTTCACCCCTAGTTTTCGCTTGGCCATATTACCCCTCACCATTAGGTTCGAGTTCATAGGCCTCCGAGTCCCCACACTGACTCTCCTCTTGGTTCATCTGATTCCTCATCTAATTTCGAGCCTCCTTCACTGGATATTGTCACCATGTCTAAACCCACAGATGGTGCAAGAACCCAACCTACTATTGGCTCTGGTTTTATCCAAATGGTTAGATCAAGAGGAATACTCTTAGGAACCATTTTGGCATCCCCCATCCTCCCCAGTATGATTGGGTTAATTATATCATATTTTATCCGGTTGATAAGCTACCCTATACACCATGATGTTGGGTGGACTTCAATGCCAACTAAGCTTCCCTCAAGCATCCCAAAGTTTGAGGGAAATGCTGGAGAGGATCCTACCAACCATGTCCAATCCTTCCACATGTGGTGTTCATCCAAATCCATTACCTATGACTCCATTCGTCTTTGGCTATTCTGACGCACACTCACTGGAGACACTGTAAAATGGTATGTAGACCAACCTGCTGAATCTCATTCAGTTCTCGCGATGCTTGCTAAACCGTTCCATCATATTTCCAGTTAGCTCTTTGGTATGACACAGGTACAAATACATTAACCTCATTTCTTTAATCCTTCGCCACTGACCTTTCTGACCATGTTCAAGAGTGGTGTCTAAGGAGGAGCACATGTTGTGCTTCGCACTTTGAAGAACATGTCTACCTAGATTGGTTTTTTAGGAGCCTCTTATCACCCATTTGAAAAGATATCGTGTCTCATTTTCCTCATACTGAGGAAGAAGATCTCCAAATTGCTCTAAGATAAGACCTGATTTATGCGCAATACGGTTATGTCTATACCGTCATTCCATGCCTCCCTCATCCTAGAAGTGCCAATGCATCGGGGGCATCTCACACCACTGGCAGTGTCATTGGAAATCTTTCATACCCTTCGCCATATACTCAACAAAGTTATGGATATCCACAAGAGAGTACCAGTTCCTCCAACACTTATGCCCCTCCTGCTAGCAACATATTTTCAAGACCCAAACCTGTCTACCAAACCATTTTTCCTCCTTATGCATAACCTAACTCTCCAACCCTTCAAGCATGAGCTCCACAACCTCCCACACATCCTCAGCCCTAACAGCCACCGCCCCATCAGGGTCAAGTGTTTGCGCGGCAGAGTGCGACCAATCCCAAAGATTTGAAGAAAAATAATAAGGGGAAGGGCAACAAGGGTAAAAAGGGTAATCAAGGTAAGAAACCTAGTCAACCCCAGGGGAACCAGCCTAACACCAACAACCAGCAATAGGGAAACTATCCCAAGGAGAACAAGGCTATGTGTATGAACAAGCCTTATTCATGTTGTGGTGTACATGGGAATTATACGCATGAGTTTCCTCTCCTACCTGGGATGCACGAAATATGGGAAGCTCAATCAGCTTCTAGAGGTCGATAATCGCCTTAGAGTCTTGTGCCATCTCAACCAAATGTGCTCACAAATCCTTTCCCTCAGTAAGGATTTTTTTTTGCTCAACCTCAGCTAAGTGAAGAAGCCCATCTCCGCCAACCTTTCGGTCTTGGTGATTGCCAGATCCTTGTGATGAACACTGATAAGTTTAATCCAACCGATATCAACCTACAAACTCGGTCGTGTCAATATGACAAACCATCGACTTCATCTGCCACTCAATCCAAAACCAAAAAATTTGCTGAGCCTCTTATGAGACCAAATGGTCCATTATAGATCCCTCAAACTAAATTTGAGGTCATTTTCAAGATCCCAGAGGGATCATTACACCGTAATGCGACTTCTAAGGGAATTTCCCATACATATAGTATAATAGACGACTTGGCACAATCACCTGCTGCCATGTCGATAGTGGAAATCCTCCAGTCGTGCCCATCTCAAAAGGAATCTCAACTAACTACCTTGTGTGAAGCAGATCCTTCTGACAATCCTTTGATTTTCATCCTAGTTGATACATCAGAACATCCTCCATTTCCTTCATCTGTTTCTTTCCAGATACCAGTTAGAGTCTATAATGCCATCATCTTCCAATGCATTATTGATGAAGGCACATCCACCTGTGTGATGTACACTACCATTTGGAAACAAATCAAGTCACCTGAGTTGCCCCCCTCCACCACTAATTTTTGTGCATGGGATGAACACTCCTCTCAGCCTCTTCGCATGTATTGCAACTGTCTAGTGGCCCTTACGGGCAACATTGTTCATGTCTATATTGAGGTTATTGATGCCTTCTGATTATAACATTCTCTTAGGTCGTATTTACACATATGCCATGTGAGTCATCGCATCTGCAGTATTCAAAAAGATGTGCTTCCCCCATTAAGGGAAGATCATTACCATCGATCAGTTGACATACTACGAGTCGACATTTATGATCTCCCCCAACTCCATTGTCACATCAATGTCAGATAATCAGTCTTCAACTCCTCTTACCAGTGTTTCACCTATAGTGTATAAGGGTTCCTCATTGTTGGTTGTTTTCCCTAGTCCTTCCCCTCTAATCTCAGAGCCTAACTCTATGAGTGTTTGTATATTGCAAGCGTCACGAGTTGCTCTTAAGTAGTCTAGTACATCTGATCAACAACCAACTCCTCATCACCCTGTTGTTTCCATTTCATCTAAGCGCTCTAGATCCACCCTCTCAGGACCTCCTACGTTTGTGGGTGCCTCTCCTATGTGTCCACTAGGATTTGTTTCCCCAGGTCTCAATAGTTCAGGAGCTATTCTGCAAGGACATTACCTTTCAGGATAGATACCTTTCTTATTCCCCCCTCTGGGGGGTATTTTTTTCCCTGTCATGGTTTCGTTGGTCCTTCCTAACATGAATTTTGGGTCTGCTAGTAGGTACATCAATCCCCTTGCAAGAATTATGATTGCTCAGCTATGACCTTATCATGCTTTGACCCCGGTTGAACCAGTACATACGGCTCCTGCTGCTACTTTAGTTCCAACCCAACCTCAACATAAACCCACTCATGTTGCAAAAGTATCTCAAAGTGGGGAAAAACTAAGAGGAAAGAACCTAAGTAGAAGGCTCCCCAAGCTACTCCAACCCCTAAGGCCCCAAATCCATAACCTTCATTTTCTTTATGTAAAGTTGTTGGGCGTGCCACCAACAATTGTCTTGTACTTCTGCAACATGAACATTTGGTTCACGAAATGTTCCTTGAGTCAAATATCCCTGAATTCCATGTTAACTTGCCTGTTCCACCAAAGAAATTCAAGATGTTGCACACAAATCACCGTTGTTTCCCTCATCTCAATGGCTTTTGCAATTTCCTTGAGGAACTTCGTGAATACAAAGCCACTTAAAGTGGATCATCTACTCCTCTACCCATTGATTCTGGAACAGGGAAACTCTAGTTCCACTATCGCGATCCCTCCCCTCACTGTCGAGATGACGGATACGACAGGCCATATCCTTTACCTGTCATCATCCTTCAGTTCCTTGAAGAAAAACCTTTCGAGCGTTTTTATGCATGCTTCTATTGGACTTATTTTGACATAATCCTACGTCTCAACATCCATAGATCCTCCATCTACCATCTCATCATCCACCATTCAAGATTATCTATATGTGAACCTTATTTCTCGGTTTGATGCACCAGGTACTGCTGCCGCATCATGTAGTTAGTCTTCCTACTATCCACCCATCTTCCATTATGATGAGGACATCATGGAATCTATGTCTACCCTTGATTACCCTTCCACATAGGCAAGGGGGCATATTTTTTCGATGATTATGAAGGGAATTTCTTTCATAATTATCTCAGGGAACTCTATCTCAAGAAATGTCACTCATAGCACATCCCTTTGATTTGTGTTTCTTTATTTCTTCCATGAAGTTAGGTAGATTGCATCATCTCATCCCTTGTATTTTGCACCTTTCATATGGATCCATGATACACACCAGACATCGATCATGCTGACAGTGCAAGTAACGTCTCCAGGAATCTAGCCTCGACAGCATGGGCCATTTTTATCCCCTTGCATACGTTAGTCCTTTCAAACAGTGTGTGCAACAGATCTACCAACAATAACCAGGTTGAATATGATGTAGTGATAGGTTTTTTATTTGATTCCCTTACTCATCACATCCTTCATCTTCATGTTTTTTTAGATTCCTTGCTACTTGACATACAATTGAATGGTGCATATCATGTGCATAACCAAGTCCTATTTAGAAAATATCTACCTATTAATTTGTTAGTATGTAAATTTGAAACCATTACTTTGAGTCATATCCCTAGAGACCAAAATCACTATGTAGATGTCATTGCAAATAACGTTCTAGATTGGCATTTATCACATGTATACCACATAAGTCAACCATAACCATAACACATGGTGAACCATCCTCGTCATAGTAGCATGCATAATCATATTATGTATCACATAAAACATATAAGTGTTTGGCATCCACTACTCTAAATACATCTGGTACTCCCATAGCATACTAGGGGAATCATAGACCCCATGATCTCCTTATCACCCTTTGGAAGATTTTGTGCCAACGATGGAAATATGGTTGAAACCCATTTTTGAATACTCAGAATAGAATGGCGCTCCAAAAACTACTCCTGCTAGGGAACATCATTCCCGCCTTTTCATACGAAATGAATCCTCTCCATCACATATGCTTGTGGGTGGTATCCCATGCTTGATGACATGATAGCTTTCCCCTAGTCATCCTCTCAATTAATTATCTTCCTAGATCCCACTTAATCTATTTATGGTCAATTATTCTCCCATTCCTTGGATAACTTGTCCTAACGGCCTCTTCGGCGAGCCATATGCACATCACATATCGTATACGTTTGATACCATATCTTCAAATATTCTACTCTATGTCCACATAGTCCCCATGTTTGACATAGATGGTGAGAATGATTCTAGACCTCCTCTAGTACTTCATTCTCGCTTTCCTCTTCTCTTATTCGTCACCAGGAACCATCATTCCAAGAAGCATTCAGGCCATCTTTAGACAAGTAAGGAAACTTTTCTAAAAGTTATAGATCCCAATTCTGATGGTCAGTTTATCTGCTATGATCTCCACAAGATTTAGGGCCTTTTCCTCCTCTCAAAATTCACCATATCTCACGTTGAAAATAAATGAAAATTAGAAGGAAAATGTCATTTAATAGAAAAATCCACAATTTTTTTGACACCCATTGTGACTAAACCGTAGTTCAGTTTGATGAACTGTTAGCACCATTGGAAATCTCTCATTGAGTTCTATAATGGGTCTCCCTTAGTTTTTGATGATTTGACACTTCGCATGGAAACCATTTTTCCAAGAAGAGCCACTTCATTACCTCACAAAGTCAAATTTCTTCATAATGTGACACTTGTACATTGAGGTCCTTCTCCTCTGAATACATGTCATACCAAGTGTTGATTTTCATCATTAGTAATCATCATTTACTCTTGTTTTGATGGTCCCCACCCGACCTCATCTCTGTGGCAGTGTC
The DNA here is from genome assembly GCA_031772625.1 of Pinus tabuliformis. NCBI lineage: Eukaryota > Viridiplantae > Streptophyta > Pinopsida > Pinales > Pinaceae > Pinus > Pinus tabuliformis. Next base: position 264,863,570 of record CM062814.1, on the reverse strand, counting down.
ATCCAGTCACCCTTGTTCAGAGCATCCGTGATGAGTCACCATTGCATTCATTGAGTTTCTTTCACATCACATTATGTCATGTCATAGTATTCCATCCATGTTCTAATAATTTTCATCCTATGTTGCTTATTTTTGCCTCTAGTCATACTATCCCCATCACCTCCGGAGTTGAGTCACTCACTGCTAGGTCAACCATGCACTTTATGCTCTGACAGGGGAAGTCATATATTTTTCCCTTAATACCATTTTCCTCATTATCCCTAGTGTCAGTCCATTAGTCATATTACTATTTTCCCTCATGCCTTAGTTGAGGATCCTCATTGACTCATCTATAGCAGGCCTTATTCCGCGGACATCATCTCATTCATTCTAGAACAATGGTCTAGAGGGAAGTGTATCTCTATTCCAATTTTAATTATTGTTTGGTGCCTTGGATCGAGTAGAAGGACTCATTATTTCCCTTTGACTTGGTTCTTTCATGTTCGTGATTCATACACTTGATGGTCCAGTGATGTAGCATATTGTACTATTGATTCTCGGGTGTGCATGACATGTTTTAGAACTCATGATGGGGCAGCCCTTCAGGTATCCCCCCACATGCACAGATGCATTCCTATTATGCTATTACCTTAGATGTAGTTCGACAGAGTTGATGTGTTCGGTTCCTACCAATCGCAATGTTCATAGCATGCACGTCTCCTTCAGATGATCCATCTAGTTTGCAGAGCCCTCCCCTATTTAGCAGGCCTTCTTCATTTGTTTTACCCTCCCTCCCACACATTCTTTTAGGGAGGGGTATTTTCATCTCATGTACTCATATATTATTGTATTCAATCATGCCTCAGTCTTTCCCGGGTGCATTATGTATATGGGACACATTGTTTTATTTTCTATCTCTTTTACGCAAGCATGTCATGTACGGTTGTACCATTCAACATGTACTTCATTGCTCAAGTTTATGTTTCTAGGTGAGCCATTATTCTTGTACTAAGTTATTTCGGTAGGCATGGGTATGCCTCCCCCACCTCATTGAGGTCCGGTACCACAAAATAGAAGGAGACTTGAATTAGTCTTGCCCCCTTTGTCCCTATCCTCTTTGAATTCAATTTTAATGATCTCTCTCTCTCTCTCTCTCTCTCTCTCTCTCTCTCTCTCTCTCTCTCTCTCTGACTCGGCTATGTTGTCTAGTTATTGTGTCTTTAGAATGTACTTCGGTCATATGTTTTTCTCTTGACACTCATACATTTGGGGGAAATCTGTTATCACCATAAAATTGATCATCTAGCCTAATTTACTAGATGGATCGAAGTACACAATGTAAAACCACTTTTAGCATAGTAAAATTGCTTTCACTCTGAGAAATTACTTAATAAACCATCTTTGATAAGTAATTTATAGTTAGAACCATGAAGAATAATTAAATAAAGCACTATTTATTTGACTTTCTTTTATGAATAATTAATTTAACCATTGTTCAATTATTATTCCTTGTCATATTTGACATAATTGTTAAATATGAACAAATAAAGAATTAATCATCTTATTTTTATATAAGAGTAATTAATTAATCCCTAACTAATTATTATTCTTTGTCAAATTTGACTAAATACCTTAGGAAAAATTAAATAAATCATTATTTGTTTATTTTTCCGTAACTAATTTGTTGAGATGATAAATAAGTCATGTTATTTACCCGACATTTCTATATAAAAGTTCAAATAATGTTTCATGCCTAACAAAATATAATAAAATATTCCAAGTGGTTATTCCAAGAATGGGATCAATAATATTTTATTATTTCTCATTATTCAAGGATAACTCAATATTTTGTTATAAATAGCAGGGTTTCCATTCATTATTCACTTTTGATTATTTTCATTATTGCACTCACTATTGTAACTCTGATAATTTTCATTGTCCCACACCAGATTTTTGTTAGGTTTATAGACTATAGAGGAAAGAGACTCTACACATGTTGAACATATTTAAGGATAGCCAAGAACCCATCCCATAGAGGGGGACAAGTAACATTTATTTAGTCCCTTCGTAGGTGTTATAATAAAACTATTATTTGTATATCTGGTTTGCATTGGATGATTGGAGTTATTACTCTTTCTTTTTGTTGTTTAACTATGATTGTGGCATAGATCAAGAATTTGGCAGGTATTGTTTCTCTCAATTGTTGCATATCTACAATGTTTAGTATCCATTTATATTATTGAGGTTGTTTTTCATCCACAATATTAAGTGGGTTCCTTTCGTACATCTTTGGGAATAAAACACTACAACAACGAGAAAGTACAACAAAGTATCCATGACAAGGGTTTTATGAAGCATGGACATATGAAAAAGGAGTAGCTAGATGACGAAAGAACCCTATGTATGATAAAATATGCACTTTCCACGAAGGAAGCAATGACATGACAAAATAGGAAGGAAAGTGATCGATGGATGGCCCCTTACCTAGAAGAAGTTCGAACAAAGACTTCATGACATCAAAGAAACGAAATAGATCGAGCATCTAAATGACCCACAAAGAAGAATTTACTGATGAATGAAAGAGTCCCTAGTTAAGATAGCGATATAACAAGTCCCTGATCAAGAGGGAGTTTTGGATCACCACTAACTACAAAGGAGTCACAATTGTGTTCTTTCGTTGCATGTGTCATGCACTAGACCAAGGCTAACAACCGTAAGTCTAGATGAAGGATATGAATGGAAATGTAGATGCAATCAAGACAAAGCATTATTGTCTTCACTTGGGTAGAAATAATGGGAGGATTGGGTAATCATATGGCATCCGATACTCTTTGACAATGTGTAGGGAATCTAGGACAAGAGTAGGCAAGAGGACTGATATTCTTCGAGGGATGGGAACCCAAGACAAGTATAGTCCTATAAGGTCATAGCTAGTGAACACCCAGGTCGGTATGTACCTTGAGAGATAATGACTAACATGTCTATAAGTCATTGGTATCACTAGCATTTTCATATGATCTATTGAGAGATAGAGTTGTCAGTTAACGCCTTGCTATGTAAACATTGTTGGTTATTATGATACTATAACAGATGGATTGCAAATCGGGTTTCTCTTATCTGAATTCTTCAAGATTGAAAGATAGGAAAACACCTTGTAATGTTGTATGAATACCTCCCTAGTTAACAGGGAGTGTTGAAGGAAGCGTAAATAGGTTCGGTCTTCATAAATGTGATTTTCATATTTGTATTTATTTACTTAAGAAATATTATTTCTATAATATGTTTCAATGAGTTTCTTGCTCATTGAAATAGGACTAGCAAAAGCTAAAGTTCTATAGGTGAGTCAAATAGTCAAAACAAAAGGTTGAAGACCTTAAGGGCTTGTCGCACCTTGTATGTTTATGTGTTAGACTCTAGATAATATGTCCATGCAAAGTCAACAAGTGTCCTCCATGGAATGAAACCTACAAAGAAGAAATCTGAATTAGATCTGTCAAGTCAGCCTAAAGTAGGGACAATCCTCTATATATAGAGGTTGTCCACTCTTCTAAGTAAAACGAAATCTAACTCTGAAATTATAGAAGAAGAAGAACCAAGAAAGGGTGCACAAAGTAAAAATACAAGGAGCCTCTAGTGTAGTGAAGAAGGAGAGACACAAGCTGAAGTTTATAGGGTTGTTCTAAGGAGGATACACAGTCACATGTGTGAGAAAAGAAGGGTCATCTATGGATATAACAACAGAAATATCACTGTGATAATTCCTCCTTGTTTGGGCTAGTAAATTAGGCCTATAAGGCATCATACCCAAGCAAATAAGAGACTCTCAGAAGTGAAGGAGAAAGGAGTCAAAAACTAAGGGAAACCTCCCACATGTGCGAAGAACTAGGACTGCAATGTTGTCACATCAAGTCTGCTACTTCACATCAAGAAGGAGCTTGGTTGGTTAACAAAAGGAAGCAACCATATTATGTGAAATATTTCACTAAATATCAGGAAGAAAATATATATTCTAGAACTAAGCATAAGAAGTTCTATCACCGGTTACCGAAGGAAGTAGGAGGATGAAGTACTGGGGAATGAAGTGTCGAAAGAAGTAGGACAAAATCCAAGGAAAAAAGTGCACGAAGAAGGAAGTATTTTACTTTTTCTTGGAGGTTATTATTGTCAAGGGTCTAGGGTTTGGAATTGATCAAGAAGATGATTCAGTAAGAGAAACTTACTAAAGGGGTTTCCTCTCAAGAGAAGAGAGATTTTAGCCCTCGCAGATAGACAACATCTTGTGTTCTTGTTTTATGTTCTGATAGCAATTTGATGAAGCAAACACATGCAGTAATAAGAAAAGAAGAATATTAAAGCTAGCAAGAAAAGTAAAATGACTTCACAAATTGTTATCTAGTCCTAAAGAATCATTCCAAACCAGATTTCCCTAGATTCTTCAACACCTGTGAGGTATGTCTATACCCCTAATTCTCATCCAAAAAATTATCTGTCAATTTTAAAAGATAGAAAAATTTACCAAAAAACTGTATAAATGGCTGCAATAGCTTCATTTACAAGGAGGAACATAAAACTGGAGCTCCGACATAGAAACCATTTCCCATATCATTAGTTTTTAGTGCAAGAAAACAAAAAAAGGAGAAATGGTTTGATTTTTCAGTATACCATAACAAGCTATAACTATGAACAATGTGTGTTCAAGAAATAATATTCAATTATCCACATGCGCCATCACCTCACTCAATGTGTGGACTGGATTTAAATGTGATGCATTCCTCCTAAATTTTGTATCAAATTATACCTCTGGTTAATCAATTATCTTTCACCATTCACTGTACCAAAGACCAGTTAGCTTTATCTTAGTTTAAATTCATTATTAATAATATTATTTATAAATAAATCATAGTTTTTATAGTTTGCGCTTTTTCTTTCTCTATGCATTGACTCAATTTCGTATTTCAACCACGTGGCACATAAATATGAAAACGTTTTATGTTGTAAAAAATGTTTTTAAAATAACATTTTAAAATGTTAAATCAATAGAATGAATATATATGTAATTGTAATTGAAACCCACATTATATATTATTTTTCTTTTACGTTAAAAAGCATGATGTCATAAATGTCAAGAGCTGTATCTCAAACCCATTATATTAGTTGAAATTGGGAATATTTTTTTCTATAGTAGCTTAGATCCATCATAACTCAAGATCTAGTAAGTGCAAAGAAGGATCTAATTTCTTGAGGTGCAAATTTTATTTAGAGTGAAAAGGCTTTTGATCCCACTAAATACTTGGTAAATCCAGAATTAAGATGGATGTAGACTAAGATGGATCAAAATTATTTAGTAATGTATAAAATTTCTAGTAACTTGTTAACGAAAAAAATGTTACATTTAGGTACTAGAATACTTTTTTTATTTTATTGTTGATAAGCCCTTATTTTCCTCTCGTCCTCTCTTAAGGTGTTAAGGTATGGGAACATAAAGGAACCTCCATGTATCTTATGCTTTTTAGCATGATGATATTTTAGTTTTTCTAATAATCAAACATTTATTTTTATTTTTATTTTTTATATTTTTGTAACTATGAAAGGCTTAGCCTGGGTTCAACCCTCTTATTGGCACTAAGAATATAGGCCCATCGAGAATGGGATGATTATCACCATGGTTGTGCAACGCTTTAGCAAGCCTTGGATACCCTTGGAAAGTTTAATTCCCCTAAAGTGGATTCCACTCCTCAGCCCCTCTCCACGAGGTTTGAAACTATGACCTCGCATGGACTTAACCGCACATTAACCAATTGGTCTATACCTCATAAGTTGCACTTGTTAGTTGGTGATATTATTATTCTTGGACTATAGTAGTCATTTACATTAATGATTTTTAATTTTGTCACTTATTATCGAGTCATATATTTTAGTCTTGGACAAAATTAGTCATTTAAGTTAGTCTCTTTTAGTTGAGTCCCTTAATATCTAGTCATATATCTTATCCCTAAAATGAATTACTCATTAAGTTAGTCATTTTTAGTTTGGTCACTTAAAATTTCTCAAATTTAGTAGTAATTCACTTGAAATAATTGTGGTGACCAAATTTTTTAGTCATGTAATCACAAATCTCTAATTTTGTACTAGTGTTTTTTAGGGTTAATTTTTTTGAATATTTTGATTTTTTCTCAACTTGTGCATGGGATTTTGGGGAATTCTTAGTTTTCTCCCTAGTTTCTTCCACATGGATTAAATTATGTAGCTCAAGGATCCGAGTCGCTCCCTTGCATTTATCAATAGAGTGACTGACTGAATTGATCCTGAATTGTACATGTGACTGGGCTAGTATCCCTGAAAATTTTAGTTTGGTCCTCAAAGGTTTTCTCCTCTATCTTTATCTATTTGAGCTCCATCTTTACTAGCTATATTTGGTCTAGATCCATTTTTTTGCATGATTTCCTTAGATTTTCTTTCCTTTATCGAGATAACGATTTTACCTTGTTTGAGGCATTGATCTTCTTTTTTTTTGTCATGTATTTTAGATATTTTGGATCTATGAGTTTTTGTTGCTGCTAGCTGCTAATTTTTGTCAAGTCTAAGCCATTTCGTATTGATTTGCTTGGGATTTTCCATTGATTTTGGTATTCAACGTTCTCATGATGATTTCTTGTGTCATTTGGTTGAGGACTAATGTTCTCATGTTTAGATCTTATATTCAAATCTGATTCGGTACTTTTGGTGACTATTTAGATTTCTTTCATATCCCACTTTTGGTTTCCTTTTCCCCTTGTGTGGTTTTGTCATTTTTTGTTATTTGATATTTTCTCTTTATTGGTTGACTTTGTCACAAATAGTGGTGTTGTGATTTTCTCTGCAACTTTCATAAAGAAATCTTCATTTTAGTGTGTTTTTTATTGTTTTGTATCGCACTTATTTGATATTGTTTAGGCCTTTCTGCCTCTAAGGTCTGGTTTTGACCTTTGTAGAACATTGGCCTTCGTTGAGCCATTGTGCTACATCCATATCTTATTGACATTTCCTTCATTTTTCAGATTGGATTTCTTGTTTGATTGCTTGAGTTTTTTGGATTTCCTTTTTGGCATTGACTTTCCAGATCATATGCTTTTAGAGTGCTTTTTGTTCTAGCTTGGGGACTTCTTTAGTCTCTTTTCGGATTTTATTTTTTGTCTTTGTTTTCATTATTGGGTCAATTTTTTTATAAATTTTGGGTATTTTCATTAATAATTTAGTGAGAGGTGTATTATCATACGTATTGGTGTCTTCTAAAAAACTCTTAGCCTCATGTAGTTAGAATTCATTGAAGTGAAAAGAAAAATTTTCATATATCTGCATCACGGTTACTAAGAAGAGTCATTCACACCATCTATGTTTCACACCGCATCCCAACTATGTAAACAACAACCAATTAAAATTAACATGATAATAAAATCAACTAGTCCCATATTTTCATTTTACTGGTAGAACATCAACACTAGCTTAGGCTAGGGTCTTGGAGATAATTATGTGAGTCAACTTCTCCAAGGCTACAAGAAAAAGATGGCATCTTATGGTAGGGAGATAAATTCAATTGCAATAGTGTGGTTTGGGAAGTCCTTCTAATAAGAGGGTTAAGCACGAAGTCACACTTGGGATAAGCAGGTTGACATGACCAATTTCGTTTAGTTTCAGGTGGTGCAATATAACGGAAATTACACACATACAAAAAGTCTTATTAGCATTTTCTATAGCACTTCGGAGGCTACTTTGAAGGGGTTTTTGGTCTTAACTCTTTGAGTTATGTGTCTTACCCTTGCATGTGGATATGTCTTGTGACTCTCCCCCAAGGTCCTGTTATTATCATTGGTGACCATAGTGCTTATCTCTTAGGGCTCATACATAGGTGCAAGGTCAAGGTTGTCTTCCTTGTACCTAGGAAAAATATTATTCATACTCAGTCAGTTCTGTAAGGGGTTGTTCCATGACTAGTGAGGTAGATTCAACGCAGTTTATAGCCAAAAGGGTTGGGAAGCAGGTCGCTAGTATAGTGGTTCCACTGCGAGCTCCTATGTATTTTATTTCATGTGTGACAATCTTGTAGGAATTTTCTAGTGTGCGTTATTTATTCTGAGTCAATATTTTTGGCCTTATGCTATTTTCACTAACATAATTGCGTTAGTTTATAATTTTTCACATTGGTTGAAATTTTTCATTATCAGTCACGTTGTATTGATGGTTTGTATCCTAAACGAGGTGGAGCTGTCACTCCTACATGGAGAGTGCCTCTGAGTGCTCATGACTTAGATCAACACATATTTTTGGAATCCTTACTTGGTCATCCTGGAAGTGACCTAATTTCTATGAAAACTTTGGAACACAATTTTGATGCTCGTTCTAATCCACCTTTGACTGATCTAATAGAACATGAGTTGTTTCCATTGAATGTTGATCCTTTCACACCTTGTTATACGTTTTTAAAATTATCAATTATTTTTCCCACGGTGAACTATGAGACTTCTTTGCCTTCTCCATTGACAGTGTCAGCTTCCATGTCATCATTATCGCCCCTTAGTAGGGCCATACAGAATCCGTCATCTACACCCCTAACATATTCTTGGGATAACCCACCAGTTTCATCTATATCTCCCACAAATTTCGCAAATGTTTCCATGCCTACTCCAACTTCTACACCGACCATGGTTACTCGTTCTAGTCAGCTGGTAGAGTGAGGAGTCATTTCACCTATCTTTGATGAACAAACAATTGTTGTTACTCAAGTAGGTGTTGCAAATTTTGGAAATATGTGGGGAGATTCATTAGTTTCTCTTAGTAAACAGGTGGGTAACATTGCTTCTTTCATGTCATAAGTGTGGTATATTTCATTGTTTGGAGGGAGGCCACCTACCATGAGCTTTCCTAGGGTGGTTATTTTACCTCGAGGCAACACTATTACTAGTTTCATCACCCATACAGGTTATTCTCCTTATGTTAGTCCTACTGTGTATGCTAGTTTGTTTTATCCTCTTGGCTAAAGCCCTTTGAGAAATCATGATTTTAGGGTTCCTTTCCTCTCTAGTAGCAGATACCTTGGGGACGGGGGAATCCTATTAATAGTTGCTCTAGCTTGCAGCAGTCATATGCCAAGGTGAGGCCATACCTTCACCAACAATCCATCCATCAAAATCCTTAAATGGGGGAACCACAAGGTTGGTAAGGGACCTCTAGCACCTATAAATAGATTTTTCCAAGTTGACTAATGACTACATTAGATATGATCCCTAGCATCCACCTATGCCCCCAAATTACCATTCCGAATTCCTAAATTTGAAGGAAACCCTCGAGAGAATCCATCCACTCGTATCACTACCTAGCATCTTTTGTTTTTATCCACCTCTCTCGTGGATGATTTTACTATGCTTCACTTGTTCCAACATATGTTAACCGACGATTTCATAAAATGGTACATTGAGTTGGATACAACATCCTATGATTACTTTTCTTCTGTAGTTCAAATATTCTTGGCACACTTAATGGCCAACATAATATCATATTAATTCTGACCTCTTGCAAAACTTTAAACAAGATGATGCCACCATAATTTCTTACTGTATTCATGAGCGGCGTCATCACAAGAGGTTTGTTAGAACCAAAATCCTTGATGTGATTCTAGGTAAATGCTTATTTGATCTCTTCGACCCCAAATTGCCAAGGATGTCTCCATGTTTCGAGCCGTGACTAAGGAGAAAGCTATATTAGTCGCTTAGCAACCAAATCTGATTTATTCATAATCCGCCACAATATACGAAGTCCTCCCTAATGCTCCTAGTCCTTACATTGACCCACAAAAACTTGTTCCTTGCCCACACGTTGATGGGATGATTAGGGTTTCTTTTTATTCCATTAGCCAAATTGCTTCTCATCTTGGGCAATTAATCGTCACATCACAGGCCCCAACAACAAAATATGACTCTAATAAGTCACACTCTTTTGAGCAGTCCACTGGTGTTTTGATGATGAAGTTCACATGATCTAAGAACAATAAAAAAACCTGGTGGTAAAAAGCATAACAAGAGGAATAAAAAAAAGAATAAAACTGGTCAAGAATTTCATCCAGATCCCTAAAATCATGGAGGGGGCATGAGTGAGCATCATCGAAAGATTAAATTTCCTTGTAAAATTTATCAAGGTGAGCATCTTACTCAGGAATTCCCTCCGATGGACAAAGTTCATAGACTCCTTTCACCACCACAATCTAGTTAACATGTTGTTTTAACTCAGATTTCCTACACAACCCCAAAAGAAAATGGTTTCTATGCCTCCTCCACCTCAACAAGGCGCTCGTGAGGGGTTGTTGTCCCATTCTACCAACAGTTCGTCCATATTTATGTGAAAAGAAGACATGAATGTGACCACGTGAGATAAGTCATATGATGTTTCTAAGTCAAGTTCTTCTCCTAAGGACTCACCTACTCCACTTCCTTCGACTAGACCTATCACATTAGATAATACTATAGACCCTATTTATCACCCCCCAGTGGTGTAATTCACAAGACAACACAAAATCCTTCTACCTGGCCTGCTTAACACTATAATATTATTGATGACATTTCCTAGGCTCCTTGTGCCATGTCTTCCCTGGTGGTTTTGCAAAGTTGTCCTCAACAATAGAATGCCATGTTGTATTCCATTGGTGGAGTATATCAATATGACTCAAACATCATTTTGTCCAATGTTGACAAGGCTTCTCCTTCAATCTACCACCAGATTTCCTTATGAATTATCATGTGTGTCTTCCATTGGAATATTTATCGCACTTTGGTGGATCAAGGATCTTCCACATGTGTCATGTCAGTATCATGATGGAAGGCACTTGGGTCTCGAGAACTCGCTACATTCAACACTACTCTTCAAGCCTTTCATGGACACAAATTTGTACCTAAGGGGGTTCTTAGCAATATTTCCATTGAGTTATGCGGAAAAATTGTATACGTCAATGTTTATGTCATCGAAGGCTCTTTTGATGACAACCTCCTCCTTAGTCTTAGTTGATTCTATGTAATGACTATTATTGTCTCATTTGTCTTCCATGAACTTTTCTTTCCTCATGAACGCAAGATTGTTACCATTCATCGAATTGACTATTATGTGTTATCGACCTAAATTTCCACTACCGAGAACTTAGTACCACTTATGGGAAATCATTGTGGTCAGTATCAAAGTGCTGGTGTGGGCTTGTTTACAATCTCATATCTTATTAGGGTACTTCCTCAATTACCATCGCCTAAAATTCCATCATCCTCATCAAAAGCTCATATGAAAATGATCTCTTTTGGCACCTATGGAACCCATAGAAATTTTGATCCTTAGTTGGTGTTTCCTGTTATTATGGAAGTTGATCAACCTAGTGATCATCCTTTGCCACCTCTAGAGGAAGATATTGCCTCCTCATTAGTCCCATCAGTACCTCAGGATGCTCGTAAGAAAATCCATCCAAATAAGGCATATGACTAGGTTCATTTTCCCACATGGGCTACCTCTCCACTTGTTCCATGTGACTCCCTTGATGACGCATCTTCTTCTCAACAACTCATATTCAATGTTATGGATTCACCTATTGATCGTTGTGGGGAGGTTATGGCTCTTTCTAACTCTATTTGTCCCTATTTGGAGCATACAGAGCTCACCATAATAAACCTTGAATGGACTCAGGTGAGACCACCTTGGTGTTACGTAGTCATGCCACCCTTGGACCAGGTTAAGTCTTTGGATTATACTACCAAACTTGCTATCAAATTTCGCTCACTACTTTTCGACGAATTCCTTATACATGTATTATGTGTTGATCCTCCCTCATTTATTTGGGTTAATTTTGAAAATGAAACTATGTTAGACTATCCTTGGCATGGTCAAACTTTTAACATTGGGTAGCTTGACATCCTTTGGCATGGCCCCACATCTGTGAGCCATATGGTTCCCTTACCCTACATGTGTCCGCATATAGAAACCCTTGGGATATTCCCAATTGTGGGAACACTTTACTGTGACATATCTGACTGAGTTTCACTTGTAAATATTGTATACAAGTGTGTGTGTGACTAGTTTCATCACTTGTCTTTAGATTTTTTCCCATGGTTTCTGTGTTTGATTCGTGTGTCTAGTATTTGATGAATAGATTGTTATCACTCAGAGGTCTTCCCTAGAAGTTATCGAAAGAAGGAATAATCCAAGGTAACCATAAACCTAATATTTTGGACTCGGGTTCTAGCCAACCTATGTCCAGAGAGGGCTCTCTCTTTATAATTTAACTTTGTTTTGGGTGGGCTTTTAGGCTAGCTCTTAGTCTTGATAAGGTGTTGAATTTGGTTTGGTGATGGAATTATAGGAACAGATGGATGGAGCAAGGCCTTAGAGCCATTGGGATATGGAGTCAACCAAAGTATGGCTTAACTGGACCAGATCACTAAAGGGAGTGTTCACAAGGCAGGCTAGCAAAGCAAAAGGAAAATCTTCAGGTTCAATGGATGAGATAGTCCTAACCGGGGTGAAAGGGCAATGAAGAATCCTTAGACTGGGATCAAAATGAAGAGAAGGAGGTAATCATGAGGCAAGTGAAACTAATAATCCTTTACTATAGACCGAGGGGGGAAAGTACGAAAGTAAGGGAGCATTTAGGAATTACCTAACTAAGATAGTTTAGCAGAAATCATTAAGAATGTAAATAGTTAAGACAGAGAGCATTAAATCCAATTCTAAAATATAATTCCTAGTTTACCATTAAGATTTCATAGAAACACATATGATTATTAATAAACATAAAGGAAAACCATAATAAACATTAGAGAAAATACTTATTTGATTTCTGCTTTACACAACAATCCTGTGAAATGTCTTTACTTTATTCCTTGATCGAGCAAGCCAATCCAGCTTTAATACAATAGCACCTTAACATGATATGAAAATATCTATAGAAATGTCTTTGAATCCACCCTAAATGCTATGAAAGGTGAAGTATTTATACAAACATTATTACAAAATATATCATAACAATTTGAGAATTAATCTAGGAAATCAAAATATCTTCAAGCATGAGGATAGAGACAGATGGAAAACTGCATCATGTTGTCCCTTTTATTGTGATAGTGTTGGTTGTTTGAAGTTCGAATTTGAGCTCTTTAAGCTGGCTGATATTTGTACATTGGAATCATATTTGTCTTTAACCTTTGACTGATACTCTTTAACTTGTCACTCTTTGACCCTATTTATATGTCTTTTCACCTGCCTTCATTTTTACTGTGGTAACTTATAGTAAATCTATCATTTATTCCCACCATTCATCTTCAGGTAACATTTCCTTGAGCATAATTCTATATATCTCGTCTGCCTTAGTTTATTTGGCAAACTTTGGCTTGGTGACAAATAGATGGTTCACCTCATGCTCTAGGAAGAATAGATTTTCTAAAGTATCATATAATACATTTCCTGTTGGCAATGCTTTCACTTCTGAAGTGCTTTCTTGTTCCTTGGACAATTTCTTTAATCTGTCAACATAGTCGAATTGGGTCATAAGTTTGTCATTGATTACCATAGGACTGGAAAGGTTATTATCCCTCAAAATTTGAAACTTTTCCATGAATCTGTCAATGCCAACCTACATGTTATGGCATTTTACCTCTAGGTTAAGCATAAGGTTTCTTTTAGAAAGAAACTTTTTGATTTTAATGATGGCTACTATTATGTCCTCCACATCAAGATGATTTAGTTCATGCCTATTCTTGTTGATAAATAATTGGATGAGTCAACTAACATCTTTAGGCTAGTCTCCTAGGTCTTACTTTACCTTTTGTATTACTCTGGTGGCCACTTTCACCAATTCTGCTTGCTCAAATATTATTTGAAAGGGCTACAGTTGTTATTGTGGAAATGGCAATTGTGTAAGTAGTGGCCAATTCACTCTATTTGGATTGAATCAATGTGCCCAATTATTTCTATGTTTCTTTCAATTGTTGATTTAGCTTTAGAATGAAGTCCATGAGCTCCTCTTGTCCCTTCTGCGTTTCCAGTACTTTTGCTATTTGTGGATGATGAAGTGGTGGAATTTTGAGTTGCTTCTTCAAAGCAGCTATGTCACCATTCTTCTTCTTTATCAACTTTTTAGTGGCCTTTACATCTTCGGGATCGTGTCCCAACTCAATGATTAAGTCCTCTGAGGACTTGATTCTGGTGTCTTTTGATTGTAGAGAGGCCTTCTCCAACTGGAACTGAGTTGATATATTATTCAGGGAGTTCTACAATTGGTGGGTTGTGATGGCGTTACCAGTCAAGGTGGAGTAAATCATCTCCCCTATCTATTTGTGCAACTCAATTTGGTCAATACGATGTATGGCCTTTGCTAGCACTTCAAAATATATCTTGTGGAAGTCAGTTGCTGATCTTGGTTGTTGTGTGGTAGGCTTCATGAATGTAATTTGAATTTTTTCTTCTTTCACATCATAGGCTGACATCAGCCATGTTTGGTTGGTAGGTGCCATCTTGAGTTACTGTGCATAAGTCTGGGCCTTTATCCTTTGATTCCTAGCTTTGTTGTCCTTGTACCTTTCTATGATATCCTGATCTTTGTCTATTGGAATCCTAAATGAAGACACTTCAATACTCTGTTGCCTCTCCAACATCTAAGTATGAGATGTGGAAGGTTCTAGTGTGCCCCAGAAGGAGTGGTAGGCCTACTTCTTTCTTTCTTTGTGGTGGTGGCTCCTACTGTCTCTTCTATGAATTCTTTCTCAGAGATAGGATTTAACCTTTGCCTTTTGACCAGGCTGGTTTCTGCATATGTTTGTTTGGTTTCCTTACCTGATGTAGTTGCCTCTTCCTTGTTTCTTTTGAGGTTTTTCTCCTCATTTAGAGGAGTTTGCAGGGTAGGGGTAGTACTCCTTATAGGCTCTGGCAGTCTTTTTTGAGTCAGTTCTTTTGATAAGTCTAGTTGTTCTGACTCCTCTTATACCTGGTATTTTTCTTCTATGGATTGTTCACTGTGTGCCTGTGATTCTCCTTGTGCTTGAGATTCTCCCAGAACCTGTAGGAAAGAACCTTCATCAAGCCTTTTCTCTAGATCAATTAGTGCATTTTCAATAGCAACCTCAGTTCTATCTCTGCCCACTAGAGTATTCTCCACCCATTCCAACTGATTTTCATATTTCTCTATTCCAAGGATTCGATGGTGAATGTAGGGAGTCATCTTATTTTCCTTTCTTCTGTTGCAGATGAAGTCATAGGGATCATATATCCACATGAAGCTTTGTTTTAGTTTGAATCTCTAAAGGATTTCTTTTGCTTCTCTTCCACCTTCTCTGCTATTGCATACAAATAGGCCTAGTTGATCTTCGATTATGAGCTGGGCCTTCTTTTTGGCTTTAACAAAATGCACCTCATCTAAATTGATTATCTACTTGTAGTACTCCAAAGAAAATAACCTCATTGGGAGGCATCTGGGTAGTTTATATGGGGCCAAATAAAATCCATATATCCTAATTTCTATGTGATTTTCATATAAGTAACAATCTCCCACTTTGTTTTGTTTTTCTAGCTACAGGATCCTCGTGATATCTAATCTGATTCTTGGAGGAGGACTTCCTAGTATCATGGTCACTATTGGATGTACAAAAAGATCAATGAAATCTATGTATGGATATGGGGAATCCTGCTTATGTACCAAAGGAGTCGAAAAAACTATAGACCTAGGATGACCTTTAGTGTCAAGCTTTTCAAGAGTGAATGGGAACTTGTTAGCTTGATCGTATAAGAAAAGGAGGTACAAAACTGAAGAATTCTTAAACAGTCTTTCATTACTCATTCTCAAAAATTGTTCATGCATCCTATCAGCTATGTACTTGGCATAATAATACATTACAGTAGGGGGTTGTCCTAGAGTGAAAATGGAAATGAAGGCTAAAATGATTTCATCTATGTATTCACTGGTGGTATAACCTAAAACACAAGAGATCACTGGTACTATATCTTGACCAAATGGGTTAAACATGGTAGCCACATAAGGAGGAGGTTCTGTTGGGGCATGCTTTTCCTCCCTGATGAAGTTCTAAAGCATTTCAGCAATCTTGGAAGCTGTAAGCTTTGGAAATTTGTCTAGTAGGTCTCCAATTGAAATAGGGGTTAAGTTCTGCCCTAGTTGTAGTTGCATCATTTCATTGATTGAGTCGGCAGTGATGCTGAAAAGTATTATTTGGTGAGGGGACATCACTGCTCTTTGACTGGGAATGTAGTTTACATGGAAATAATGAATTATTTCAAGGAAAATGTGCACCTTAGGGAATTAGTACTTGGGAAAATTACATTCCCACAAACCTATTTTATCAGCTTGGTTTAGGTATTGGTCCCTGTATCGGTAGTATAGTTTGATAGGGTATTCAAGGACAAAGTTGTCCATGATTTGGAAATCTTTATTAGCAAGGGGAAGGTGGTCGAGGTCCAAGTGAGAAGTAGTAAGTTCCCTGACATCCATGGCGATAGGGGAAAAAATTCTCAGTTCTTGTGGATTTAAGAATGGGGGAAAGCAAATTTTCAGTTTTTTAGGGTAGTAGGGTTTTAGTGTAGAGTAGGTCGGGGCAGTTTCAAGTTCCTTTCAATTAATCTTTCTTTTAATTTTTAAGAAACTCAGTAGTTTGTCCAGAATTTTAGACAAGGTTTTTTCACCGGATTTTGGTCTAAATAGCTAGTATTTATGGAAAATGCATTCTTAATAGGTTGACTGATAACTGCAAATTGTTGAAGATGTTCAGTGTTGCTGAAAGGCAAACTGAATGTTCAATGGCATCTTTAGGGTGGCGAGTGGATGTAGACTGCAACTTCGACCTTTGCAGGTGCGTGCATGATAGTTTCAGTTGAGTTCACTATAAAAGAAATGATTTCGGGGTTTTGGCTTTGTGTGTAAAGTCAACGTTTTGGTGGTTAATGTGAATAGTGATAGTTTTGACATTTAGCGGGGGGGCGGTAAGCGGTTTCCATTGCATAGCTTTTATGGCCTGGCGGTGTTGGGAGGAGGGTGCCTAATTCCATTGATCGAGTGCCATGCCACTTCGGGGGCCCAGTTGAAAACATCCCATTTCGAGTGGGTAAAGTTCAAATTTCGGGCCCACCCGATATGGTTAATAGTCATCGGATCAAGTGAGAGGTGATCAGATGGTGATCAGGCATGGAAGTTGAATGGAGGGTAATGGAGGGGCTCGGTTGATGTTTAACCATGGTGGGATTTAATTAAATGATGGATTAAGGGGCGGTTAGGGCGTGGGGGAATTAACGGAAGCATAACTTTTAATTAATTGCAAATCGATTAATTACATGAGTCATTGGGTTTTGGCGCAAAGTATAACTTATATTTAAACTAGTCTAGGGATATTAAATTAAAGGGTTTTAATATAACTATACGGGAAAGGGTCTTTTCTTTGGGAATTAATATATATAAATGTTAGAAATTAATATGAGAATGGAAAAAATAAAATTGCGCTAAGTATAATGAATTCTTTGCATTTGTTTTCTTTTAGCATACATAGATCATAACTTAGGCTAAAAATTATTTTTGGGGTTTTTGGGAGAAGGGCTTTCTTTTCGTGAGGGTGATCACTTTTCCTAGGACAACAAGGTTTTATCCTTAGGAAAAGGGGTTTATTAGGGGAAAATGAATGAATTGAACGAGGTGAATGTTTATGAGGGGTTTTTAGTACTTAAAATATATAAGTCATTGGGCCAAGGGTCCGGTCCCTCCAAAAGTCAGAGAAATGCTCTAAGCCCCTTGGACTTTAAGATTTTGGGTACTTGAAACTTATTTTGGGAAATTAGTTAAATAAAAGGTGAAACGAGTGAGGGGAAATTAATCAATTTGACTTTGTGAAATTTATGCCAGTCCAATTTCTCATCCATACCTAGAACTTTAGTGATGAGGGTGATCGATATGCTTTTATCTCAAAATCATCACAATTTTGCAACCTTTCTTCTACTTACCCACCTACTCATCCTACCATTTTTACTTCTCTTTATTAGGTTGCATTTGAGGTAGCAAACCCTTTTCAAACATTTTTATTTCTTTTACAATGGTAATATAACTAAATCTAACCTTATTACATCCAAGGGCTCAGATTAAACAGTTGAGCTCCTTTATTGACTTTACCTATCTACTTATATACCAAGATTACACTATTTGGTCATATTTTATTCTCTATCTATAAGCATGAAATAGCCAAGTTTAAACATTTTGACTATCATGGATTATGGCATAGGTTACAAACTGCACACAATCATTTATTTTGTACAAAAAGTAAATAGTAGTGGCATTTTGACTTGCACACTTTCATGTTATTCTCTTTCCTGGGTTTCACCTTTCATCTTTAATGACCTTTTTTATTCTTTTTGTCCTTTTATTTTTCTTTTAGGACACACCCTCTTTACATTTTTTAATTTTTTGAATATGGAAAAAATTTCAAAAAATAAAAGGTATGTAAATATTAGAGGTTTAATCTCAGGCATTAAAAAATTATGACTCCTATTGGTATAGGAACCTAACAATAACTCCACTTGGGGATGCAATTTCCTGGTGAAATGTCAAGAACTTGTAGATCAATAGCTTTCTAAATTGTTGTGACTTTAGCCTGCAACTTTTTCCTTTCACTTTCTACCTTTTGGCTATTTATGACAGTAAAACTTCTGAAGCTTAGGGCCTTCTCTTCAGGCTTCAACTCCAAAAATTCACTATCCAGTCAATTCTAAACTTTTGAAAAATAGAATATGTACAAGTGATTAGTGAAATCAGTAACTAGGTTCTATGTAGTGTTTATGCATTCGACCATTAACTGGTCCCCCTTCTGCTTCTGTGACATCCAATTCTTTGAGGAAAAAAGCATTATTACCCCTAAAAGCATAAATGATATATGGGCCTTTGCATAGGAAGAGAAACTTACCATGTTTACCTTCATCCTCTCTTCTTGAATCCCATTTCAAAACATTGTCTCCTAGGTAGAAATATTCTGCTTTGGTCCTTTTATCAAAATATTTCTTGGTCTTTTCCTACACAACTTGGGATCTTATGTACACTTCTTCACTGGTTTACTGTAAGTGAATTGTCTCGTTGATTCTCCTTCGAATATCATTTGGCTCAACCTACACCTATTGGAGTAATTTCATCACTGCTATTCCCAAGGAAGATGGGAAAACAAACTCCATTTCATAAACTAATTGATGAGCACTGGTACCAATAGATTTCTTTACGGTTAGCCTATCTGCACACAAGGCACTTACTAGCTTCTTGTTCCATGTTTTCTTATTATCCTCCAACAATGTTTTGATGATATTCACTAAACTCTTGTTGGAGGATTCTGCTAGTCCATTCCCTTGAGGGTAATAAGTTGTAGAGTGACCTAGGGTTATATGATAATTATTACAGAAATCAATAATTCACTTAGATTTGAAATATGTTGCATTGTCAGTGATGATTTTCCTGGGGCATCTGAATCTGGATAGGGTGTTGGCCTCAAGGAATGTTATTATAAAAGTATCGATGGTTTTTCTTGAGGGTATGGATTCTATCCACTTGGTAAAGTAATCTATAGCAGTGAGAATCCATTTGTGATGGGCAGAGAAATATGGGTAGATTTCACCAATGAAGTCAAGACCCCACTATTGAAATGGTGCTTCAGCAGATATTGGCTTCAAAGGTAAGGGTAAAATTTTTTTCTTTCCTTCAAAAATCTAACATTTATGACATGAGGTTACAAATTTATTTACATAAGAAAGCAGAGTGGGCCAATAAAAATAAGCTCTTAGAATCTTGTCACTAGTAGTTTTCTAGTAAATATGTCCTCCATAGTCACTTGCATGAAACTCTTGTAACACCTTGTCAGATTCTTCTTTTAATAAACAGTTAGGGAGGATACCTTCATGATTCCTCAAAAATAGAACAATATCAATTATGCATAATTTTAAAGATTTCATTTTTAAGAACCTACCTCTAGTCCTGGATAATTTAGGAGGACCTTGTAGATTTTGTAAAACATATATGATGTCAACATACCATGGTGATTTAATAAAGGCCTGGTTGATCGGTGGAGTCGCCATCTCCTCTCCACTATCCATTTTTGCAATAAAATTTATGTCTAAGGCCTGATAGTTTGATTCAGCCATGAGCTTGGCTAAACCTTGGCCTTTGATCAACTTTGTAGGTTTGATTTCTAGGTCATATTCTAATATAGTAGTTATCCACTTCCCTCTCTTTCCATATGGACCATCTTGAGTTAGGATGTCTTTGACCACAACATTGGGAACATAAGCTATTACATGAGAATATAAAATGTAAACTCTGAAATCTTTGATTTCTTTGACTAAAGAAAAAGCTTGCTTTTCCATTATATTATACTTTAAAGGGGCAACCCTCAGGGCTTTGCTAAAGGAGGCAATAGGTTGTTAAAAGCCCTGATCATTCTTTTGGAGTAGGACTACAACATTTGTGTGTTCTGAGGTAAACGAAAATATAATTAAATCCCTATCAACCTTTGGACTCATCAAAACTGGTGTTTGTGTTAAGGCTAGTTTAATATCTTCAAAAGTCCTTTCAGCCTCACCTGTCCACCTAATAGTCGAATATTTCTTTAACATGTTATTTAATAGTCTAATTAGTTCTTCTAAGCTAGAAATAAATCTTCTAAGAAATTTTATTTTACCTAAAAATGCTTGTAGTTCTCTAATGCTCCTAGAATGTTGTATCTGCAAGATGACTTGAATTCTTGCAGGATCTATTTGGATACCATATTTAGAGATTATGCGGAAGAGGGAAGAATTTTCCCTCTTCCAACCCGAATAGAGATTTCTTAGTATTCAAAGAAATTCCATACTTTCTACACTTGATGAGGACCTACCTTTGATGATCTAAGTGTTGTTTATTAGATTTTGAGAATACAGTGATATCATCTAAGTATATTACTAGGAAGTCATGGATTTCCGTAGCAAAAGCTATATCCATAGCTCTTTGAAAAGTGGCCCCTACATTCTTTAATCCAAAAGGCACCTTTGCATACATGAAAGTGGCCCAAGCAGTAATGAATGCAGCTTTAGCCTGGTCATCTAGGTGGACTAAGATCTGATTATAACTAGAAAGCCCATCCAACAATGAGATTCTAGTTGAACCTACTACCCTCTGTAATACGTGATCCATTTTGGGGAGAGGGTAGTTGTCCTTGAGTGAAACTTTATTGAGATTCGTATGGTCAGCACACAGTCTAATTTCACCAGCTTTCTTTCTTGTGGGTACCAAAATTGAAACCCAATCAGAGAATCTAATTGGTGGTATTATTTTGGCTTCATACATTCTCTTGATTTCCTTTTCAATAGAAGGCAATAGAATAGGATTAATCCTCCTAAGCTTCTCTCTAAAATGTTTCTGGTTTTCTTTTAAGGGGATGGTATGTTGTATTATGCTGGTGTCATAGGACTTGAGGTCCTCATAACTCCAAGCGAAAACATCTTGGAATTCCTTTAACAGTTCAATGTATTTTACTTTTTTAGTAGGAGGTAAGGATTTTTAAAGTTTTATCAATTTAGGATCTTCCTCAGAGCCTATGTTACACTCCTCTATGTCAGATTTTAAGGGTTCCATTTTTAGTTTTCTAGGGACATCATTTGAATCAAACAAGTCTTCCAAAGGGGTTAATCCTTTGGGAAAAAAGTTGTCTTTGAGATTAATGATTTCAGAATCTTCGTCAATTATCTGATCAATTTCAACTTACTTTAGGCCTTGATTATCTAATTTTCTAAACTTTGTGGGATGGAATCTATCTATCTATTCATCTTCTAATTTGTTAATTTCTATTTTATCTATTAAATCAAGATCTAAATTTATGTCAGCATCTATGTTGCTAGTTACAAATTTCTCATCTAAAGTTAAAAAATTGTTTATTTGTTGATCTTGGATAGCAAGTCTATGCCTAACCTCAACAGTTTATTGATGGTTAGGTTGAAATGGTAACCTACAAGTGTTGGCAAACATTGCTAAAATATGAACCTGCATATTATGTTTCCTTGGAATTAATGCAAGCTTAGTTTCTAAAAAAGTGTTCAATATTTCTACAACAGTTCCTCTATAAAAACCTAACCTAGGATCTCTAGTAATATATACAATGTTGATTTGTTTTATAACCAACTCAGAATCTCCCATAATAGAAACTTTTAGGGCTCATAGCCTTTTAACCAATTTGAGACCTAAAAGAAGTGCTTCATACTCAGCCATGTTGTTGGTGCATTTGACATTTAGTCTGTAAGCATGGCCCTCTGAGTAATCATTCTCTAAATTTTAAATCCACACTCCTCCTGCTGCTCCTAATTTGTTCACTAATCGATAAAATTCAAGATACCATAGTATTTCATGTTCATAATTCTTATTTTCTAGGGGAACAAAATCTTCTTTGATTAAGGTATCTTGATCATCATTTTTATTTGAAAGCTCTTGAATTTGGACTATTTGATTTCTGTTGCAACTACAGTTTCTTTTGGTTCTGAAGTAATGTTGTTTGAAGTATTTTCTTGGTTTGGTTTATCATTGTACATAATGAAAGAATCGATTTCAGAATGCATGGAATATATAGGAATGTTTTGAGGCCTCTCCTGCCTACTCACTAATATTTCATCAGGGTTTCTCTGTACAATTTTTTAGGATCCGCAAAGATTGAAATTGTGGCATATGACGTGTCAAGTTGTAAATATCCTTGTAGTTTCCCCCCCATGATCTAGACAGTATCATGCCATATTTATGTGGTATATCAGCAACAGCTATGTCCATAAGAATGGTCTTAGCAGGGTATTGTACTAAGGAAACGCATAGGTCTTTTATTAGTCCTAGGCACTCAACTTGACTTGAATAAAATGAAAACAGGTCCTTGTAAGGCCTATTGATATCCAAGTTCAATTTCTCCATAACATATTTAGGCATTAGATTGTGTGAAGCCCTAGAGTCTAGCATAGCATTGTGTAGGATATTATCTTGAATGTTAAGGCTAATGTAAAAGGGTGGTATACCTCCTTCCACTAGTTTTCCATTAACATCATGACTGAAAATAAGCTTAGGCTGATCATTAAATAGTTTAACAGAGTCTTTATTCTCGACAAAGTTTAAGTATTTTCTTATTTGAGATTTGTAAGTTTCATGTTTAATCAACTCCGTTAAGGGAACCGAGATTTTCAATTTGGCCACCTCCGCCCCCAAATTGAAAGGTAAAGGGAATTTCTCTATTTGAATGTTTGGAATTTTAATAGCAGGGTTTAGAGTAGGTTTCTCCTATTTTTTTGTATTTGAAGTCTTTTTTTGTGGTTTTTGTAATATAATGTTTGGAGTTTCTTCCAATGTCTCCTTGGAGGGATTGAAGTTGATGGTTGATTATGAGGGGGTTGGTCACTGGTTATATCTACAATGGTAGGACCAGAAGGGTTGTGATTTGGTATAGAGAGGATTTGGAGAGTTTTTGTAACTAGAACTACTTTAATTTTCTTAGGTTGACTTGGTACTGCTTTATTATTTTGGTCAAGAGTATCAATGTTCTTTTTACTCCTCAAATTGTATTGTTTGTGGACTTTGAAGATAGTAGAATCATAGCCTTGATTGTAATCATATGATTCTCCTCATTGTGTCTGCAATTGCTGAAGGATGTGTAATTACTAATCATCTTGAGTCAAAAAGACTTTTCCTCATCATGTAATCCCAGTAAGTTAATTTGGGTGTCTTGTTCAAGGTCTTCTGAATGGGATGCCTCAGCAAAGTTTTCTTGAAAAGGAGGCCTAATATTTTGTTCAGGCCCATTTTTTCCAGTGTTTTGATTTTGATTATTTCTAAAGTTTGGATTTCTCACTGGAGGTTCCTATTGATTATCCCAGTGAGGCTTTCTTTCAATGTTTTCTGAATGGGATGCCTCAGCAAATTTTTCTTGAAAAGGAGGCCTAATATTTTGATCAGGCCCATTTTTTCCAGTGTTTTGATTTTGATTATTTCTAAATTTTGGATTTCTCACTGGAGGTGCCTATTGATTATCCCAGTGAGGCTTTCTTTCAATGTTCTCCATCATATCCATCAGTTTTTTCATTCCTTTTGCTAGGGCATCGATTTTACGGTCAAAGGGTGAGGCTTCATCTTTCAAGGGTTCTCTCCTTTCGTTCCTAACCCTAGCTCCTTTTGCTAGAAAATTAGCTTCTACACTAACTGCTACACTCTTAATGTCTTCTATAGTTTGAGAGTATTCTGAAAATGAGACCTGAGACAATTATTAAGGTATTATAGACTCATGTTCAAGGATGGCCTATGTTACTTTGTCCAATGGACCGATACTTCTGGGCTATGTCTCGTGGTCTAGCCTTTAGTGGTGACCTCTCTATTATGTCTTCAAAATAGAGTTTTACAACAGTGAGCTCAACTTGAGCCTCGACACAATAGATACAACAACAAGAGGTTTTCTTGAACCCATCAAGCCTCTCTGAGTACACAAACTCTCTCTATCACTCTCTATCTATGTCTTTGCTCTATCTCAGTGCCGACTATCCCTGTTTGCCCTCTTTCTAAGGCTTTAAAGCCAATCGACACTATTTGTTCATTTCACCTTCTTGGGCTCTATGGTTTCCTGACCTCTGTCTGCTTAGACCCCCCTCTGAGCTTTAGCAATCATTGCTAACACTTTCAGCGATGGTGGCCACCTGTTATATAACAAAATGGTCATCAAGCCTTTGAAGTCCTTCGAAATCACTGTTCTTTATTTATGCAAACAAATACGTTCAAACATAGGAAAAGTCCTCCAAATATTGTTCATCAGACTTCAAATATTATGAATATGCCTTATAACTCCTATCAGGTTTACCTTTTGATCACATCACATCTCCACCGTTGATCTGGGAGATCTGAGTCCAATGGTTGTGGTTCATTTCAGGTAGCCCTTTCATATGGGGGTTAATCGACCGATAAGGGTGGTTTTCTCTCTCCTCAACCTCGACACGTCGCAACCATTGTATGAGCTCAGGCGGAGCCTAGCCCAAACCACTTACCGCCTTTGGCCCTCCTGAAATCATACCTATTATGTGATTTCCCTTTTATATATATAAAAAAATAGAGCATGAAATCCCGCTCATATCAGACTTGAAATAGTATTCAATAGCATTAATAAACCCTTTTGGGTCTGTAACATCGCATTGGCGCTTTATCCCTTGCATTTCATTTTTCTAACGAAAATATGGTTTACACTGAAAAACCGTTGTTTCCGGACTTGAAATATTATCAAATATCGTCCATAGTTTTATCAGGTTTGGCTATCGTGGTTGTTATAGCTCCAAATATCACCCTTGATATTTGTGATACTACATTTATGGCCTAGGGCAACCCCTCCTTCCAGACATAGTCCAAATACTTAAAAAACAGTGTTTTATTCCATGTACGCGACATTGCCCTTAGCTAAACCTGTGTGTACGTGGGTCAGAGTATACCCAACCCACGTATATGTCATAAAACACTTAAAAAAAATTGAATCTCCTTAATTTTTGGTGGAGATCATGGGTTTTACCTGTTTATTACCTATTAGTGCTCATGGCCCCAACTGTTCCCAACGAATTCCCAACTATAAAACTACTTTGGGAGAAGTGTAAAAAGACTTCAATGGGAAGGCGTTAGGGGGGAGAGATGAGAGAGAATTACTCTGCTAAGATTATCCCTGATCAAGTCTGAAGATCCCTATGCTTCCAGCACTTCCCCCATCACAGGACACCCTTGTTTCCTTGAGTTTTGATGTCATTACACTAGTATAGATATCCTTGTGTGAGTCATGGAAGGATCCCTTTGAAGACATGGGATTGGATGGACTCGAAGGACGGTTCCACTTGGAGCCAGCAAGAGGAAGATTCAGGTGATATCATTCCTTGTTTTTGTTTAGTTATCTTCAACAAAGAAACATTTTTCCTATTCCCGAAATCAATCTTCTTTATGCATATGATGTTATTGTTATGGTTTACATATGAATAATTGTTTCAATGTATAACCATCCTTCAATGAGTTATGAAGTTTATTTCTATATGATAATTTGTCCATATATTTCTATGCTTCTTTGAATTGGCTATTTTGCAGGTTCAAGGATCGAGAGGAACTCCAAGAGGGTTTGGACCCTGGCTGGATCTAACCAAATGAAGGACCCCCAGGTGCACCTCTCTTTGTGTAGTTTGTTGATTTAAGTATCATGTCTACATGGAATGCTTGTCTTTTACTGTAGATAACCCCTTAGTCTGGTAGGGTGTCGACCCAAAGCCCTAAGGGACTTACTCCCTTAACAGAATTGGCAACTCCACTAAGGAAAACAATATTCTTGTTCCTAGTTAAGGTTAATTTAAGTCGATCAGGGCTCAGCTATTTATTTTCTTGCTGTAACTGATTTGTCTGTTACTGTAGGAACTCAGACTTTAAGTCTGAGTAGTTTCTTCAGACCTCTTTTTTGTTTTTCTTGTGAACTATTATATACGCAGTTTTGTTAGGTTACAGTAGCATATGTATGCAAGTTTCCCCATATGAACCCACTTATACATAGGTTTATTTGGGTTGAATCATGTACACATGCAACTATGTATTGACACAGTCGTGTATACCCAAATTTTCCAAGATTTTTTCAAGTCTTTCTGTCTCAGAAGATTTGTTTGTTGGTCTGAGTATTTCCTTAGCAGTCAGTTTTTGTTGTCAGTCTTTTGTTTTGCAGCAAGTTTATGGTTTCGAATTCTCTCCTGTTGTGGAAAGTTTTGGTCTTGTTTTGCTTTGTTGCAAGTGTCATCATTTGTGTTTGAGCACACAAGATTTCTTTGTGAGAATCTTGGTTGTTCTAGTCTTCCAGAGAAGAAAGATTAACTTCAACCTTTGTGACAAACTTTATCTTTGTGATCTTCTTGCTTTATGTCAAAACTACATCTTGTGGTGATGTGCTTTTCTTGCTTTCTAAAAGTTGTTGATTGATGATTTTGAAAGTTGTATTTCTTGTTTTTTTTATCATTGTCACCAAGCTCCTTTTGCTACTTTTTGGTCGTTCAGGCATCTTGAAACACCTGTTTTGTTGAGTTTTCACGCATATTGAGTTGATAACTTGCAAAGTGTTTTTGTTGCCTATTTTTTGGTCTTAAAGTCTCCAATAGTATTTGGAGCACTTTTGAAAATTTATGTTTTTGCTTTTATGAAAGAGAAAACTTCTTAAGAAAAAATAACTTGGTTGTTGCTTTCTTTTGCCTTGTTTTGATTTGGTTTCTTTTTATGAATGAGAGTGCATTTTGTTTGTCTTAAGATTTTCTTTTAGTGTTTGGACAAAAATTAGCATTAGGAACTTATATTCTATCTGAACATCTAAGGTGGATAATTAGAAGCTATAAACAATTTGCTTTCATTCTTTACTTTAGAGTAATATTAAATTCTTGCATCTTTATTACACCTTGCAGTAGGGTAGTTTGCATGGTTAAAGTGTTAGTAATATTTTTGTGAGTGTGAAGTGTGTTGCAAGAAAAGAAAAGAAAAAAGTATTTTGTTTTCTAGGAGTTTCATAGAACCCACATAGAATTCTCTTTTCATCAAAGGAAAATGATTGCATTCATGTAGTTAATTCTTCATTGATTCTGATTGAGTCATACACACATCATTAGTTTCACTTCCATTTTGTCCCTTTGACTTAAAAAGAACAACCTTTAAAATCAAGTGCTAATAAAATATATTAGAACTTTTTTATATTGTCAATTTAGACACAACAAGTTTTAGGATATTTAGGGCCTTTGATTAGGCGAGTGGAGAGAAAAACTCTCCAAGGGCATTTGAAACTATCAAAAATAGAAGTCTGAATAAAGATTGCAAATCTAGTAGTGGTGGGGAGACCAGGAAAGCT
This sequence comes from Pinus tabuliformis, assembly GCA_031772625.1. Taxonomy (NCBI): domain Eukaryota; kingdom Viridiplantae; phylum Streptophyta; class Pinopsida; order Pinales; family Pinaceae; genus Pinus; species Pinus tabuliformis. The sequence continues at coordinate 264,835,689 of CM062814.1, read as the reverse complement.
TCGGATTTGGGAGTTAGGCACGAGGGTTTTGAAAGATAAGGAAGAGAGATACCCCCTCTCCTACTAGTCGGATCTTACCTCAAGATTGTTCCACCTAGCTTCTGACACGAGTTGGTAACCTTAGTTGCTTATCCTAGGATCTACACAGGTGGATACAGAGGGGAATCCTATGGCACCTCAGGTCAACATTGTATCACTCTCATCAGTACTTCTGGAGGGCACCCTTGCGAAGCTCGGGGGCTTGCACTGGCATAGGCGGTTGTTTGGAGGTTAGTGTAACTTCCTCTGATACCTTCAATGGCAGGCCTGGGAAGTCATTATCCCAGACTATCTTCGGAAGGCCCCTACTTCATTTTATTATATTTTGGTGTCTGGTCCTCATCACCCAGAGTGGAAATACTTGAAAGTTGTTTAACTGGCTGACTTCTCTAGGGACTTTATAGTTGTGTTCTCTATGCTCCTTGTATATAGTTCGCTTTAGGTATTTTTTCCTAGTCACTTTTGGATTTTCAATTCTGAGTGAATGACCTACCACTTTGTCGATTTTGAAAGGCTTTTGATCTTTTTTCGAAAGTTGTGGAGTTTCCTCCTCAACGAAAAAGGTTTTGAGTGTGTGTCTATCTTCCTTGAAAAGTCATCTATGCATTCTTGTAACGGAAGGATCTGCGAATAAATTAGATATGGCCCATATTCCCATGGAAACCAACCAAGGTACCCTCCCAAAAGGGGATCCTTGTGCTTTTCCTTTCTTTGGAAACGTTGGTACTCCCTTGATCGCCACTTTGAATATTCCTGGATTGAATGTTGGACTACCAGTTTGGCTGTGGTCCACTCCAAATGTTCCAGATGTTCTTGAAGCTTCTCAGATGAATGATTTATTTCAGGGGCATCATATGGATGTTAATTGTTCATATTCTTTCAAAGAGAAATATAGGATTCCTCTTTCTCCTCTTCTTGTAATAAGAAATCTAAAAAGAGGAGAAAGAGGAAGACGAAGAAGAAGAATAATTCTATCCATTCATCATCAACCTCTGTTAGCCATGTTGAAGATGAGCCTTCAGCTGCTGCAAGTCATGCTGGGGGCACAAGTCTAGTCACTACGAGTCATACTAGCACCTCACCATCAACCTCTGCTAGTCATGTTGAAGATGAGCCTTTAGTCGCTGCAAGTCATGCTGGGGGCATAAGTATAGTCACTGTAAATCATACTAGCAAAGAGTCACTGACCTCTGCAAGTCATGTTTAGGACTCTCCGCAAACCACTGCTAGTCATGTTGGTGGAATGGATGTTGATAAGAAACCTCGATGTAGAATTTTGAAACCTAATTTCCCTTGTAAGATATGCAAGGGAGAGCATCTTACTCATTTGTGCCTTGGTATTCGAGAGGTACAAAGGATATGGTCTGAGTTTGAAAGTTCTTCTACTCCTCGATCTGATATGGTTTCCGAATAGTCCCATCAATGATTGGTCGATAATGTGGTTGAGCCAGTGCAATCTATGGCTAATTACACTCCTCTTTTGGGGGGTGAAATGCCTAACAAAAGAGTCTGTTTGATTTCTAGTACAGAGTCTTCTGGTATGGGGGCATTCCATTTGCTTCAAATGTTCCCCATCCAAGTTCTAGGAGTGTATCCTTTGATTGGGATAGTCTCGTCAAGCCTCATCTTCCTTCCACTGCACCTTTCCAAATAAAGGTCAGAGTTAATTCCACAAACGTCTATTGATATATGGTGGATGAATGATCCTCAGCAAGTATTATATCCTCTTTGACTTCGAAATAATTGGGTTCCCCAAAGTTGTTGACAGCTGAAAGTTAGTTGTTAGCCTATGATAGAAGACCTAGTGAATCTATGGGTGTTCTTCCTCAATTGCCCCTTATATTAGGTGGGAAGAGTATCTTAATCGATATGATGGTGGTTGATAGACCTTTAGACTTTAATATGCTACTTGGGTGTGATTATGTCTATGCTATAAATTTTGTGGTGTCTTCGCTCTTTCTAGTGATGTACTTTCCTCATAAAGGGAATATTGTCACTATTGATTAGCTTGCATCTGATAATTACCACCTTAAGTCGAATTTACTGCATAGTAACCCTTCGTCTGTTCCAATTGTTCAAATAGACTCTACCCGCCATGAGTGAATTATGTGGCAATGAATCCTCAATGTTCAATTGCTTTTGAGAAGGATCCTTTGACCTATTATTCTCCTTCTTGGGACTTGTTCTCGACAGTTAACTGAGAGATTCTTCCTATAGGGACATGGGATCCTCTAATTCCCTCTTTTGATCCTTATAGTTCTCACGATTTCTCGGAATTTGATTTGCCGTCATAGGAGGAACTCTTTGAAGCCATGAGTTTTGACTACCAAATGAGTCCTTGGCTTGAGCCCTGCAAGGGGTTTGTCTAGCAGAACTATTATGCATAAGAAGCAAGGTTGCGTGGTTCCGTGTACCATAATGTATATATAAGGTATGCATTTTCAAGTTTTGTATTTTATAACACGATATTCTATATGAAGTTTATATGTGGGATGTATTAACTTCTTGTATAGTATTCCTTTTATGTTTACAGAACTTGGAAGATTTCTTCTTTGGAAAAAGTTATGGCTGATCCGCTCTGAGAGGTAATGGTTCTCGAAATTGGCATATTGGTTAGGTTTTTCCACCTACATTGTGCACTTATCAGTTTCCTTTCCCATTTTGGCCTTATGTTCGACCCCACCAAGTTATGGTGCAGAACCTTCTCATTGCTTAGAAGTATCATGACTTGTGTGGTAGAGCCTACCTTATCATGGGTGCCCTAGATAGTACCTTGTTGTCAGCTGACACCCATTCTGATTCATTGTTCTTAGGCTCAGGAGTCCTCTTTAGTGTTGCCATGACTTATGTGCTTCATTATGGCCTCATACCCTAGAGGCTCCTTCATGTTGAGTTGTATTATTGCATTGCATATTGACTATTTGCACCTTTTGACCTTTAACCGGCTTCACTTGGACTCGTGTTTAAGCCAACTTTTGACCAAGTCATCTGTAAAATCAATCTTGCACTCCCTTAACCTCTGCAACTTGACACACTATGACCCATCGAAGGAACATAGCTTTGAGTGTATTTGACCGGTTTTTGCCTCCGTATATTGAGCATAGGATTGTTCCAATCCCAAGAACTAGATCATCTGCTTCACTGACACTCGTTCTTTCCACTGTATTATAGAATTTTTTTATTCTTTTTCAAGATTAATGAGAAAGACAAAAAAAATTATATATTCCAAAAAGAGCTAGAATGGGGCAATATTTCCATTTATTCTTGGCATCTAGAGTCATGTCACCATTAAACAAAGAACTCAAACAAAGTGTCTCCTCTGTTTGGGTGGGATTTAGCTTGACTTAGGTATGCCTTAACCTTGTTGTTGAGTCAATCCTCCTCCAATTGGTTATCTCTTCCAATCATATGGATAGTTCTTTCATGCCTCCTGCGTGACGAGCTTATAAAAAGTTATCATATGCTGCCACAAAGTCATTATTTGAGTCGTGCTTTTGTTTAAGAGAAGTAAGCCTGAGTCAGCCTCTCTATGGTGTCTCTTGACTCATTTTTCAGTCGGCCATTCATGGTTTTCAGTACATTATTTCATATCACATCAGTTATATTGGTCCTTTACTCGTGCCAGTTTGAGAAGGTTCCCATTGACTTCTTACTGGCGGGTCTTGTCCTTATCGATGACGACATCTTGCTCTGAGGACAAACCTAGAGCCGCATCGTGGTGCTATTTTCATTATTGATAGGTCACCTTGTGCTCAACATCGATCAATATCATGGGTCTTTGATTGAGTGGTTTCCCTTGTGTCACATGTTAGCATACATTGTCACACATTAGGATTCATGTACTACCTTGGTTTCGATTTGACCCTATTGGTGGATACCTCACCTCTATGTCAGCTTTCATTATTGGTTGGTTTAGAGGGTTTGTGTCGTGCACTAGCTACATCTTGTGTATGCCGGAAATGTGCTTTGGTTGGGTTACTACATTTTTTTTGTCTGATTCCTTCCACATTATTGGCCTGCAGGTTACACTCGTAGTAGATTGATGAAGGATGCCTTAATGCCTTCCTTCTAATAGATCTTTCCCTATCAACTATGACTCATTGCTTTGGGGCAAAGGTCTACAATCCATTTCACAGTACGTTGGGGTTTTCAGTCATCTATGGCAGATCCTTTGATATCGACAGTGGGAAACCATCATTATCTCCTGATCAATAGATTCTTTGAGGTGTTCGACTTCAGATCATTTATTCGCACTTGTTAGATTGTATTGGGGTACCTTGGCTCTCATTATCATTATCGGTGAGTAGTCTCGCATTTGTTAACGGTATACATCAACGATCAGTAATCAGGAAATTTCTCACATGGTTGACTTCAACTCATTCATTCCCATTATGTAGAAATGTACCATGGTGGTCGGTGAACACCCTGGGTTACATCAGCATTCATTGGTTCACCTGACAATTGCTCATGTTGCTACTAGTTGACACCATTCCATCATATATGTTGCAGTCATTCATGGAAACATTTTATATGCGGACACACGAGTTTCCAGTGTAGTATCATCTTATTCCTTCATGTTCATTTGGTATTATTGGGATCATTTTTTGACATCAATGATCAGCTTCATCTTTCAACTTCATCGATCTTCTTATATGTGATATTCAAACATGTACTTGTTCGATCGTGATCATATGATCCATTATGTATTTATAGTCTCCTATACTTATATACTTAGTGGATCCACTTGTGCTTCATATGCAGACATGCTTTACTTTCTCTGAGCATGGGTATGCCTGCCTTAGATAGTTTTTCTTTCTAATCTCCTTTTGTCGGATTGTAGGCTGAAATCTCGTGAAGTCCTTCTCAGTTTTTGACAGGTTTCCTTTCCATGTCCTTAATATGCTTCAGCCATAATGTAACCCTTTTGACCTCATATATTAGGGGACACATGTTATAGCTCCAAATCTCACCCTTGATATTTGTGATGCTACATTTATGGCATAGGGCAACCCCACCTTCCTGACTTGGTCCAAATACTTAAAAAATAATGTTTTATTCCTTGTAAGCGACATTTCCCTGAGCTAAATGTGTGTGTACACAGGTCAGTGTATACCCAACCAGCGTATATGTCTTAAAACACTTAAAAAAAATTAATATCCTTAATTTTGAGCGAAGATCATGGGTTTTACTTGTTGAGTACCTATTAGTGCTCATGGCTCCAACTGTTCCCAATGAATTCCCAACTAAAAAGCTACTTTGGGATACGTATAAAAGGACTTCAATCGGAAGGCCTTAGGGGCGAGAGAAGAGAGATAATTACTCTACTAAGATTATCCCTGATTAAGTCTTAAGATCCCTATGCTTCCAGCGCTTCCCCGATCACAGGAAATAGTCATTTCTTGAGTTTTGATGTCGTTTCACTAGTTCAGATATCCTTGTGTGAGTCATGGAAGGAGTTGTTTGAAGACTTGGAATTGGACGAACCCGGAGGACAATTTCACTTGGAGCCAGTAACAGGAAGATTCGGGTGATATCATTCATTGTTTTATTTTTTTTATCTATTCTTGTTCCTGAAATCAATCCTCTTTATGCATATGATGTTATCGTTATGGTTTACATATGAATAATTGTTTCAATGTATAATTAACCATCTTTCAATAAGTTATGAAGTTGATTTCTATATGATACTTTGTCCATATATTGCTATGCTTATTCAAATTGGCTATTTTGCTGGTTCAAGGACCAAGAGGAACTCCAAGAGGGTTTCGACCCTAGCTGGATCTACATGAATGAAGGACCCCTAGGTGCACCTCTCTTTGCATAGTTTGCTCATTTAAGTATCATGTCTGCATGGAATTCGTATCTTTTACTGTAGATAACCCCTCCCTCTATTAGGGTGTTGACCCAAAGCCCTAGGGGACTTAATCACTGAACAGCAGTCATGGTTATTGTCAGCCCCGCTCCATTGGAATGTTCCGATGTGATGTTGTGATGTGATTGACCGCAATCGCACATCACACATACCCCAGGCCATTCTAAGCGCTTATTTGTATTTGTTGATAGCGATACTGTGACGCAACTTGGGCCATCAATCTGCGCACTTGATCGATGGTCCTTGTTGACCTCACTAATTGCTATCATGTATTCTTTGTTGTCTCTATCGATAGCCTCCCTTTTCCACTGCCGATTGTGATTCATCAATCAGATCTGGACCGTTGATCGGCCAGATCTGATGGCTCTGATTCAAAGTTGCTTTAAACTGTCAATACTCTTTTTTTCAATTATTTCTCTATGTTTTTTCCTCTCGATAGTGTTATCCGCCTTCTTTAAAGGTTTTTCTTCATGCAATAATTTTTCTCTTTTTAAGTGATTTTGAAGACTTAGATAGTTCTTGGATCCATTTTGGATCATGCCTTCCCACTCAAAAAGCTTTTGGACCACCAAAAGTTGGTTTTCAACCATCAATCAAGTGAGGATACAACTTCCTCACTTTTCCAATTTCCATCCATCATGCACTGCTGGGTTTTGAACCTTTAAGTCCAATTCTGAGGTACTCAATATCCCCTATGTGCATAGCTCTCACCTTTCTATCCAAAACTGTATATTCCTGCAACTCATTAAGATATTCAGGCAACAAATCATCAATAGAAGGCAATTGACTTTCCTCTTCGATATCATCAATCAATGTAGGCTCAAACAGTCTCAAATGTTTTGCATTAACCACTGAAGAGATGTGCATGTAAGCTGGAAAATCAAGGCAAAAAGCGTTCTCATCAATTTTTTCAAGTATCTTGAAAGGCCGATACCTTATTGGCTTCAAATTCTTCCCTTCACCTTGCATTCTGTCTTTACTGATGTACATATAGACTTGATCACCAACTTGGAGGCGATGCTCAATCCGATGATTATCATGCCTTGCTTTGTACCTTGACTGGCTCTTTTGCAGCTATTCCTGCAATACTTGGTTAATTTCTTGGATCTATTCAATGACCTTGGTTGGTCTGTCCACATCAATGTGTCCATCAACCGCTATGTCTTTAGTAAAGACAAAATCCAAGGGAGACCTTGGTGTAAAACCAAAACAAGTCTGAAAAGGAGATCTTTTTGTAGAATAATGTTTAGCACGGTTGTAAGCATGTTACACATAACATAAATGATCATCCCAAAGCTTGGTATGCTTGCTACAATAGCCCATGAGCAACTGGATCACTGTCCCATTGACCACCTCTGTTTGGCCATCTGTTTGTGGATGAAAGGTTGTGCTCTTCTTCAGTCTTGTGTCCATCAATTCCCATAGACTTGACCAAAACTTCCCAACAAATTAGGAATCTTGATTAGATACAATAGAAGTGGGTAACCCAAAATGAACCCAGACATGTTGGAAGAACAACTTCGCTATTTGTTCAGCTGTAATCTACTTGTTACAAGGTATTAAAATACACATTTTGCTGAACCTATCCACAATAACATATAAATAGTCATGACCTTTTCTAGATTTTGGCAATCCCCCAACAAAGTCTATGGAAACACTTTCTGAAGGACAGGAAGGAACTGGAAGTGGAGTGTACAAGCCTAATTTTCTATTGTTGGGCTTGCATTTAGCACACATGGTACACCGTTTAATATACCTAGAAATCATCTCATGCATTCTTGGCCAATAGCAGAATCTTTGCAGCTATGTAACTATTTTACTTACACTAAAATGACATAATATTAGAGAAGTGTGTGATTCTCTGATTACATTGACTCTTTCAGTTTTTGGAATGCATCTCTTTCCCAAATGATACAAGAGTTGGTCCTTAACATGATAATCCAATTCTTCTACTTGTTTGCCATGACTTAAAGTTGCATATATATCTTTGAAATCTACATCTTGAGCATATTGTTCAATGTAGCTTTCATGCAATACTGAACTATGCTCAAGTATAGTAGATGCATTTATGATTGGTTTAGAAAACATATCTACAACTTTATTATGTATGTCTTTCTTATATATCATGACAAGATGAAACTACTGTAGAAAACCCATCCACCTATAGTGTCTTGATTGCTACAATTTAGTTTGCGAGTGCAAATATTGAAGTGGTTGATGATCAGTATGTATAATTGTTTCTTTGCCCATTAAGTAATGTTTCCACTTTTTTACACTTTGTACTAATGCATACAATTATTTTTCATATGTGGGATAATTAGCTACTGTAGAATTAAATGTCTCGGAATGATAGCATATTGGTTTACCATGTTGCATCAACACTGCTCCCACAGCATAGTCACTAGCATCTGTTTCAATCTCAAATGGTCTTTGAAGATCTGGCAGTGCTAGTATTGGTGTTGTACTATTTTTTTCTTTCAAGGTGTCAAAGGCTTTCTGCTATTTGCCTCCCCACTGAAACACCTTGTTCAATCCTGTTAAAGCATGGAAGGGAGCTGCAATCAAGGAAAAATTAGCAATGAACTTTCTCCAATATTGTGTTGCTCCTAAGAAGGTCCTAACTTCTATAGCAGATTTGGGTTTAGGCTAGTTTACAATGACTACAACCTTAGAGGGATCTATCTTCAATTCACCAGCCCCTACAATATGACCCAAATAATTTAAGGATGTTTTGTAAAATTCACATTTTGATAACATAACATAGAGATTTTCTATTTTCAAAACATATAGAGTCTACTTTGCATGCTTCAAATGTTCTACCCATGTTTTACTGAAAACAATAACATCATCTAAATATACAATTACAAAATCATCAATAAAAGGCCTGAGTACATCATTCATAACTCTCATGAAAGTGGCAGGAGCATTAGTTAAGCGAAAAGGCATAACCAACCATTCATACTACCCTTGCTTTGTTTTGAAAGCAGTCTTCCATGCATCTTATTCTACTACTCTGACCCGATGGTAGCCACTATGCAAGTACAACTTGTAAAAGTAAACAACTTATTTCAGCTGATCCAATAGATCATTAATGCAAGGAAGGGGATAACGATACTTGATCGTTATTTTATTCAACACTCTAAAATCAATGCACATCCTCCATGAACCATCTTTCTTTCTTACCAACACGATCGGAGACCCACATGGTGATGTGCTTTGTCTTATGAACCCTTTGTCAAGCAACTCCTATACCTGCTTCCTGATCTCTGCATTCTGTAAAGCGGATAACCTTTTATACATGTAGCTGTGATTTTCGTTTCATCACATGATTCTCACCCCAAATCTTTCTCTATAGCAGCAACAATCTTCTTCTTCCTGCCATCGAAATTCTTGGGTTTCAGTTCCAGATGCAAAGACTAGCAATGTTCATCAGCATGTCCATCCTTCTTACAGTGAGTACTTGAAGGTTTGTTTCTCCGTACAGTGTTTGCCTTCCTCTCTTTCCATTTCTAATTCTTCTTTTCCTTGTTCTTTCTTGCAGTGGGTTTTGATGATCCCCCAATCTCCGGGTTGACATTATTACCTCTAACCTCTAGATGTGTAGCCTAAATGGATACCTCATCTATGCTAGTGCCATTAAACATGAGAATGGTGTGCCTCAAATAGCTATGCAGACCACCTATATACTCCAGCAAAGTTTCACGTGAGTCTAGAGAAATGCCTAGAATTAAAGCTCCTTTTCTAAATTCCTGGGTATATCTTTGTACACTTTTCCTGTTTACTTGCTGAAGAGTTTGCCAACTCATCATGGCTTGCTGCATATAAGCTAGTGGATAGAATTATTTTTTAATGGCAGAAACAAATTCACTCCTAGTAGAATGAATTTTACCATTATTCTTCAAATAAGCTTGTGTCCTGCCTTCCCACCAAACTAGGGCAGTTCCTCCAAGGCGAAGGTTTTCTAGCTGATTCTTTCTCCTTTTGGAATCGATGTTCTGCACCCTGCAATATACATCAATCTATATAATCCAGTTATCTAGCCTTTCTACATTTAATTCTCCATCATATATTGGAAAGTCAAATTTTAAATCTAGTTTAATCATAGAAGTCTTATTCTTTTTATTTTTAGCGCTAGAAGGAGGTGTTGATGGAGGAGGTTCTTCACCTTTCCATTTTCTTTCTAAACAGGAAACTAGAAGACGTTCCTTTACTCTGTCTATTTGAGATTCTAAAGGGCTTCGCCCTTGACCTTTCTTAAATTCTCGATACATTTCTTCTACCATGGCTCTCATGGTCATGAAACTGTCCATGAACTGAGATTCTGATTCCAAGGGAATTTCTTCTATCATTTTCCTCCTAGGATAGACTCTTCCAATTTCTGGGTTAGCCTCAACCATTTCTCCTTCCCCTAGTTAGATATTTGACCTAGTTAGCATTCAACAATCTAGAACGAGCTTGTCTAACCTTAGCAAACCTAAAGCTCTGATACCACTTGATCTGAAAATGAGATCTTAGACAATTATTAATGTATTACAGAATCATGTGCATGGATGGTCTATGTTACTTTGTGCAATGGACGGATAAGATTGTGAAATACATAGACAGTGAAGCAGTGAAAGGAACATAATATACAACACACATAAACACAACAAGTTTAATAAGGAATTCACCCAACACTCATGGGTTATGTCTCCTAGTCCAGCCTTCAGTGGTGACCTCTCTATTATGTCTTCAAAATAGATTTTTACAATAGTGAGCTCAATTTGAGCCTCAACACAATAGATACAAAAACAAGAGTTTTGCTTGAACCCCTCAAGCCTCTCTGAGTACACAAACTCTCTCTATCACTCTCCATCTCAGCACTACCTATCCCTGTTTTCTCTCTGTCTGTGGCTTTAAAGCCAATCGACGTTGTCTGTTCATTTCACCTTCTCAAACTCTCTGGCTTCCTGACATCTGTTCGCTAAGATCCCCTATGAGCATTAGCAATAATTACTAACACTTTCAGGGATGGTGGCCACCTATTTTGTAATGGAATGGCCATTGGGCCTTTGAAATCCTTTGAAATTGATGTTCTCTATTTACAAAGAGAAATACATTCAAACACAGGAAAATTCCATCAAACACTATTCCTCGGACTTCAAATATTATGAATCTTCCTTATACGTCCTATGAGGTCCGCCTTTTGATCACATGACATGTCCACTGTTGATCTGGGAGATCCAGATCTAACAACTGTGGTTCATTTCGGGTGTCCCTTTCGTACGAGGGTTAACTTATCAGGCAGGTTTCTCTCTCTTGAGCCTGGACATGTGGCAGCCATTGTATGGGCTCAGGCGGAGCCCGGCCCAAACCACTTACCACCTTTGGTCCTCCCGAAATCTTTCATGTTCTATGATTTCCCTTTTATATAAAAAATACATTAAAACATGAAATACCACTCATATCCTTGAAATAGTATTCAAGAGCATTAATAAACCCTTCTAGGTCTGTAACATCCCATCAATGCTTTATCCCTTGTATTTACTTTGTTTAAGAAAAATGCGGTTTACACTAAAAAAATGTTGTTTCGAGACTTTAAATATTATAAAATATCGTCCATAGTTTTATCGAGTCTGGCTATCGTGTTCATGGTTATTATCAACCCCACTCCATTGAAATGTTCCAATGCGATGTTGTGATGCGATTTACCACAATTTCACATCGCACATACCCCGAGCCGTTGTAAGCGCTCCTTTGTATTTGCCAATAGCAATACTACGATGCAACTTGGGCCGTCGATCTGCACACTTGATCGACAGTCCTTGTTGACCCCACTAATCGTTGTCACATATTCTTTGTGGTTTCTGATGGTAGCCTCCCTTTTCCACCACCGATTGCGATTCATTGATCGGATCTAGATTGTTGATCGGCTAGATCTGATGGCTCCAATTCAAAGTTGCTTTAAACCGCCGATACTCTGTTTTTCAATGATTTCTATATGTTTTTTCCTCGTGATAGTGTTATCTGCCTTCTTTAAAGCTTTTTATTTGTGCTATAGTTATGATCTTTTTAAATTATTTTGAACACTTAGAGAGTTCTTGGATCGATTTTGGATTAGAGGGTTTCTCTCTCTAAGTTGGAATGCCATATCAGTGTCAAACCCATTATGAAACTTTGTCAGAGCTAAGCTAGGTGGGGGTCTAAGTTCGACTATTATTGCATTGTATATATTGTTAAATCTAGTAAAATAGTCCTGGATTGTTTCATTTGGTCCTCTCTTGATGTTTTCATATTCTGAAAGGATCTGCAGAGGATTCTTTTTCTTTTCCCATCTATTTAAAAATTGCTAGTAAAATAATTCTAAACTATCTATACTTTTAGCAGGTAAAGATCTCAACCACATCCTTACATCACCAGCTAGAGTATGAGAAAAAATTCTCATTTGGACATCTCCAAGATCAATTTCGTGTAATTCAAAAGAACTTGTCATCTTTCTTTTGTGATGTTGTGTTGTATAGGGTCATATGCCATCAAATTGGACAATTTTGTTCTGGTAGTCTTGTGGCATGGCACCTAGTGGAGTAGGTAACACAAGAGGGGCATATCTATTTGCCATGCCTCTAAGTTGCGCAGGACTGAGAACTGGAGTTGGGGTAACAGGGGATGATATAGACGTTGATGGAGAACTGGGGGTGATAGGTGTTTGATGGGTAATAATGGGTTGGTGGGGGAGAGAAGGTATGAATGAAGGTGTGGAATTAAATTCATAGATGGAAGGGAATAATGGTGAACTAAAGGGAGTTGAAACTATTTCAAAGGGTTCAGGGATATTAGCAGTAGCGACGGATGACTAAGGGGAATTTACAATATATTATTTGGACTTCAAGTTCAGTTGTAAATCCTAGATCTAGAACTATGTCATCATGTGCACTCCTAGACTTGGTTCTAAATAGGGAAAGGTCAAAAGACTCATCAAAGGGTATGTCTTCTAAAAGCAACCACTCATCAGGGCACGAACCTTCTCTAATTGAAGGTGTAGGACTGACTGAACTTTCTTATCTTCTGGATATCCTTAAAATAAGATTAGGATTATCAAATAATTGAGGAGGGTTTGAATCAGGATTGGCCCTAGTATAGTGAGTTCTCCTTGAAGCCAAATTTCAAGATTTTTCTAATTATTTCTTTTTTGTGAAATTTTATAAATAACTTCTAATAAGCCCTTCAGGAGGCTTGAAATAAAAATTTGAAATTTCTCAAAGGTTTATTAAGACTGAGGATTTGATTCCCCTGTATGGTCGCCACTATGTTATCACTAGGAAGTCTTCCCTACAAGTTATCAAAAGAAGGAATAATCCAAGGTAACCACAAACCTAATCTCTTAGACTTGTGTTGTAGCCAACCTAAGTCCAAAGAGGGCTCTCTCTTTATAATTTAACTTTGTTTTGGGTGGAATTTTAGGCTAGTTCTTAGTGTTCATAAGGTATTGAATTTGGTTGGGTGGTGTAATTCGAGGAACATATGGATGGAGCAAGGCCTTCAAGCCATTGGGCTATGGAGTCAATCAAAGGATGGCTTAACTAGACCAGATCACTAAAGGGACTTTTCACAGGGCAGGCTAGAAATGAAAAGGGAAAATCTTCAGGTTCAATGGATAAGATAGTCCTAACTAGGGTGAAAGGGCAATGAACAATCCTTAGACTGGAGTCAAGATGAAGAGCAGGAGGTGATCATGTGGAAAGGGCAACTAAGAATCCTTTACTATAGACCGAGGGGGAAATCTGTGGAAGTAAGGGAGCATGAAATAATTCCCTAACTAACATAGTTCAGCAGAAAACATTAAGAATGTAAACAGTTAAGATGGAGAGCATTAAAGCCAATTCTGAAATATCATTCCTAGTTTACCATTGAGATTGTATAGAAGAAAATATGATTATTAATAAAGATAAAGGAAAACAATAATACACATTATATAAATTACTTATTTGATTTCCTCTTTACACAAGAATCCTGTGAAATGTCTTTACTTTATTCCTTGATCGAGCAAGCCAATCTAGCTTTGATACAATAGCACTTTAACTTGATAGGAAAATGTCTCTAGAAATGTATTTGAATCCACCCTAAATACTTCAAAAGGTGAAGTATTTATACCAAAAATATTACAAAATATTTGATAACATTTTGAGAATTAATCTAGGAAATCAAAATATCTTCAAGCATGAAGATACAAACAGATGGAAAACTCCATCATGTTATCACTTTTATTGTGATAGTGTTGGCTCTTTGTGGTTCAAATTTGAGCTCTTTAAGCTGGCTAATATTTGTATGTTGGAATCATATTTTTCTTTAACCTTTGACTGATACTCTTTAACCTGTTACTCTTTGACCCTGTTTATCTGTCTTTTCACCTGCTTTCAGATTAACTGTGATAACTTATAGTAAATCTATCATTTTTTCCCACCATTCATCTTAAGGTAACTTTACCTTGAGCATCCTTGTATATATATCATATGCCTCAGTGTATTTGGAAAATTTTGGCTTCACGACAAATAGATCTTTCACCTCATGCTCTAGGAAGACTAGATGTTCTAAAGTATCATATAATAATTTTCCCGTTGGCAATGCCTTGACTTCTGAAGTGCTTGCTTCTTCCTTCGACAATTTCTTTAATCTATCAACATAGTCCAAATGAGTCATAAGTTTGTCGTTGATTACCATGGGACTGGGAAGGCCTTTATCGCTCAAAATTTGAAACTTTTCCATGAATCTGTCAATGCAAACCTACATGCTATGCTATTTTCCCTCTAGGTTAAGCATAAGGTTTCTTTTAGAAAGAACCATTTTGATTTTAATGATGGCTTCTATTCTGTCCTCCACATCAAACTCAGTTAGTTCATGCATGTTCTTACTGTTCAAGAATTGGATGAGTTGATTAGCATCTTCGGGCTGGTCTCTTAGCTCTTCATTTACCTCTGGTATTGCTTCGGTGGCCACTTTCACCAATTTTGTTTGCTAAAATATTACTTGAATTAATGGCCAAATATCATTGATAGAGTCAATGATATTGGCCTAGAGAATTTCCCTAGTTTGTCCTAGTGGCCTTTGTAATGTTAGATCCTTCTCTAGGACCTTAATCTTGTCTCCCATCCTTAGGGCTTTCTGTGCTTCTTCTTTCTGTTGTACTTGGTCAAGATACCAGTCAGTTTCTAGGCTTGTTACTTTCTCTTTATGCATATTAAGTTCTGTTGCCTAGATGGATAATTCTTCCCTCGCTTTCACTAACACTATTGCGTTTTCTGTTGAGAAACCTGTAGTTGTAGACTGAGTTGTAACTAACAGTGCTATAGCATGTGGACCTGTTGGTGCTAAAGAGTCTCCCAATGTTGAAGGGGCTAGAGTTGTTACCATGGGAATGGCAGTTATGGAGGTAGTGGCTAATTCATTCTGTTTGTACTTAATCAATGTGCCCAATTATTTCTTTGTTTCTTTCAATTGGTTATTTAGCTTTAGGACCACGTCCATGAGCTCCTCTTGTCCCTTTTGTGTTTCCAAGACTTCTACTATTTGTGGATGATAAAATGGTGGAATTTTGAGTTGCTTCCTCAAAGCAGCTATGTCATCATTATTCTTCTTTATCAACATTTCATTGGCCTTTACATCTTTGGGATCGTGTCCCAACTCAATGATTAAGTCCTCTAAGGACTTGATTCTTGTGTCTTTTGCCTGTGAAGAGGTCTTATCCAATTGGAACTGAACTGATATATTATTCAAGGAGTTCTACAAATAATGGGCTGTGATGACTTTCCTTGTAAAGGAGGAGTAAGTCATTTCCCCTATCTGTTTGTGCAACTCAATCTAGTGAATAGGATGTATGTCCTTTGCTAGCACTTCAAAATCTATCTTCTGGAAGTCAATTGTTGATCTTTGTTGTTGTGTGGTAGGATTCATGAATGTCATTTGCATTTTTCCTTCTTTCACATCATAGGCTGACATCAGCCTTGTTTTGTTGGTAGGTGCCATCTTGACATACTGTGCATAAGTCTGGGCCTTTAGCCTTTCGTTCCTGGATTTGATGTCCCTGTACCTTTATCTGATATCCTAACCTTTGTATGTTGGCATCCTAAATGAGGACACTTTGATACCTTCTTGCCTCTCCAACATCTGAGTATTGCATGTGGAAGGTTCTAGTGTGCCCCTAGAAGGAGTGGCAGGCCTACTTCTTTCATTCTCTGTGTTGGTGGCTCCTACTGTTTGTTTTGTGAATGCCTGCTAAGAGACAGGATTTAACCTTTGCCTTTTGACCAGGCTCGTTTCGGCATATGTCTGTATGGTTTCTTTACCTGATGTAGTTGCCTCTTCCCTGTTTCTTTTGAGGTTCTTCTCCTCATTTAGAGGAGTTTGCAAGGTAGGGGGAGTACTCATTATAGGCTCTGGCGGTCTTGTTTGAATCAGTTCTTCTAATAAGTCTAGTTGTTCTAACTTTTCTTGTACCTAGGATTTTACTTGTATGGGTTGTTGAGTGTGTTTCTGTGATTCTCCTTGTTATCACAAAATCACTACTGAGGGCTGCAACCAAGTAAGATTTCATGTAACTATTTCAACCTATCTTTAGACCAAAGATTAGCCTCTTTGATCAGAGAGGGCTCTCTCACAACTCTTGATAAAATCCTTCAAACACTAGATGGCTAACTCTTTATTCACTTATGAAAGCATAACTGGTTGGAAACACATCAAACTGGCTCTCATTGGGCTATGGAGTCTATAATATTAAGTAAACAAGGAAAACACGGTGATCTCATGGAAATCAAGGCTCTTAGCATTACATGTCAAACATACTCCACCAAAACATAGCTTGCTGAATACACAGGAAGTCAGAGCATATAATTATGAATTCTGAGTGATTGCATTACAACAAGACTATAAAAGAACATAAAGTATAAAACACCATCACTACATTTGAACATGACAATCCTTCGAGAATCTTGAGAAGAGAATAACTCTGTTTTACTATTACTGTCAAAAAAGGTCTTACAATGGCCCAAAACAACACTGTTTTTCTATAAAGTATCCAACCTTTTTTACATAAAAGTTATTCCTATATATAGCCAATCAAAACACTATTGCATGAGACTCCTCAACAAGCATGAAGGGAGCTCGGAATTTAGACATTAATGACCTTAACTATATCATAAACAAACTAATTGATTACAAGAGATATGGTGCTACGAAAACAGAGGACTCCATCACATTGGCACTTTAAGTCTTTCTCCTCGTATACTTTGCTGCGTTCTTGGAGCTTGCCACCTGTAGCATTACAATAATAACCAAACCCAAACTGAAAGCAGATTCAATGTATGGACAGCTCCGGATACCTGATGCATAGATGATTCATCAACCAATAAGAAAATGAAGCCTATATTCTCGGTTGCTGCCTCCCATCGGTGTTCATGTATTAATGATCCAGTTTCAAGCCATTTAATCCTTGGATAGTCCCGTGTGACTGAAGAAAACTCATGATCTGGCCATCCCATAACTAGACAAGTGTATCACTTAACACCTCAGCAGCTCTATCATAACCCTAAAAACTCGGACATAAAGTGAAACTTTCAATAAGAAACAAAACTTCACCTTTTCTTCGAATATTTACACCTGGCATCCTTTTTTAAATATCTGACTGACCTTCTATAACCTCCATGCTCGCATTAAGTCATCTCTTTAAATATTTGCTGACCTCAGCATTCAAACTCAAGTTTTCAACATAACCAGTCATCTACAGCAGTTTCGTAGCGCGCTACGAAACTGCTGTAGGTCATCAAAATTAAATACATGAACCTTAAAGCAACAATAACTCAAGTCTGTGATTTCTTCAGTCATTCTATACAGGTGTAAAGACATCAGAAAGTCTCAAAAAGCTTTAAAAAGACGATGGCCAAAATATATCAAAATTTGGAAAACACATCCCTTCTTGAATCATTTAGCTAGTTTGTCTAGCTTCTCTTTCAGGCTGATGACTTCTTCCTTCAACTTCTTGTTCTATGCTCTTAGACCTGCATTTATTTGTTTCATAGTCTTTGCCTGCTTCAGAGCTGGCACTGTCCATACGTAGGCATCAGATACTGAGTTAGCTTGACTGATCAAACTTGTTTTACCTTTCATTACAGCTTTCTTATAGCTTGTATATCTTATTGCCTTTTCTTTAAAAACATTTTGAACCTGAGGTATTTCCTTACTTGCTTCAGCTTGTTTCTTAATGGCAATCACATTTCCACTTTGACTGATAACAACCTTATTATCCTTGTTCTTGTTTTTAGCTGCTTGGACTATTTCAGAGAAGACTTCAAGTGCCTCTGTCCTAGGCATCTCTGAAGGTGGTTTCTCTTTCTGAGCTTTTTCCACTTCTTTCATTTGCCTTCTAGTCATTGGTCTGCGTGGTTTAAAGGCATACTCTTCACTTGGTTCTTCAAACTTTAATCTTTTAGAAGCCTTTGACTTCTTAGAACTTTCAGGTGAGGATTGTGTTAGATCAATATGCATTGGTGATACCAATTGATCTTGCTCAAGTTCAAGTGGTTCAATTTGGATTGGATGATCTTGCTCTAATTCAATGGCTTCAAGTAAGTCATTTAAACTACCCTTTGAAATAGGACTTTCTTCTACAGGGGCTGACTTTCCTTTTTCTTTGCTTAGCTGGCCTCTAGTTCTCACCCTTGAAACCCTTTCAACTTCACTGGATTTAGTTTCATCTTTTCTTTTGTGAGTCTTCTGTTTTGATGACTGAGGTGTTTCCTTGGGAGATGACTTAGAGGTTTCCTTTTCAGATACTCTAGATGATTTTGAAGTTTTATCTACTGATGCTTCAGGTGTTTCTTTAACTGCTGGCTTAGGAGTTTTCTTCATTGATGCTTTAGGTGTTTCTTTAACTGAATCTTATCACACATCTTGCTAATACTCCTGAACAAGTAAAAAGGTATGTCTATTGAACTCTTACCAGTGAAGTGTAATAGCAGCTTGAAGTGGTATGAGTAGACTTTGTTGTACCTACCCTCACATGTCAGGTACTTCTGGATACATGTCAATAGCATAGCATAATTCTCCTTTAGATAGCTCCTTGGGACAGCTGTAGTGAGATCTTCATCTACATAAGGTGCCTTCAAGAACTCTTTACACGGACCCATGTCAAACTTGAAATTCTTGAACCACTCTTGGCCACCCCTCGGGATTTCTGTGACAGTAGAAATGACTTCAGGGGACACCGGAAACTCCAACATGGCCACCTTCGAATTCAGTCCAGTGAAGTTCAATGCAAATGCCTTGGTCACTTCTGCATGTCCACCCTTTAATTTTTCACAAAATCGCCAACAACCAGCACTTCGAAATGCCTTTGCTACCTCCTCATTTCCGAGAGTTACATCTAACCCCTCCGGCTCTGTTCTCACACATTTACCCGAACGGTGTTCCTTTCTTTCCATGCTTCTTTAAGTATTTTTACACAAGGGAATGACGGTGTTTTGCAACACGAAAACAATCTTTAGCTGTAGAGAGCAGGCTCGCTTGCAGTAGTCCGTTTAAAACAAAGCTCAGGCTTTTCATAGAGCAAAAACATTCATATGATATGAAGAACTCATTATGGAATGACCACCCCCTATAACGTCCTACAAACTGACACACAACTATATGACTTCGGACCTTATGGCAAAATAATGGCTAATCATGACATAGAAAGGGTGTGAAAAGACAATCATAACCAGATTTGTGACTCACTACTCTCGGATTAGACATTCAGAGAAAAACGCTGCAAAAAACCCTGAAACTCCGATTTCGTAGCGCGGGCAGTTCAAATTTAAGAGGATGCGCTACGAAATCGCTGACAAACAGAGCGCTACGAAAACACGCAAACATTATTTCGCAGCAAAACTGACCAATCACACCCGCGCTGCGAAACCGCGCAAGTACCAAAGACATCATACCCGCGCTGCGAAACTATGCAAAGTACCAATGACATGACATGACATAACTAACAATGATGGAGGGTGTCTAATGATCTTGCCTTTACACGAATTCTCATCCACAACTCTTGAATTTCAAATTTGAAATTGACATCAACTAACAAACCTATTTACAAGACCTCAATACTTTATAAAAACTTATGGACACTCTTATATACATGAACTATAGTTCCTAGTGATAACAGTGGCTCCACTAGGGATAGTGTGCCCCTGTGGTACACTAAGAACACGCAGTACCAGTGCTTTATCCATTTATTACACTCACATCTGGCTGACAAGCATTCCTCTCAAACTTTGTGGGCCTTCTCCTCGGGCTAAAGTCTTCTAGTTCAGCTTGTCACTTATTGCTAACACAAAACACTTCAAAAGACAATGATTATTTACAATGATCATGGATTACTTGGCAGATTCTTTACTGATAATAATGCTTTAAGAACCTGCCATTGACAGGCCCACCAGCATACTGTGATCCATCAACTTCTTGCAAAATATAAGTATTGTTTCCATGGAAAGCAGAGATCAAATATGGCCCCTTCCATAAATTCTCAAATTTGCCATGTTTGCCCTTTTCTTCAATCTTGGCTTCCCATTTCAAAACCTTGTCATCAATTTGAAAGGTCACATCTTTAATCTTCTTATCAAAAGCCCTCTTGACTCTATTATGATTTTGTTGATAATCTTCAACCACTTCATTCCTTTTTTCTTGTAATGCAATCAATTGATTAATCCTCCGCTGTATGGCATTTGGCTCTTCTTCAAGTCCTTGAATTAATTTCATAACTGGGACACCAAGAGACGTTGGAAAAATTGCTTCTGCTCCGTACACAAGTTCATAAGGAGAGGTTCCAATAGATCTTTTAGTGCATATGCGATCAGCCCACAATGCATACTTCAGTTTCAAATGCCAAGTTTTCTTGTTTTCTTCCAGCAATTTTTTGATAATCCTCACAAGACTCTTATTTGAACTTTCAGCTAGACCATTGCCTTGTGGATAATAGGCTGTTGAGTGACCAAGAGAAATATGATATTGGTGGCAAAAGTTTATCATTCTCTTAGACTTAAAGGCTTGAGCATTATCTGTGATAAGCTTGAGTGGACATCCAAACCTTGATAAAATATTGTTCTCTAAGAAGGAAATAATGACTGCATCATTAGCTTGTCTAGTTGGTACTGCCTCTATCCACTTTGTGAAATAATCAGTGGCTGTAAGTATCCACCGATGTTGGCCTGATGAAGAGGGATGTATCTCACCTATAAAATCTAGCCCCCACTGCTGAAAGGGCGCTTCTACATAAATAGGAACTAGAGGCATAGGCATGAGCTTCCTTTTACCTTCAAACAACTGACATTCATGACAGGCTGCAACTTTTTTATAAATATCTTTGAACATGGTGGGCCAAAAATACCCGGCTCTCAATATTTTATTAGCAGTAGCCTTCCAATAATGGTGACCTCCACAATCTCCCTTATGAAACTCTTCAATCACCCTATCAGCCTCCTCTTCAATCAAACAACTTAATAGAATTCCTCCAGCATCCTTCCAAAATAAATTCTACTCATAAACAAAATATCTAAGGGATTTCAGCTTGATGAAACGAGCTCTAGACTTGGAAAGATTGTCAGGGGCTCTGTTGTGTTGTAAAACAAATGAGACATCCTTATACCATTCAGATATCAGAAATTTTTCATTAATTTGAACCAACTCTTCCTCTTCTTCAAAAATTTCTGATATTTCTGCATTAAAATTAATGTCGCTGCAGTCTAGATTTGAGTGAGTTAGCAACTCTGCTAACCCTTGACCCTTCACCAATTTAGTTGGCCTAATTTCAATATCATATTCCAGCAATTTGGCTATCCATTTCCCTCTTTTACCATCCGGGTCTGCTTTTGTGAGAATTTCTTTAATAACAGCACTTGGCACAAATGCAATAATATGAGAATGAAGCACATAGATTCTAAAATCTTTGATTGCCTTTACCAAAGCATATGCTTGCTTTTCTAAAATATTATACTTTAATTCAGCATTTGCCAATGTTTTACTAAAGAATGAGATAGGTTGCTCAGTACCTTGATTCCCTTTCTGTAAAAGAACTCCAGCGATTGTATCTTCAGAGGCATAGGTGAATATTAAAAATTCCTTGGAGAAATCAGGGCTAATAAGAACCGGCGCTTGAGTGAGTGCTTTTTTAATTTCTTCAAATGACTTTCTTGCCTCAGCTGTCCACTTAAAGTCTGCTCCCTTCTTTAGCATTTTTGTGATGTGCTTAACCACCTCTGCAAAGTTAGGAATGAAGCTCCTAACAAAATTAACTTTACCAAGAAAAGACTGAACTTCTTTCTTACTCCTTGGCAAATCCAGCCTTGAAATAGCCCTAACTCTATTTGGATCTATTTTGATGCCTTCTTGAGAAATGATATGCCCAAGCAACTTACCAGAAGTCAAAGCAAAGATACTTTTAGTTGGATTCAAAGAAATGCCGAACCTTCTACACTTCAATAATATCTTCTCCAGATGCTTTAAATGATCTTCCTCTCTCTTTGAAAAGACTGTGATATCATCAAGGTATACCACAACTGATTTATCTTTCTCCTATGCGAAAGCAATGTCCATAGCCCTTTGGAAAGTCGCCCCTGCATTCATGAGGCCAAAAGGCATCTTGGCATACATAAAGGTGCCCCATGGGGTGGTAAAAGCTGTCTTCTCCCGATCCTCTGGATGAACAAGGATTTGATTGTATCCTGAAAAGCCATCTAACATTGACATTCTTTGAGAGCCTACAATATTCTGCAGCATAAGATCCATTTTAGGAAGAGGATAATTGTCCTTCAGTGAAGCCTTGTTCAAATTCCTAAAGTCTATGCAAATCCTTATTTCTCCGTTCTTTTTCCTAACTGGAACCAAGTTGGCCAACCAATTTGAAAATCTGATAGGAACAATAATCTTTGCATCAAACAGCTTCTTGACTTCTTTCTCAATTAATGGCATTAGCAGAGGATTTATTCTTCTCAATTTTTGCTTAAAAGGTTTCTCATTTGGCTTGATGGGGATGGTATGTTGTATAACTGAGGAATCATATTGTTTGAGATCAGTATAATTCCAAGCAAACACATCAATAAACTTCTTCAATAGATCAATGTACTTAACTTTTAGATCAGCTGATAAAAATTTTGAAATTTTGATCAATTTAGGCGCTACTAAATCACCTAGATTGCAGTTTTCTATCTCCTCTTCATTTGCTTGCAACCTTGGCGCCTTAAAGACATCATTCTGATCAAAAAGTTTTTCAAGAGGAATCAAACCTTTAGGAATGAGATTATTTTGGAGCTGTAACACCTCAGACTTTTCTTTTGTTTCTACTAACATGTTTTGCTGATCAATTTGACAATGCTCAAATTCTCCTTTCAATTCTATGAAACTTCTCACGTGCTGGTCATCTTCAAAGACTTGCCAATTTAATATATTATCAGGGATTACTGGCCTATGGCGGACTTTGACTTCATAACTGTCAGAAGCATGTTTAGGAATGACAAAAAGACTAGCTGCTACAGCAAGAGAATCTGCCATGGAATTCTGCTCTCTGGTTTTGATATTGAAAGTGTATGATTGAAACTTTTCCAACAATTCTAACACCAAGTTCCTATAAGCTCTCATTCTTGCATCTTTTGTTTGGTAAACACCTTGAACTTGTTTTATAACCAGCTCAGAGTCCCCATAAACAGCAATGTTTTTTGCCTTGAACTCAATCAAATTTTCTAAGCCTAAAACCAAGGACTCATACTCGGCCATGTTATTTGTGCAATCAAAATTGAGCTTATAAGACAGAAACTTACTTTCATCATCTGGACTCATGATCCAAATTCCAGCGCCAGCTCCTTCCTTCCCTGCTGCTCCATCAAAATACAAAGACCAGCAACCAGAAATATCTTCTTCATTACTTTGCTGCAACTCTTCACACTGATTTTCTGCTTTTTCTTTCTGTGATTCTTCTCCCACTGATTCATTAAATAGAATGGCTGATCCCAAGCCTGTATCACAAGAATAGATATGAAAATTCTGTGGTTTATCCTTGCTACTCACCATATATGCCATCCTTGTTTCCCGGTATAACCTTCTCTGCTCTCCAAATACTGGAATAGTAGCATAAGTCAAATCCATTTGCATGGTACCTTTAATTTTAGCTGCCCATGACCTTGAAAGTAATATTCCAAATTTAGGTGGAACATCAGCCACAACAATATCCATGACAGTGGTTTTAGCTGGGATTTGTGTAAGTGCCACAACAACATCCTTAATTAACCCAATACAATGAACCCTCTTAGAATCAAAAGAAAATAAGTCTTTATAAGGTCTAGTCACTTCCAATCCTAACCTTTCCATAATGACTTTGGGCATAAGATTATGAGATGCTCCTGAGTCCAACATGGCATTATGAAGAGTCATTTCATGTATATTGATGCTTATATAAAAAGGAGGAAATTCATCATTCTGCTCATCTTCAAGCCTTGGGCCCAAACAAATGATAGGATTGTCTTCTTGCAAATTTAAAATATCAGCTCCTCCTGGGGGAGAATTAAGCATTTCCACAATCTTGCTTCTATACTTGTTTACTTTCAAAATTTCATTAAATGGGACTGATATTTTGATTTTAGAAATCTCATTTTCTATATTGAACACTAGAGTAGACCTCTCAATTTCCTTAGGAAGAACAAGAGTTTGATTATCTTTCTTTTCAATAGGAGCATCACCTTTTTCTTCAGCTTGTTTTGGCTTTTCTTTTTTATCTTCCACTGCTTTTGAAATATTCTTCTTAGGCTGACCCTTGTTTGCTGTAATGGGGACATCTCTATTTCTGAGGTTATATTGCTTTTGAATTTCAAATATGGCATGCTGATAACCCTTTAGGAAATCTGAAGGTTCTTCTTCAGCTTTTTGTTGGCTAGACTCATCATGTTCCTCTTTTGTTAGAAAGATCTCTGAATCTTCTTCACCAAGACAATGAATAGTTTCTTCAGGTTCCTCAGATTCTTCTTCTCCATCTACCATATTTTGCTGAAACGGAGGTCTTACAGGAGGATCAGCTTGTTGATTTCTATTCTCCCTTGGCCTTTGTTGATTTTGTGGCCTTCTAAACTGAGGATTTCTAAACTGAGGTTCTTGTTGTACTTGAGGAGAAGCAGTATTCCCAAGTGCTAATTGGTCCATCAATTTTTCCATAGTCTTTATCATGGTTTCAACTTTATCCTCTTGAGCAGAAGTAGAAGGCCTTTCCTCTTCCTTTATCTTGGTCTTAGCCATCTTGGACTTTTTAGCAGCAAGTATATTCACCTCTACTTTGATAGCATCATTTTGCATGTCAGCCAATGTAGCAGACTCTCTTTCTCTGAGTAAAAGAGAGAAGTCAGAATCAAAGGACTCAGCATATCTTAATTGTGCTAAAGCTCCAGGAGGTTTCAAGTGAGCTGGAATAGAATTATAAATCTTGTTAAACCTCTTAGAAAAATTTTGAATAGTCTCATCTGGAGTTCTTCTTAAATTATTGTATTCAGTGAGGGCCTGAACTGGATTAGTTCTATTTCCCCACTTCCTCAGAAAGCTATCTTCAAACTCAGCCCAACTGTGAATGCTACCAGCTCCCAAGGCCTTGAACCATTTCCTAACCTCTCCAATGAAAGACTAAGCAAACAATCTCAATTTGACATCTTCATCATCCACTTCATACCTATCAATAAAGTCATTGAATCTATCCACATGCTCTTCAGCTGTAATGTCCTCATCTCCTCCCCATGTTGGGATCCTAGCAGCATATTTATTTGGTAAATCATGCAGAACAACAGGAAGAGCCAAAGGAGCATACCTAGCAGGTACGGCCATAATGAAAGGAGGAAGAGTGACAATAGGTATGCTATGACCAGAACTAGTATGAAATGTGGCTTGATGGCTATTTGGACTTGCAGAAGCAGAGGACAAAATATGAGTACGAAAAGGACTATTAGGACTTTGTAGACCACTAACAAAAGAACTCCAATTTGGGAGAGGTAAACCAATCTTTGAGTTGAGAAAAATTTCAAAAGGGTCAAGCTCCTCGAGCTGTTTTAAATCTTCTTTCTCTAATAATAGCTCAGAAGAAACAATTTCCCAAAACTCCTCTTTATCTTTATGTGAAATTAGAGAAGAAGTATCAATACCTCTCTTTTGTAGATCCAAAATGATACCAATTAATTCTTCTTCATTTTCAGACCTTAATATGACCTCTTGAACTTTATCATCAACAAGTTTATTCTCAGGACTTCTAGAAAACTCAGTAAATAATGACTTTGAAATACTTGAAGTACCTGGTATATCAGAGAATCTTTGTTTACTCCTTGAGATGATATTAGGATTTTCCACAGGACTAGGTGGATTTGGATCAGGGTTACTCCTTGTGTACCTTCCTTTCGAAGCCACCTTTAAACTTTTAAATAACAAATGGAGTAACCAAGGTAGAATGCAGCCTCAAAAATCATTTGAACTCCTGCTACCTTCAGAAATTCAATCTTAAGCTCCCGGCAGACGCACCAAAATGTTATCACAAAATCACTACTGAGGGCTGCAACCAAGTAAGATTTCATGTAACTATTTCAACCTATCTTTAGACCAAAGATTAGCCTCTTTGATCAGAGAGGGCTCTCTCACAACTCTTGATAAAATCCTTCAAACACTAGATGGCTAACTCTTTATTCACTTATGAAAGCATAACTGGTTGGAAACACATCAAACTGGCTCTCATTGGGCTATGGAGTCTATAATATTAAGTAAACAAGGAAAACACGGTGATCTCATGGAAATCAAGGCTCTTAGCATTACATGTCAAACATACTCCACCAAAACATAGCTTGCTGAATACACAGGAAGTCAGAGCATATAATTATGAATTCTGAGTGATTGCATTACAACAAGACTATAAAAGAACATAAAGTATAAAACACCATCACTACATTTGAACATGACAATCCTTCGAGAATCTTGAGAAGAGAATAACTCTATTTTACTATTACTGTCAAAAAAGGTCTTACAATGGCCCAAAACAACACTGTTTTTCTATAAAGTATCCAACCTTTTTTACATAAAAGTTATTCCTATATATAGCCAATCAAAACACTACTGCATGAGACTCCTCAACAAGCATGAAGGGAGCTCGGAATTTAGACATTAATGACCTTAACTATATCATAAACAAACTAATTGATTACAAGAGATATGGTGCTACGAAAACAGAGGACTCCATCACATTGGCACTTTAAGTCTTTCTCCTCGTATACTTTGCTGCGTTCTTGGAGCTTGCCACCTGTAGCATTACAATAATAACCAAACCCAAACTGAAAGCAGATTCAATGTATGGACAGCTCCGGATACCTGATGCATAGATGATTCATCAACCAATAAGAAAATGAAGCCTATATTCTCGGTTGCTGCCTCCCATCGGTGTTCATGTATTAATGATCCAGTTTCAAGCCATTTAATCCTTGGATAGTCCCGTGTGACTGAAGAAAACTCATGATCTGGCCATCCCATAACTAGACAAGTGTATCACTTAACACCTTAGAAGCTCTATCATAACCCTAAAAACTCGGACATAAAGTGAAACTTTCAATAAGACACAAAACTTCACCTTTTCTTCGAATATTTACACCTGGCATCCTTTTTTAAATATCTGACTGACCTTCTATAACCTCCATGCTGGCATTAAGTCATCTCTTTAAATATTTGCTGACCTCAGCATTCAAACTCAAGTTTTCAACATAACCAGTCATCTACAGCAGTTTGGTAGCGCGCTACGAAACTGCTGTAGGTCATCAAAATTAAATACATGAACCTTAAAGCAACAATAACTCAAGTCTGTGATTTCTTCAGTCATTCTATACAGGTGTAAAGACATCAAAAAGTCTCAAAAATCTTTAAAAAGACGATGGCCAAAATATATCAAAATTTGGAAAACACATCCCTTCTTGAATCATTTAGCTAGTTTGTCTAGCTTCTCTTTCAGGCTGATGACTTCTTCCTTCAACTTCTTGTTCTCTGCTCTTAGACCTGCATTTATTTGTTTCATAGTCTTTGCCTGCTTTAGAGCTGGCACTGTCCATACGTAGGCATCAGATACTGAGCTATCTTGACTGATCAAACTTGTTTTACCTTTCATTACAGCTTTCTTATAGCTTGTATATCTTACTGCCTTTTCTTTAAAAACATTTTGAACCTGAGGTATTTCCTTACTTGCTTCAGCTTGTTTCTTAATGGCAATCACATTTCCACTTTGACTGATAACAACCTTATTATCCTTGTTCTTGTTTTTAGCTGCTTGGACTATTTCAGAGAAGACTTCAAGTGCCTCTGTCCTAGGCATCTCTGAAGGTGGTTTCTCTTTCTGAGCTTTTTCCACTTCTTTCATTTGCCTTCTAGTCATTGGTCTGCATGGTTTAAAGGCATACTCTTCACTTGGTTCTTCAAACTTTAATCTTTTAGAAGCCTTTGACTTCTTAGAACTTTCAGGTGAGGATTGTGTTAGATCAATATGCATTGGTGATACCAATTGATCTTGCTCAAGTTCAAGTGGTTCAATTTGGATTGGATGATCTTGCTCTAATTCAATGGCTTCAAGTAAGTCATTTAAACTACCCTTTGAAATAGGACTTTCTTCTACAGGGGCTGACTTTCCTCTTTCTTTGCTTAGCTGGCCTCTAGTTCTCACCCTTGAAACCCTTTCAACTTCACTGGATTTAGTTTCATCTTTTCCTTTGTGAGTCTTCTGTTTTGATGACTGAGGTGTTTCCTTGGGAGATGACTTAGAGGTTTCCTTTTCAGATACTCTAGATGATTTTGAAGTTTTATCTACTGATGCTTCAGGTGTTTCTTTAACTGCTGGCTTAGGAGTTTTCTTCATTGATGCTTCAGGTGTTTCTTTAACTGAATCTTATCACACATCTTGCTAATACTCCTGAACAAGTAAAAAGGTATGTCTATTGAACTCTTACCAGTGAAGTGTAATAGCAGCTTGAAGTGGTATGAGTAGACTTTGTTGTACCTACCCTCACATGTCAGGTACTTCTGGATACATGTCAATAGCATAGCATAATTCTCCTTTAGATAGCTCCTTGGGACAGCTTTAGTGAGATCTTCATCTACATAAGGTGCCTTCAAGAACTCTTTACACGGACCCATGTCAAACTTGAAATTCTTGAACCACTCTTGGCCACCCCTCGGGATTTCTGTGACAGTAGAAATGACTTCAGGGGACACCGGAAACTCCAACATGGCCACCTTCGAATTCAGTCCAGTGAAGTTCAATGCAAATGCCTTGGTCACTTCTGCATGTCCACCCTTTAATTTTTCACAAAATCGCCAACAACCAGCACTTCGAAATGCCTTTGCTACCTCCTCATTTCCGAGAGTTACATCTAACCCCTCCGGCTCTGTTCTCACACATTTACCCGAACGGTGTTCCTTTCTTTCCATGCTTCTTTAAGTATTTTTACACAAGGGAATGACGGTGTTTTGCAGCACGAAAACAATCTTTAGCTATAGAGAGCAGGCTCGCTTGCAGTAGTCCATTTAAAACAAAGCTCAGGCTTTTCATAGAGCAAAAACATTCATATGATATGAAGAACTCATTATGGAATGACCACCCCCTATAACGTCCTACAAACTGACACACAACTATATGACTTCGGACCTTATGGCAAAATAATGGCTAATCATGACATAGAAAGGGTGTGAAAATACAATCATAACCAGATTTGTGACTCACTACTCTCGGATTAGACATTCAGAGAAAAACGCTGCAAAAAACCCTGAAACTCCGATTTCGTAGCGCAGGCAGTTCAAATTTAAGAGGATGCGCTACGAAATCGCTGACAAACAGAGCGCTGCGAAACTACGCAAAGTACCAATGACATGACATGACATAACTAACAATGATGGAGGGTGTCTAATGATCTTGCCTTTACACGAATTCTCATCCACAACTCTTGAATTTCAAATTTGAAATTGACATCAACTAACAAACCTATTTACAAGACCTCAATACTTTATAAAAACTTATGGACACTCTTATATACATGAACTATAGTTCCTAGTGATAACACTCCTTATGCTTGAGATTCTCCTGGAACCTATAGGAATGAACCTTCATCAATCCTTTTCTCTAGAACAATTAGTGCATTTTCAATAGCAACCTCAGTGCTATCTCTGTCCACTAGAGTATTCTCCACCCATTCTAACTGATTTTCATATTTCTCTATTCCAGGGATTCGGTGGTGAATGTAGGGAGTGATCTTATTTTTTTGTCTTCTTTTGTCGATGAAGTCACAGGGGTCAAATCTCCACGTCAAGCTTTGTTTTAGTTTGAGTCTCTGAAGGATTTCTTCTTTTTCTCTTCCAACTTCTCTGTTATTGCATACAAAGGGGCCTACTTGATCTTTGATTCTGAGTTGTGCCATATTTTTGGCTTTAACAAAATGCACCTCATCTCAGTTGATTATCTGCCTGTAGTACTCAAGATAAAATAACCACAATGGGAGGTATCTCGGCAGTTTATATGGGGCCAAATCACAGTGATAGATCCTATTTTCTGTGTGATTTTGGTACAAGTACAAATCTCCCCCTTTGTGTTGTCTTGACAGCTACAGGATCCTCCTGATATCCGAACTGATTCTTGGAGGAGGACTTCCTAGTATCATGGTCACTACTAGATGTACAAAAAGTTTAAAGAAATATCTGTATGGATACAGGGAGTCATGCTTACGTACCAAAGGAATTCAAAAAATTACTGACCTAGGACGACCTTTAGTGTCAAGCTTTTGGAGAATGAATGGTAACTTGTCAGCTTGATAGTATAAGAAAAGGTGTTACAAAACTGAAGAATACTTAAACAATCTTCCATTACTCATTCTCAAAAATTGTTCATGCATGCTATCTACTATGTACTTGGCATAATCATACATTATAGCAGGGGGCTATCCTGGAATGAAAATGGACATGAAGGCTAAAATAATTTCATCTATGTATTCCTTGGTGGTATAGCCTAACACACAAGAAATCATTGCTACTATATCTTTACTAAATGGGGAAAACATGGTAGCCACATGAGGAGGAGGTTTTGTTGGGACATGCTTTTCCTCCCTGATGATGGTCTGAAGCATTTCAACAATCTTGGCAGTGGTAAGCTTCGGGAATTTGTCTAGTAGGTCTCCAATTGAAATAGGGGTTACATTATGCCCTGGTTGTAGTTGCAACATTTCATTGATTGGCTTGACAGTGATGGTGAAAAGTATGGTTTGGTGAGGCCACGTCACTACTCTTTCACTTGTAATGAAGTTTTCATGGCAATAATGAATGATTTTAGGGAAAATGTGAACCTCATGGAACTGATGCTTGGGAAAATTAGATTCCCACAGACCTATTTTATCAGTTTGGTTTAGCTATTGGTCCATGTATTGGTAGTACAATTTAATAGGGGCTTCAAGGATAAAGGTGTCCTTGATTTGGAAATATTTATCAGCAAGGGGGAGGTGGTCGAGATCCAAGTGAGGAGTAGTAATTGGCCTGACATCCATGGAAATAAGGGCAAACATTCTTAGTTCTTGTTGATTTAAGAATGGGGGAAAGTAAATTTCCAGTTTTTGAGGGTACTAGGGTTTTAGTGTAGAGTAGGTTGGGGCAGTTTCAAGTTCCTTTCAACTAATATTTCTTTTAATTTTTAAGGAATTGAGTGATTTTTCTAGAGCTTTATCCAAGGTTTTTTCAGTGGATTTTGGTCTAAATACATGGAATTTTGAGGAAAATGTGTTTTGAACAGGTTGACTGGCAACTACAAATGGTTGAAGACATTTAGCGTTGGCTGGAAGGTGAACTAAATTTTCAATGGCATCTTTAGGGTGGCCAGTGGACATAGACTGCAACTTCAACATTTGTAGGTGTGTGTATGGCAGTTTTAATTGAATTCTCAATAAAAGAAATGATTTCAGGGTTTTGGCTTTATGTGTAAAGTCAACTTTTTATCGGGTAATGTGAATAGTGACAATTTTGGTATTTAGTAGGGTGGGGGGGTGGTAAGCAGTTTCCATCACACCGCTTTTGGGCACCTGGTGGTATTGGGAGGAGGGCGCCCAATTCCATTCATCAAGCACCATGTCACTTTGGGGGCCCCGCGGAAAACATCCCATTTTGGGTGGGTAAGGTTCATATTTTGGGCCCTCTTGATATGGCTAATAGCCGTTGAATCAATGGGAGGTGATCGCATGGTGATCAGGCATGGGACTTGTATAGAGGGTAATGGAGGGGCCCGAATGATGTTTAAGCATGGAGGGATTTAATTAAATGATGGATTAAGGCAAGGTTAGGGCATTGGGGCGATTAACAGAAGGTTAACTTTTAATTAATCGTAGATCGATTAATTACATGAGTTGTCAAGGTTTGGGGCAAAGTATATTTTATATTTAAACTGGGTTAGGGATATTAAATTAAAGGGTTTTAATATAACTATGCGAGAAAGGGTCTTTTCTTTGGGAATTAATATATATAACTGTTAGAAATTAATATGAGAATGGCGGAAATAAAATTGCGCTAAGTATAATGAATTCTTTGTATTTGTTTTATTTTAGCATACATACATCATAACTTAGGCTAAAAAGTATTTTTGGGTTTTTTGAGGAAAGGGGTTTTTGTCGTGGGGGTGATCACTTTTCCTAGGACAACAAGGTTTTATCCTTAGGAAAAGGGGTTTATTAGGGGAGAATGAATGAATTGTAGGGGGTTAGTGTTTATGAGGGGTTTTTAGTACTTAAGATCTATAAGTCATTGGGCCGAGTGTCCGTTCCCTTCAAAAGTCATAGAAATGCTCTCAGCCCCTTTGACTTTAATATTTTGGGTACTTGAAACTTATTTTGGGAAATTAGTTAAGTAAAAAGTGAAATGAGTGAGGGGAAATCAATCAATTTGACTTTGTGAACTTTATGCCAGTCCAATTTCTCATCCATAGTTAGAACTTTAGTGATGAAGGTGATCAATATGCTTTTATCTCACATTCATCACAGTTCTGCAACCTTTCTTCTACTTACCCACCTACTCATCCTACCATTTTTACTTCTGTTTATTAGGGTGCATTTGAGCTAGCAAACCCTTATCAAGCATTTTTCTTTCTTTTACAATGGTAACCTAACTAAATATAACCTTATTACATCCAAGGGCTCAGATTAAACAGTTGAGATCCTTTATTGACTCTACCTATCTACGTATCTGCCAAGGTTACACTGTTTGGTCAGATTTTATTCTCTATCTATAAGCATGAAATAGCTAAGTTTAAATATTTCAACTATCATGGATTTTGGCATAGGTTACAAACTTCACAAAATCATTTATCTTGTATAAAAAGCAAACAGTAGTGGCATTTTGACTTGCAGACTTTCATGGTCTTTTCTTTATTGGGGTTCATTTTTCATCATTTTTGACCTTTTTTATTCTTTTTGTCCTTTTATTTTTCTTTTTAGACATACTTTCTTTACATTTTTTTATTTTTTGAATATGGAAAACATTTGCAAAAAAGCAAACATATGTACATATTACTGGTTTAATCTCAGCCGTTCAAAAATTATGAATCCTATTAGTATAGGAACCTAACATAGATGTCAACACCCTTGTGTCCTTATAGAGGATTTGAAAATAGTGCAAGTTGGTACCCTCAAAATGTTGCTTCCTCTGCTTGGGTCCTCTTCTCACCCACACTTATGAGTTATGGGAGGTATTTGGCTTCACCCTCTCACAAAACATGTTGTTGAATATAGTGTCATTACTGAGCTCTTAATCGAGGCCAGTCACCTTGTCATATGCCACTTCGTTTTTCAGCTTGACTCTCAGGTCATCCATCTCTATTCCTTAAGGAACTAAATTGTCCCAAGCTATTTCTTGATGGTATGTTTCTCAGAATGTTTATTTGATTTTATTGATTATTTTCATATTCCTATATACCAAAACTGATTGGTTGATTCATTAGCTAATTACGTGTTAAATTTGAGTTTGTCACATCAATATTTTTAACAATGCACATGATACATTAAACATTCATTGTACATACATATCATTCACAAAAAAACACATAAAAGTTTTCATTGTATTATAGATAAAAAATATTGGGTACATAGTTTAAAAACTAATCAACTAATGCCCTCATTCTTATGCCATACATATGTGGATCCATAAAAAACGCACACCCCTATAGTACTACCTCTACACAGAGGTGCTCATGATAACATAACACCACATTCAGAATCTGGCAAAGTAGGGACTGATGATAGGATAAGTCAACACCAACTATATTACTTTGCCAACGTCTAGTGGTATCTTCGATACTGCTCAGAGGAACACCTAAATTAAGCCCCTCAGCATTGTGGGTGAACTCTCACAAATCCTCGTCCCTATCCTCTATCTTTGTTGCAAGTGTTGTTGCGGCCTAGCTGGGTGGTACATGTGTACTTAAGAGATAATACCCTACAGGATATATAGGCCCCACATTTTCATATCATCAATTATTATGTGTTAATACATTTGTACCCATTCAAAAAAAATGAAATATTCCAAAAAATCAAAAAATAAAATCCAATAAATTAAAAATAACAATTTTCTTTACTTCTATTATAAAAATCCTCACGAGGGGGTGGGACCGTGTTTGGATCTCCCTCAAAAATCCACTTTGTCATAAGGATAGTCATCCACTACCAACGTGTCTACCCTCAACCACTTCCAATATGTGTCCAAGTACTGGTCACTAGTGTCTACTTCAACCTCCCTAGGTATGATAGAATACCACCTCACCATCTGATGTTTAGTTGGTAGCAGATTGGCCCTATAATCAAGAACCATTGGTCTCATGAGTGGGATCTTCTCGAAAAAGAAACATACAAGCAAGCTCTCATAGCCACATATCTGGTCTCTACCTCTCTTATCTTTATCAGTTGAGCTTTTACATTCTCCAACATTCCTTCACACCAGTTGCAAAGGGTGGGTTCTAAAAATCTTATGCAAAGCTCAAAGTTTGGTTTTGTCACAATATGGGGAGCTTGAGTGCCAGCTACCCTAGTTATAGTATATGATAAAGTTTACAAGGTTAGGTCTACTACATCATCGATATACATCTCCTCTTTCTCTCTTTGCACATGTTCCCTACAATGTTGTCACTTCAAACTCTGAACTACCTCTCCAATGGTACTTCATGCCACTGATAATACAAATGGAGCCCCCTACCCTGAAAATATTGTGAGGAAGTAAATTTCCCCCACCTCTATGGGGAATGAATCCAAACCAACAATGAATTGTTTGGTATACACATCCCATCAATGAATGATTTCACAAAGAAGAAAGGTCTGTTTTGTCATGCTCGGGACCATAAAACCTTTACTAAAATGCAATTAGGGCATTGATTGTTGGTAGATGTCCCATGGCTTGAATTTCATATTGATTATGCTATATCTCCCTCCACTCCACCATGATTTCTTCTGCAACTACAACCTAGACTTCTCATTCATGGTTGTGTGTTGGCTTGATGGGGCATGACCTAGGTTTAGCGTTAAGCAGCCAAGGAAATCCATAAACCACTGGCCCTTTCAGCATCATTCGACGAAGTGCGGACTGAAGTCTCACTCGAAGTAGTATGAGGGGATGCAAGAATCGAGTTTCCACACCTTTAGATGGTTATCATGTCGATTATATTCCCTAACCCTTCCTTCGTACAGATCGCTAAGACATTTAGGGCTTATTGATGTATTTCTCTTATTCTTCCTTGAAGCCTCCACAAAGGTCTCTAATCATCCTTCACGAACCTTAAATAGATAGATTAGGCCCTTAAGTTCCTCTGTAACTACTCTTACTTATGTATTTAATCAGATTCTCTTAGTTTCGTACTGTCTTAACATGTAATTATAATTATCGTGTGTGAAGAGATATTCTTACTTGCATTCATATAACAAAGAGAAACATATAGATTCATGCATTAGAGTAGTTAAGTAGCATGTAGTTAACAAAATTAAAATACATAGGTAATTCTAGGATACTTCCAAGGATAATTTTAGGGGTGAATGTTCGCCCTTTGGCGAAATTAAGGGGTTTTAAATTTTTAGTGGGCGAATAGTTTGTATCATAGTACATTTTTACAAATCACCTCAAATAGCCCACCTTATTTTAAGGGAGAGGGTAAAAAAGGTAAATTTAGCCCTTGAAATTAGGAGTTACAACCTTCCATTCACCCATTTTCAAGAATAGGTTTTATTTAAGTGAATCCATTTGCCCATTTTCAGGAATAGGTTTTATTTAAGTGAATCCTATGGGCCAAATACCATATTTATAAAAGAGGTATAGTAAATTAATAAAAATATAAATAAATGAGAGGTATGGTAAACAAATAAAACATTTTTTATATTTACTCCATAAGTCACCTCGTGTAAACAGATAAAAATATAAGTAAAGTGGAGGTATGGTAAATAAATAAAACGTCTTTTTATACTTACTCAAAATGTATGGTAAATAAATAAAAATATAAATAAACTAGACATATGGTAAATAAATAAAACCTTTTTTTATATTTAGTGCATAACCCTCGTTCTATTTATGAAGGCTCAAGAAAGAGGTTTTATTTAAGTGAATCGTATGGGCCAAATACCATATTTGTAACAGAGGTATGGTAAATTAATAAAAATATAAATAAACGAGAGGTATAATAAAAATATAAATAAACGAGAGGTATGGTAAACAAATAAAACATTTTTTTATATTTACTCCATAAGTCAACTTATATAAATAAACGAGAGGTATGGTAAACAAATAAAACCTATGGGAAAAATACTATGGGACAAATACCATGGACTAGATTGTTATTAATACCATGCAAAAAACCATTATTAACCCTAATATTAGAATTAGTAAAAATAAAAATGGCACATGGTATTGACCCATGGTATTCACCAAAATGGCACATGGTATTGACCCATGGTATTCACCTGGAATGTAGCCTATTTAAATGGGGGAATTAAACCATCATAGATCCATCTTTACTTTGGATCTACTAACCCCCGAGAGGTATCAAATATCGTGATATGCAAACTAGCATAGAGTGAAAAATATTTGATCCTCTTGGGGCTTGGTCAAGAGTAAAAATGGATGTAATTTAATGTAGGTTAAACATTTTAGCTTGGTTAAAATAAAAAATAAAATAAAAATCAACTATTAATTTTATTAATTTTTATAAATTACTAATAGTAATTTTTAAGATCCAGGTTTATGATAACCCATGGTATTGACCCATGGTAATACCATGGTATTCATGTGAGCATAGACTATTTAAAGGGGAAATTCTATCATCTTAGATCCATACAAAGTTTTATTATTTAGTGAAAGACTTGCCAAGCTCTTACAAGATTTTATAATTGAGTAAAATATTCGCCATGCCTGGTGAGAGATTCGCCAAAAAATTATATATACATATTATATTATTGATAAAATCACCTTCCATTTTTCCTATATACCATGGAGATTCACCCATTTATTATATTTATAAATTTAGGGGGGTTCTTAAAATTTTCCCTAGATACTTCTCTTTATTGATAATCTAGATTCCCTATACAGACTCTGACTACCCTGCGCACATAGCGACATGGGTCCACAGACTCAGCTGTAGACGTCTACCCTAGACCTCTGCCCACTCAGCTGCAGAGCCTCTACCTACGCTAAGACACATTGCTCTTAGCTCTCACAAACCCATCAACTTACTCATAACTCTACCAAAAACTTATGAACTGCCTTACATTGTTATAAGACTCCATTATTATACAATCCCATAGTCTGCGGACCAAGGACGGATGTGATCAAGATGACACAAACTATCTAGACTAAGGGTTGAAACCCTTTTTGGGGACACATTCCCGATAGGCCCCCAACATAAATTTGGTGACTCTCCCTCGAGTCACTCTACTAACATGGAGATCCTATCGTGAAGATCTCCCAGCTCCACCTGTACCACTGCGACTTCGACGGTGCATTGTGTTGCTGCCTACTTTAGCTGCTCAACCAACTACCCTGTCACTGGATCTACGCTGTCTACCTATATTCTCTACTATGTGGCTTGTAGACTGGCCAATTTCCATTCAATGGAGGTAGTGATTACATAGGCCTCCTCTAGCTAAGGCCCCAATATGGCCTTGAGTACTGTCTCCTTACACTGAGCTGCATCCACCTATTTTTTTAGTGCCTTTGCTTCCTACAACTTCGCTAACCTTTATGTAATGGCGATGGTGCATGCCGTCACTTTAGCCTCATCATATCTTTGCTGCAGCTCTCACACCTCTGTTTTCAACCTCAGCAAAGTGGGCTCCTCCTGTAGGTTGGTGACTACTTCAAGTGACTGCTCAAAGAGCGTAGTGCACTCCTTCACGACAACATCTATAGCTGGGACTTCATCTTTGACATTGGTCGCGCGTTTCTCTTTAACCTTTGGTGGAGTCAAAGGCTAGGCCCTCAACTTGAGCTTTGTAGTTTTAAGGTTCAGTTGAAACTGAACCTTAGCCAGCTCTGTTCTCACGTCATGCACTTCGGTAGCAAGCCTCCGAATTCTCACATCCACTCACGCATCTTTAGGAATATCCAGATCTAGCACAGTCCTGCATGGCTTAGCCATCACCTTGGTCATGTGCTCATTCTTTTCCATGGTGGCCTTAGGAAGGTCAATGATAGAATTCTTGTATGCAACCAACTCAATGTTGTTCACCTTCTGCTCATTGATAACATTCAAGGTGCACTATTCTCGAGCCCAAAGTTCCACGATCACACCATCTTGCAAGGTGTGAATGGCTTCACTTTGAAGCGTGGAAAAATTTGGCCCAACCCTCTTGAGGGTGCTGACAGTGGCCCTCTTATCTTCTACTTCTACAGTCAATGCTCCATCTGGCAGCACCATGGCCGGAGGATCTAATGTGCACATCATTTCTATGGCCTCCAATGTTTCGGGTGCCAAACTAGTTGACGTTGCACTGCTTTTCCCCACACTGGTATGTACCTATGATGCCTTGATCTGCAACTCATGTAGACCTGTTTGAATGGCAGCCAAGGCCGGTTGTTGTTACTTCTCGAACTATTGCAGCAATTGCATGGTCACATACCTCACCGCATTGCCAATATCATTGAAATCACCCTCTATCAAGGTGATTTGGCCGAGGGACGTTTTGTTGGCTTTGGACTTCTTATGTGGTACTACTTTTTCCTAATCCCTATTATTCTTAACCCAGAACAAATTAGTCTCTGGGTTTGGACCTCCTTGGTCGGATCGCTGCTCTTCTTATTCTGTCTTCGAGGAAGGAGATTTCTAACTTGTATCTGAGTAGCACTCCTCCTCTTCTTCCAGACCTTATGTCTTGTTTTTGGGAGTGGACTCCACTTTGGCATTGTACTCAACCTATTTTTTCCTCTTCTCAGCCAACTGTTCCATCCTTAGTCTGGCCTCTTCC
Organism: Pinus tabuliformis; assembly: GCA_031772625.1. NCBI lineage: Eukaryota > Viridiplantae > Streptophyta > Pinopsida > Pinales > Pinaceae > Pinus > Pinus tabuliformis. The sequence goes on along the minus strand of CM062814.1, from coordinate 264,796,275 downwards.
TTCTTACACTTCGCTAGAGACATGCTAGACCCAGTTGTCAAGTCTAAGGTGGTGCACCAATCTATTGGTTAGCGGTCGAGGACCGGTGCGGTCGCGTCATTTGTGGTAAGGTATGGAAGGTCATACCACTTTTTCTCAGCGTCTGTTCACGTTCACGTGGACACACATTGGAAGTCTGCCTTAAACTCCACATACTTTTCCAACTGGTTGAAGACATTCAGTGACAACTGCAGTTTGTAGTTGATGGCCATGTTGATACTCATCTCCATCAAGATTCAAAAGATCTTGATATCCTTAACCCTTTGGGTATCCTTGGTGGCCCAGAGTAAAGTGAACTTCGGTGCTTCTGGTAAATCCTACGCGACTGGGGGAAACTAACTATCCTTCGGTAACTCCCATACGAGCAATACTATGGTTAGTAGTAGCCATGCATAGTGAATCGTTTTGTTGTGGTCCTACACCTATCTACAGTTACTGATGAACTCATTGCAGAGGAAGTGTTCCTAGTTGAATTGTATGCCCTACGTGAACTGGATTGCTAATGAGACAACCGGTTACAGCACTTCATCTGTGTGATACTTTCTCATAATTTTCCCTACCAGGATCTAGGTGGATACTTTGACCGCAGGGTCAGTTATACTAGAAATGGAGTAGCCACATGGTTTCTTGACGACCTTAAATTTTTCCTTCATTTTCTCGATGAGGTTATGCTCACCTGTCTTTCTGATGAATTCCATGGCCAGATTTAATACTGAATGAGGTAGTCGAGTGATCCTATGGATCAGCATGTCAGTGATTAGTATTGGTTCTTCCAACCATAGGCACCCATCGAGTACCAAGCACAACATTTGTCTGATCACTATCATGGTTATGGGTGCACAGTTGTAATGCAACACCCATAGCATGTTTAGAAATCCTCCCTTGTCCACCCCTTTTATCAATTTCCTTGGCTCCAGCACGGTCACACCAGTGTCCTTATAGAAGACACAACGCATGAAATAATTAGTCGCTAAGTGGGGAAAGTGCTCTATATCGGACAAATCCCAATCCTATAGATTTAAAAGGGGGATGCATGCTAGGCATGGTCTATGAAATGTGATCTTGTCTAGCAGCAATGGTGTATGCAACGTGACCTTTCTCTCATCAATGTCCTTGGGTACCTTTGCCTTACCTCGGTGCGGAGGAATGTCTTCGAGTAGTTTAGAGATAGCGTCGGACCCTTCAACGTCAACTTCCTCGGCCCCCATGTCAATTTTGTCCCCACCCATATTGATTTCTTCACTATCTTCTTCAGGTTCCAAGTCAACTACCTTTCCCTTCTCCTTTGCGGTGGGCTTTTCCTTCAGCGAGTGTTTTTTGGGTGACACTCACACCCGCGGTGTTGCTTTCTTCTTATCTTTCTTCATTTTCAGACCCTCTTTGGTTGGCTTAGGCCTTAGCCTGGGCGACCTCGGCGATTTGGGTACCTTTGTAGGTACTTCAACACTTGCTATCTCCAAGGTAGCTTCCTCAGCTACCATTGCTTCTCTAGCACTCATGGTTTCTATGGTCACTGACATGATAATAGACAAAAACTCCTGCATTTCCTTTGGAAACGTCTCAAACATTGAACTCGCTATCAAAGTTTCAAAGTAATCACGGTTCATATGTGCCCGAGAGCTCAACACCTCAATTCTCAAAATTCCAAGTGTTTTTCGTTGGGTAGCCACCTATAATTTATAGGAATTTTTGAATTCAAATCTAACCATTCACCCAATAGTTTTTTTATAAATGTTTGACTGGCGGTAGATTTTCAAAGACCTTGCCCTTAAATTCTAACTTAAATGCAGCCCCCCATTCCATAGTCATTTTCCCACTATCAAGTCATGAACAACGACCATAACGGTCATTTTTGGCTTCCCTAAGTGGTCGCTTCTTCGATAGTGCAGCTCCCCATGCATTTCTACTGACACTATGACATTCCTTCACTCCACGGAGTTGCCCAATTACATAGCTCCACAACCCAGGTAGTGTATTTTATAGCCTCACACCTCCTTTTAGATACCTAGAGTGCTAAGATTGTGCTTCCATCATGTAGTCATCTAGCCGGATTGCTGGTGTATGGCTTTAATCGACTGCCATTTACCCTCCTTGGGAATGGATATCCATTCAACTTCACCAACTAAAATACTCCACCATCGGTAATCTCCTTGATGGCATAAGGCCCTAGCCAATGCATCCAAAATTTTCCTGGAAATTTATCAAACTTGTTGTCATATAATAGAACAAATCATTTACCTTAAAGGTGCGCAGTTTGATGTGTCGATCGTGCCATGACTTTTCATGCTCCTTTTGAACTTTCTGATGGAATGTAGCTAGAAATATATCCTCTTCAAGCTCTGTTATATGTATGAGACTCTCCTCGAGGGCTCTAGGATCTACCATTCCTATGAATTCACTATGTGTAGACTAGGTACAATGTACTCAATAGGCATCACAACTTCTACGCCATCAACGAGTTTGAATGACTTTTCTCTAGTCAACTTCTTGAAAGTCATTCTATCAGACCATAGCACGACAGGCACACACACATCCCAGTCATTTCTTTCAGTGTCTTTGCTAGTGCTCTCTCCCATATTTTATTAAACGCTTCCATCATCCCATCAGCCTGTGGATGATATCACGTGCTCTTCTAATGGTAAACTTGAAATTCCTCTGTCATCTCACTGATCATCTCATTAAGAAAATGCATACCATGATCACTCATTTAAATTTTTGGACAACCAAACCTTGTCAGTACGTGCTCAAAGATGAATTTTGTTGTTGTCTCAGTTGTACAATCCTTCATAGGTTGCGCCTCTGTCATCTACGTAAGTACTCAGTCGCGGTGATGATGTACTGTGCGCCTGTCTTCTTTCCTAAAGATTGAATTTGTCCCACAAAGTCAATCACCCATTTATCAAGGGGATGTAATCATACCTGTGGTTTCAGTTGCAGCTCATCCCTACGTAAGGGTCTACCAGTCCTTTGGCATGCGTCGCATGCCCTACAATACACTTTTGAATCCTTATGCAAGGTCATCTACCACAACCCAACGCGTAGAATATTTTGTGCTATTGCTTTTTCTGCATAATGACTTCCCACGTCTCTGCCATGAGCCTCAATGAGGACAGTGTTTCATTCAAACTTTGGCACAAAACATCGTAATATTTCATCTGATCCCATTTTATACAAGTGCCTTGCAATGACAGAAAAGTTTGTCGCGGGCACCACAAGTTCCTTCTACTGTTGACCTGTATATCCTTCTGGAGTCATTCTTGTAGTCAAGAAGTGTATAATATATTCAAATTGGTTGTCCGCGATGCGCAATGCAAATGGTTACGCATTATGTAAACCTTCTTCCAAATTAGTAGCCTTTTCTCTAGTTTCAATGCACGACAGATGATTCGGTCCTACATTCAATCATCCTAGTTTCACAATGACTTCAAAGTTATATTTGTCGAATGACAACAACCACCTGCATATATTGCCCCCAAACATAGCCTTGTTGACCAGGAATTTCAATGCATAATGGTTTATATACATCTTAAAATGTCAGCCAAAAAGATAATGCCTAAACTTCTAGAGCACGTACACCATAGCTAATCCTTCGCGCTCTGTTATGGAATAATTTTTCTCAGCTTTGGACAACTTGCTACTTGCGCATGATATAGGAAGATCCAACTCCCCTTCATCAGCCTGTGTCAGTACCACTACATGGACATGAAATTCCTTCTTCCAATCGAGGAAGTCTAGGATTACCGCGGTGACCATTTTCTCCTTTAGCACATCCATGCTCTTCTGGCATTCTTCATTCCAACAGAATGTAACATTTTCCTTTAATATTTTTTCCATCGACATGGTGATCTGGGCATAGCTCTTGATGAATTTCCTATAGTATCTTGTATGCCCCAACATTGCTCGCAATTTTTTCACACTCATTGGTGCTTCCGAATTTATTATGACCACGAATTTTGCAGGGTCTACCATCAAGCCTTCTTTGCATACCACATGACCCAGCAAGATCCAAAAAGGTACATAGAACAAACATTTCTTCAAATTGAGTGCTATCTGGTACTTCCAGCATGTATCTATCATCAAGCGCAGACTTGCCACATGGCGCTTTACCAATCAAAACACTGTCCAACTTTCAAAGTATATGTCCAGAAATTTGTGAATGAAATCCTTGAACATCGCAATGACTATGCGTGAAACTATCGTCGATGCGTTCTTCAGCCCAAAAGGCATCATCATATACTAGAATAATCCCCATTTAATCACGAAGGTCATCTTACTTCTATGCTCTAGTGTGATCTTGATTTGATGGTACCCAGAGAACCCATCACTGAAGGAATATGCTTCTTGGCAGCAATTGGAAATTGTTTGTCGCATGTTTCCCAACTACCTAACAGGTAGCACACCATAGCATGGGCCCTTTACCTGGCCCTAACATAGCTTCTGGCCTGAGAGGCATTGGTATTCCTGCTGCAACATAATTTGTGAGAAATGAATGTTCATCTTTGTCATGCCCCTAGCTTTTTCACTTTAGGCACTACACTTCTTCGCGCACCTCTCGCCAAGCTGTTCTATCTTTTTTCATACTCTGCATTTCAAGGCAAAGGTTCTGTAACTGCGCATGAATTTGGTAAACTCCCAGATTATCATTTTGCATTGGTGTATAGCACAATCTCATCGCGATTTCAAGAGCTTCCCTTCGGGTCCCAATCTTCTGCTGTGTTAACGTAACCCTTAGATGGTGGAGGAGGGAGGTCACAAACCATTCGTAGTGCTGCCCATTAGTCAGATTCATCTTAGCCTCATGGATCATACACTTAAATTTCCGATCCAAATCCCAAGGTGTCTCACCAGGCTTCATCATGATCTCTTTGAATCCCACAATTGATTGTGCTTTATACTTAGGTCTACAGAATGCCTTACTCAGTGCAGTTTCGATATCTACCAACATGGACTTCGGGTTATCCGTGCAGTACTTAATGTACCAAGTCAGTGTGCAGTCTTGCAAAGCACTAACCAACATCGCTTTCTTCATTTGGTCATCCGTGATACCCGGAGCTTCGCATGCAGTATTTAGGATGAACCAAAATTGATCTGGATCTTCATTTACCACACCGTTGAACACATATAGATTTACAGAGTTCGCCATATTGAATGATGGCGGAGGTGGCAGTGGTGTGGGTGAGGGTGTAAGCAGTGGAGGTGAATATGGATATGGTGTGGGTGGATGAGGTATTCACGAGAATGCTTGCTTTAGCATATAAATAGCACTCTACAGACAAGATTGTCCTGCTCCCTCATCATCACTCAAAGGAGGTTCAATCAGCGAGCTATATTCAAGGCCTTTTATTCCTCCTTCCATGAAAGTTCTTTCAATTCGCATAGCCCCAAACATCAATGTAATTTTATAACCCACTTTTCACAAAATAACATCTTAATCCAAGTATTTAATGATTTTAAATACTTACCTTGCGGCCCTTTGAAGAAGTGGCGCTCTGCTTTGCTGTAACTAACCAAAGTATCGATCACGAACACTGTCATAAATCCCCCTACGATATGATTGAGCCAATGATTGACAACATGCATGATCTTATCTTTAGAGGCTTCCAATCTCCGCACTAACTCCATGGTCCATACAATCAGATCATCAAGCCTCCACCTTCCCTGGCCCTCTGCCAACTTCATGATCGACTCGTATGGTTCAGTAGGCAAAGAAAAAAAATATTTCATGTATCTCTGTGTACATGTATCTATCTAACCACTATTCTTTCGTCAATCATGGATTCCTATTTTCTTGTGCCAAAAATTCGTGGATCTTTCTACCCAAACAGTCTTCGATCTCTTTCTTAGTTGGATTCCAATGATTTGAAATCACACATCATTTTATGAAGATCCTAGTCCCAATAACAAAACCATTTGTTGCCTTGATGGGCCCTCACCTAGTTTCAACGTTAAGTAGCCATGAAAACCTCTCCACTACTAGCCCTTTGGACATCAATCCACAGAGTGCGAACTAAAGTATCACCTAATGCAGTATGGGGGGATGTAGGAACCAAGTTTCCACACCCTAATATGGTTGTGATGTCGGTTATATGCCCTAACCCTTCTTTCGCATAGACTGATAAGCCCTTTACGACTTATCAAAGTATTTCTCTTCTTCATCCTTCAAGCCTCTTTGAAAATCTCTGATCATCCTTCGCGGACCCTAAATAGATATATCAGGCCCTTACGCGCATATGTAATTACTCTTACTTCTATATTTACTCATATTCTCTTAGATTTTTACTATCTTAACATGTAGTTATAATTGTCATGCATAAATAGATATTCTTACTTGGATTTATATAACAAAGAGAAACATATAGATTCACGCATTAGAGTAGTATTAAAACATAAACCTAGTATTAAAAATAACATAATCGCATTGAGTTAACAAAAGTGAACTACACAGGTAATTCCAGAATAGTTCTCTTTATTAATAATCCAGGTTTCTAGTATAGACTCTGATTACTATGCGCACATAGCTGTAGGAGTCTGCATACTCAATTGCGGACCTCTATGCTAGGCCTCTACAGACTCAGCTGCAGAGCCTCTCCCTGGGCTAAGAATCTTCACTCTTAGCTCTCACAGACCCTTCAACTTACTCATAACTCTACCGAAAACTTACAAACTACCTTAGACTCTTTGAAGGCTCCCTTTTTGTACAATCCCATGGTCTGCAGACCAAGGGTAGATCTCATCAAGCCAAGACAAACGATCTAAACTAAGGGTGGAAACCCTTTTTCAATGTTTACATCTTCGAGCTCCGTTACAACAAAATGTGGAGACTTTACATTCTTTATACAAAAATTTGGGCTTTTAGCACCAAAACTTGGGCTTTTAACAACAAAATTGACCCCAGGTGACCCATTCCCAACATCGTGTAATTAACAAAGCAAGCCCCTGTAAAAAACTGAAAATTTGAACTTGGAAAAAAAAAAATAAAAATTACATACTGAATGCTAACTTCGAATAAAGAAAATTTGGCCACAGTTACTCGCATGGCACAGCATGCAAGTAAATGTGCTCTTTCATTCGAATTCAATCCTTTCCATGCACGTGACCGAGAAAATGTTTCACGAAAAAGTAAAAATTTCTTCAAGAAAACTCTATGGCCAAACGAAACTCATGCTTGATTGATTGACAGAGGGATGAAATCTCAATATGATCCTTTCTTGGCTCCTCTTACTCCTCCTCTTCCCAGTACACAATATATTGGAAGTTCTCTCTTTCTCTTTTCCTCAAAACACAATGACAAAATGAGGAGGTATGTGTTTCTTTATAATACGTTTGGCATATTAGAGAATATTCGAATTTTAGTTTTTTGGCTTGAGAGGGTTTTGGCATTATAATTCTTTTTCTAGTTTACATTTCAATGAGGTTTGGTTAGTGATCCCTTTATTTTCCTTCTTGAAGGTCCTATTTCAATCAATGCGCTTGATGTACATTTTCTTTACTAGAATATAGGGGTAGGTCACTTCTTTGTCTCCACCGCATTCTGACCGTCAATGCTATTTTTAGGCCTTTGTTCCCACCCCATTATGTTCAACTCGTAGCCCTTCTCCTTTATGCACATAGTAGCTTGGTAGTAGTGTGTACCTTCTCATGGATACCCTAGTTATCACCATTTTTCTATCTTGGTGTCCATGTAGTCATTTTATTACCTTTCAAAATCCCTCGTTTTGAACCCCCATGACCTATAATATGAGCCTCGCGTCATCTTCTTCATCGTATTTATGGCCTTTCCCCAAGAAGATTTCACGCTTTATCCCTTGTGATTGCCACGTTTTCTCAGCCTATTTTTGGAATTTGTGCCTTGGTTTTTCTATTCCATCGTCATAGTCTGCTCAACCTACCACTTTCTCTCACTTGGTGTTTTACCCTTTCTTGCAGAAACTGATGCGATGAGTGGTCCTATTAGACAACCTCTTATCATCACTATGTCATGAGTAGTTCCATCATTATGAGAGTTTGTTTCCATCCTTTATACCACTCATTCATTCAAGAGGGGTTTCCTTTAAGCTCCTTTTAGACTCCTTAATTTAGAAGATATTGCTGAGTAAACTTGTCTCCTTCATGCTTGTAAAATTACTTGAAGGATCATCTATCTCATATAATTTTAAACGTTTTCTACATTGATATGGACTAGTTATGAAAAAGGAATACCCTAGTCTACTATGTCTAGGAATTTCTCACTTGTATACTTTTATCTCTCTTTTCGGATCGAGGGACAAGTTTACGAAAAAGGAATTTATAAAAAGAGAAGGGAGGGAATATTTATTTCTATTAATAATCAAATGGAAACATTATTTGCATCACCCTTAAACATGAAAACTGCCTATTTTATTATCTCATAGTTGCGTTTGAGTTAACCCAGGAGTCATACCATCCATATGAGTCTCTCTACTCCTCTGACTAGTTACTCCTCCAATCACATGGAGCATGCCTCAATGGCTCCTGCATCGTTGCGTGATATCACATTTTTCTCATTAGTCATGTTGTTGAGTCACTCTTGTGTCGTGTTGCTATGTGTTCAAGGGATGTCTCAGCCTATGTTAGCCATTTGCAATACCATATTGACCTTTTTTAGTCGAGCATCCTTGTGTCAGTTGTACTTCATCACTTCACGATTTAATCCTTGCATTACATCGACTTGGTATGTTTCATGATGATTGATGGGGGATACATTAAATCCCTCATTCGATGGATGTTCTCCTATCAACTTGAAATCGTTATCTAGGAGCTTGATGTAGGATCTAGTAGTACATTTGAGCTTGTAGACCCTAGTGGAAATCTTCCTCACGATTAACAATGGGTTTACATCATTGGATGTTGATTGGTTGGGTCCACTAGTGTTTCATTTTAGCTCATGATTCACACTTCGTGGAATGTAATAGGTACCTTGGGGTCCCTTTTCCTTATTGATGGATTCCCTTGCATATGATATTGTTTCACCTCATTGGCTGGTCATAATGAATTTTCTATCAGGTTGCATATCATATCATCTATTGGCATGGTGTCCACTCATACCATTGGGGTTATGGTGAACACCCTAGGTTAGGGACATCTCATTGTTATATGTCATCCTTCTGAGGCTCCGTTGGAGTTATGTATCATTTATCTACTTTGAGGACTATCTCAAGACACTTCTTTATTTCCCATGTGTCCATAGTCCTACTGATATATCTTATGACATAGATCAACATCGTATTTGCTTGTGGTTATGCTGTATTTATCAAGTCACGGATCCATAGTGTATTTTATGGTGGCCATGCTCATTATCTTCTTCTGACCAATAATGTGTATGCTTATCTCAGTGATGTATTAGCACATATGATAATTTAGCTCTAGAGTCCTCTGAATGACATCTGTGTCTTTGTCTGCTCACTCTTATTTCTACCTCTGAGATTGATCATAATTTATTTCGGCCATTACCTTCTCGTATGACCTAATAAAATAGGAGAAATCTATTATCAACCCTTTTTTCACCTAGGTTTAGTGTTCCTTAATCATCATTTCCATTTAATGTTTTCCACGCCTTAGACATTAATTGTCTAGTCATATATCCCAATCCCATGAATGGAGGCCTATGAGAGTGACTGGAACCTCCCAATCACTTTTATGCCTTCCTTCTTTGAGTGAGTATAACCTTTTTTAGTATTTTCTATGCCTACAACTGGGGATGTCTTCTATAGTGTCTTGATCCTTAGGATATTAGTTTGACTCAACACTTAGTCAAGCTAAACATGACTTATCGTTTAGAAATTTCCATGACTTCTCATCGTCTTGATCATCTACATTGATCCTCTTGGGATGTCTCTTTTGCCTATTTATACTAAACCATTTGAGAGGGCCAGGCTAGTTTTTGGAGAGCCGAATTTTGTGAGAGATAGATATATTGAGTCTATTCTAGCATTTTGCTACTAGAGAGCTAGCTTGTGAGGTTATTATTCTTAGGTTATTAATATTCATGCTCATTCCCTTGTCATAGAGGGAAGACTTTTCCAGATCACGTAGAGGAATATTTGAGGTGAAGATATAATGTTGTAATCTAATTTTGATCTCACATTAATAGAAATACATCTTCCTTCCCCATATTCATGTGTATTCAACAATTCTTCATAGCTTTTTATGATGCTTTGATCTAACAATCTTCGGACGAAGGTCACTTTTGGTCTCTATATTCTTGTAGTTGTATGTAGGTATCGATATTAATTGCAAATGATGTATACCTCTCAAGTGGAGCACGGGAGTCTGCATCAGACTCAACATCCTGCCCCAACCTCCAAGAAGGTCAGGTGCACACATTTTCCCTTATAACATCTGGGAATGTTTTATTTATACTTCATTGAACATTGGGTTGCGAGTCAATTATAGATATATTTTCTATTTTCATTTTTGTTTTTGGGTATCTTATTCCGATGAGCAATTGTATACCAATAATTCCTTGCATATAAATTTTGACACAACAAATGCCTTAGAGATTAACACCTAGGCCCATCCCTTCATATCCTCTCTGATGAATTATATTTGAACCAATCCCTATAGTTTACTTTTCAAATGCAAAAAAAGCACCATCATAATGAAATTATGAAACTCGAGAATCACCAACACTATTTACCTCAGTTTCCAATTCTAAAGTTGGTGATGTTGGCTTCAGTAAGACTTAGTTTCTCTTCAACTTTTCCAAGGGATCTCACATGGCTTGTAGTTGAAGCTGCAATCCATGCTTCTACTCTTCTCCTTATCCTAAAAGTTTCCTCAGTTTAAAATTCTCTTCTTGAATGCTTTGGGTATATCCTCATGTTCTTGGATACATGTAGTCTTGGGTGCTCTTATAATATTTTGTGCAACATTTGCTACAATATTTTTCTCATTTCTTAAATCATAACCCAAGTCAATTGGTCCATCTCCCACAATCCTAATAGTGGTGATATTGATGTCATCACCTAATTTAGAACCTATGCCAATTCATCCAACACCTTAAAATTCAGAAGTTGTGACCACCACTTGATTGTATGAATCAGATTCATGGCCTTGTTGTATAGTAGAAGTTGTGTTATGTTGCCCTTTTCTTACATTCCTATTTATCTTCAATTTTTTATATAGTTGTGAGAAAGTCTCCTTATCATGTTGTTATTTCTTGGAATGAGTGCAAGAGGGATTTGATTCCTTTTCCTTTTTCACTATTGTCTTCTTCACATGGTTGTCTTGTTCATACTTTACCCTACTTTCAAAGTGAATGGATTTGACAATAGTCAAATGAGGAGTAGTGGGTTCAAACAATAAAAAATAATGGAAGAGATGATTATGTAAAGAACCAACATATTTAATAAGAATATTCGGTGAATTTAAATGAATCCTGAATGCCAAAGATTGCTTCCAAAATTCCTTTGTCAAACTTTGAAAATTTTGACATTTTCCTAGTTTTGAATGTTCCGATTCTATCATATCTTTCTACTGCTAACCCAACAGATAAATTTATCCTTTTAAAGAAGAAATAAATTTAGAGTAATAAGAAAGGAGTTTACCCACTGATTTCTACCATTCTAAATTTTTCTCTCCTACCATACGAGAATGGTGCCTTCGATTCAAAGAGATGATAACTAGGCCTTGAAATCATCTTCCTCAATCTGTTGAATCTAGAAATACACTTCAATCTCTCTAATCCAGTTTTTTAACTTTTCTGCATTATATTCTCCATTAAACATAGGAAAAATAAAACTTTGCATCCAACTTAAAAAAATTCTTTCTAGAAGCATTTTTATTGTGTCTATTAGAATGATGAGAATCTAATGATAAAGAAGATGAACATTCACTTGAAGATGGAGATGTAGGGTCAAGAGGTTCTCCTCCATTTTCATGATTTACTGAAGCATTGTCCTCTAGTTTCTCTTCCTTCTGATTTTCCTTCTTTGCCAATTTTTTCTCGTAATGTGAAATTAATTTTTCTACCTTATCTACCTTGGTGTGGAAATATTTCCAGAACTCTTCCCCACTCTTGGTATGAACAACATTATCTTCTATTTTCCTTCTTTGTGTTGCATGTCCAACCTCTAGATCAAAGTATTTATGTTTTCCTTCTCCCTATTTGAGTTTATACCTGTTTATCATGTACATTCACAATTCACATAAGCAAGAAGACCACTAAGATACCAAACTTGGTCTAGGATCTCTGATTTATCAACTTTATCTAAGATATTTTATTTGGTTGATGTTAGCATAATGACATGAAAGAGCATGTGAAAACCATGTATGAAAACACATATATAAGAATACATTTAAAGGGAATTATAAAGATAATGCACACAATGTTTGATAATTAAGTTCATCAAATGTAGACTTTGTCTCCAGGCTCTCCTTAACTAGTGGGGAGGTCACTTCATTCTTGTCATCAAAAGGAAAGAAAGAACATAATTGATCCGGATCCTAGTGGGAGGTGCCCAATATCTAAAAAAATTGAAATTAGAGAAGAAAAGAGGAGAACACGCAGTAAACAAATCCCCAAAGAAACGTTTTTTTAGTTAAAACAAGGAATAATTGTAAAATCAACATTGTGGTGCACAATCCTTCCTTTTGCAAAATTTTACTTGTTACTTATAGCCTTTTGTTTTGTTACAATACCAAAAGTAAACTCCATCGGTAGGTAAATAATATGGTTGAATAAATACCGTGGGTGGATGTCACTTACAATAGCATGGGTAAATTCCATTAGTGGATAAATACCATGGCACAATGAATACCATGGCTAGATTCCACTTACACTACCATGGATAAATACCATGGGTGGTTGCCACTTACAATACCATGGGTATATTCCATGGGCAAATGAATACCATGCGTGGATGTCATTTTCCTTTTCGATCATTCCTCCCTCCATAAGAAGCAATAGTCCCCATTGCATGAAGTTCCCTCTTGAGAAGCCTCTGTTGAATATGAAGATCCACTGAAGAGAAGGGTTTTCTATGGTTAACCAATAACCATGATGAATGGAGATTTGAGGATAGAGATACCTTGTAATTCTTGTGATGAACTGTGATCCTAGTAGTGTGAGGCCTTGAAAATGGACTTCAATGAATCATGGGTTTATGGATGCCATAACAATGAAAAATGAAGATCCGAGGGTAGAGATACCATTTAATTCTTATGACCAACTATGATATTAATAGTGTGTGCCTAGCAAATGGACTTTGAAGACAAGGGTTTTGTGTGGTTGATCAATAACCTTGATGCTGACAATTGATGAAGTAGAAGGTGTCTACATAGCTTGGTGTGGGAGGTAACGTATCACAAGAACCAAATTCAAAGTTTCTATTGAGAAACTGATCAATATTTAGTAGGTGCCTACTAAAGTAGGGTGGGATGGCAGGTCTCCAAATGGAACCCACTATAAAATGTTACTCCAGATATAAAAAATCATGGTTTCTGGATGGGGTATAGAACCAAGCCACACTATATATGTAGCTGAACTATAAATGTGCTGCAAAGTTGTAATAAAAGTTTCCATGGGTGTTGTATATTCTCCTATCAATAGAGATGTTGTGAAACCTTCTTTCACATTATAGACCTGTTGCTAAAAATTTGTTGAAAACGTCTCCTACATGTGATGACAACAAAATCCCTCAAAGACCCATTTGAGGTATTGAAGAGATATTTCTATTGATATAATAAACTTCAAATTTCATGACCTATGGAGTGAAAAATTATTGTATTAACTCATAGTACACGCGGTTGCTCAACATTCTAGACATTTGTAACTTCAATTGCTCATATCTCTCAAACCAGGAAACAAAATCAAATTTCGTCTAAAACCTATTGCCGATAATGGAAAATGAATTCAAATAAGATATTTTGCACCTTCTATAATTATATATGGAGGTCTTAGAACTTGCATTAACTTTCCTGAAGATTGCTAGAAAATTTTGAAAGTGTAATATGCTTTAAAGCGTCATTCCCATGGAGTCGTGACCTGAATCTGATACCATTGATCTAGATCTTGGGGCGTGGCCCCCAATATCTAAAAAAATGAAATTCTAGAATAAAAGATGAGAACACATAGTAAACAAAACCACACATAAAATTGTTTTTATTAAAAGAAAGAATAATTGTAAAAGCTATGTTGTGGTGGACAACCTGTCGTTTTACAAAATGTGACTGGTTACTTATAGGCACTTTTTGGTTGAAATACCATAGATAAATTCCATGGGAGGGTCAATAAAATCGGTGGATGTCACTTATAATACCATGGGTAAATTTCATGGGTGGATAAATACCATGGGAGTATGAATACCATGGATTGATACCACTTATAATACCATGGATAAATACCATGGGTGGATTCCACTTACAATACGATGGGTAAATTTGATGGGTGGATGAATACCATGGGTGGTTGTCATCTCCATTCGTATCGATAAAAAATACGTCATTATAATTCCAGCCTAAGAGCGATTTAAAATTCAGTTTCTTAGATCATAGTAATCATAGTTCAAGTAAAGCTATCCCATCCTCCTAATACTTTTGAATATAAACATGACCTACTTTTGAGAGACACATTTTTTCTAGAACTTTCTGACCAACAATTAATGATGAAGGATGGTTTCTAGCATGTGAAGAAATTTAATCAACTAATAAAACACTCATAAAATAAATAGCAGAAATACACCCAAACCAGACATGGTAGAAAAGGCCGGAGCCTCACTCTATTATATTCCTCACACTCTCAATGTAAACCAAATAGTGGTACTAATACAAATAAATACATGAGGAAGTTTGTCTCAAGGTAGTATGTCTATCTTGGACACTATGGTTGAGAAAATATCTCAACAACACACTAATCTAGGAGCCTAACTAGTTAGAGAGAATCTCTCAACCAACTAGGCCTAAACTAACTCCTACCCATGAGGAAGAAACTCAATCTAGAAATGTAGGATTAAATCCTAACTTTCATGATTTTAATTAATTTAATTATTTGGACTTAGAATTGTTTTAACATATGAGTGTGAGGCTAGCATTCCCCCTCACAATGATAAGTCCAAAATAAGAACCTGGTACAATTTCCAAGTCGTCATGCTGAAAGTATTCATCCTAAAAAATCGCTCCCTGAAAAACACCGAAGCTGGATGATGAAAAAACACAAATCTCAAGATAACATGAGTCAATAGCAAGTCCGACTCATCTTTGAATTTTGCTTGATGACTCCATCACGTGCCAAGTTGAAAATGGATCCATCTAAACTTTCATTTCAATTAGCATCCTTTGTCCACTGACAAAATTTTGATGATTCCCACTGGAGAATTTTCTTGTCCACTGAAATAATATTGAGAACGCTTGCTACGAATTTGTTGATGTCAAAGCTACTCACTATTGTTTGTTGAAAACTACTCACTATTTATTTTGTTGTTGAACGCCCACTGGCTAATTTGTTGATGATTCCCACTAGATGATTTGAAGATGCCCACTGGCTACTTTCGATGATGTTGTTGAGACTTTCAGTCTCACAAGCACCTTCAATTCCATTATCATTTCCCCCCTCTGTTAGTTGAGAGAAGAGACAATTATTTTCACTTTATTTCTGAACTCCCCCCATTCAGGTGTAGGAGAGTTTCACCATCTTCATTTTACTATAGAATTGGTCTTCGTGTGAGATTGAATACTTTGGTAACACATAGAAAATTGTTTCACTATAGATGACCACTTCCAAGGATCAATCCATGAGTAATTGTTATTCACTCTGGATGGTTGATTTCACTTGCATCATCTTTCAGATGAATGATTTTTCTTGCCATAATGGTGACAAGGATGGAGGTCAAAAAAATTATTTTGCATATGGCCATTTCGCTTACAATGGTTACACTTAACCATATTCTCATCACTGTCTAGAAAACCAACACTTACAAACTGAATTGGCTTTGAGAAATATGGAAAAAACAAAGTGTTTTCTTTGTTGTATCATAGGCCATGTCGATCTTTCTTGAAGGAAATTTCTTCCCAAAGTCTAATCACCTATTTGGAAAGACTATCCTGTCATTTTTCTTCATACTTGTGGATGTTACTAACATTTTTTCATTGATTTATTAAACCTTCTGTATCACACTGTGCATCAAGCATTAACAATTTATCTATTTGACATGCTACATCAATTTGTCTTTTGTACTACTTGTTGCATCATTAAGTAGTACAACGAGTTGGATAAGATCATGTGTGTCATAGCTAACATCAACTTGTCTGATTAGTTCATCTGTGTCACATCTTTCATTAATATGATGAATAATATCACTTGTATCACAACTTCCATTTGATGTTGTGATGAGGTCTTTTATGTCACAACTTGCATCTATCTTCTCTACACCATCTACATCTAGTAAAACTTTCTTTTCACTTAACTTAATTGGAAGTGTGTGAGTGAGTTTTTGTTTCACTTCAAGCTCAATTTGAAAGTATTTCACTACTTCTAATGTACTAGTCATTTGATTGATTAAGGTTTGATTATGCTTCAACTTCCATTCCAGTATTTCAACTTTGTTCTGTAACTCATGATTGCAATATTTCAAATATTTAATCTCCATTTCTACACTTTGAAGATGTTTTCCTCCCTTAACCATGTTGTTCTTTTACAAGTTCACTTGAACCTGCTTTAATGAATTTCACGCTCGCTTGATTTTCTTCAATTAACTTCACACTCGCTTGAATTTTGTACAAGGATGACGGTGTCAGATACCACCGAAAATGCACCCAATGTCTATAATGACAAGTTCAAATGATATTGAATCAATTGATTCACTTAATTGACTTAGTTGAGGAGAATTGACTCACCTTACCTCCTATAAATTCACAATTTTGGTGTCGGTTTCGACAGAGAATGCTCCTTTACAATTCAACTCAATTTTATGTGAATTTGTTTACAAGTTAACTTACAAAAAATAGATTTATTTGAAATTTAGACAATGACTAAGTGTCATTGAATGTTGATGTAGACTTTGCCTTGGAATGCTTGAGTTTTTAGCTTTATTAACTTGATTTACCTTGAGGGAATTTGCTTGTTGATGTAGAATGCTAATGTTTCCAACTTTGATAAAATCTAATGATGTCAATTTTGTTTATGTGTTGTAGTTACGCAAATGCATGTGACTGTTTGTAGTTCACTTGATTACATAAGCTTGAATGAAAATGATTGTGTGCATGAAATTCACTAATTTTTTGTGTGCTATAGGTGTAGCATATTAGAAGGATACCACATGAATGTTAGTGTCAAAACTAGACACAAAACAAAAACAATATCAAGAATCATGCACGATCACAAACACTCTCACAGTGTACCTAAGATCCCCTTATTCATTTTCAGGTGGATCTAGGACACTTCAGCGCCACAAAAGAATTATGTCTTTATTAAGTATTGAAGTACATCAACCTTTCATCTTTGAGGAAAATTGTCTACAAAATCTGGATGTTCACTTAGTCAATCTCTCTCAAAGTAAAATATTACTTTGGAGTGCAACAATGACTTTGTGTAAAAAAATTCACTGATCACTCCAAATACAAAATATGGCACTTTATATGTATTTATAAAGGGTCGTGCATTATGAAAAAAATGAATTTATGAAAATGATCACTTTTCCGTAAAAGATTTGAGTAAAGTTTATCTAATGAACACTACACATTAACCAATATTCACTTACTAGGACACATATCTCCATCACAGTTGTATCTCCATTGCTCCTCCACACAGGTTCAAATGTCATGTTTGTTTGTAGAATCAAAAACTATTAAAATTATTCTTCTCTCTTTTAATCTGATGGTGGGAAAATAATTTTGGTAGCATTCATTCACATTTGACTAGATTATAACCATGATTGGCAGCAGAGATCTATGCTAGGATTTTCTGGGGTTGTGAATGGACTTGCTCTGAGATACTTTAGCAGATGAATATGGCAGATTTTACGGCCTTCTGTTGCACAACACTGATTGTAACTCAACATCGAATGAGTGCCTTTCAAATATTCACATACAGTGATCATCACTCCATCATGTGCTAGGTACATTGATTATTAAGTCACACTTTCAATACAATTAATTAAGTTCTCCAACAAACAGCTAATGTTGATTTCATACCTCTCTGAAATGGTGGCTGGGAATTGAACTCATGATAACCACTTTCTGCTACCAGAATTACCAAATGTAAGACAATTGTTTCTTTGCAGTTGAATTTTTAAATTTAACTTCAATTTCTGCTCCTTCACTCTCAAAATACTAAATTAATCAATCAAACAAATTTCTGCGATGCATATTGGAATACACTCTTTGCAATGGAGGCACTAACTAATACCTAAACAATTTGAGCCTCAAAATTTATGTAAAAATCACGTAATTATCGGTGAAGAATCATCCTTGTAGCAGTATGAGTGCGAAATGATCATATATTCTCATATGAATCTAATCCATGGTCTTCTAGATACTGAAGAAAGCTTTCTCAAAGATGCCTCAGATAGATTTAATAATAGAGTGTCATCAATGCATCTTCATGAAAGTTTGGAAAGGGCCTGTTGAATCCATTTCTAAAGGCATACCACATGTGGAGGCATGCAGGAAGCATGTGAATGCAACATTTCAACAAATTAAGCCTGATGTTGCCTGAAGGATATTCTAGTCCCCCATGAAGAATGTGAGACAAAAGCGACTGCTAGGAAGAGGATGATTTTCAGCATTTTGTTGACTGCTCCAACAACACGCTAATAAAAAATTTATACGCGCAAAATACAATCTATCCAAAAATTTGACACCATCACAACTTAGGAAAAATGTAATTTCTTTAAAAAAAAATGGCTACCACTCTCTCACCACAAACACACAAACTTGAGGGATGCTAGAAACACCCAACCATCGACAACAACACGACCTCTCCATGACATGGTTGAGAAAGCGATCAACCCAAAATCCATCAAAACAAAACCTTCTGTAAAATCCATTGCTCAATAAAATGTCACAAAATGCCACTTAAAAAAATGAACATGACTACACCTTTCTCAACGCAATTTCCAAGTAGTATTGACCCACTTTTGCAATAAAATCAGACTGTCCTAGTTTTCATGTGTTGTATTGAATCAATGAGTTCTCTCTCAGTTTTAAAATCTATATCCTAAACACTTGACTTCAGATTTCTTCTCTCGATTTCCATGCCCAAGAACTCACAAATCGAGTTCATATGTCAAACCCTTCAGGCAGGTATCGAACTCAACACTGTTTGCTCCTTAACAATCTAAAACTGCAATGCTCCTTAGGCCCAAATTATGAATTCACTCAATGATATGATAGTAGATGAAGAAATTTAATCAACTAATAAAAATCTCATAAAATAAATAGCAGAAATATACCCAATCAAGACCTAGTGGAAAATGCCAAAGCCTCACTCTATTATATTCCTCATACTCCCAATGTAATCCAAATAATGATAATAGTACAAATAAATACATGAGGAAGTTTTTCTCAAGATAGTACATCTATCTTGGACACTATGGTTGAGAAAATATCTCAACAACACACTAATCTAGGAGCCTAACTAGTTGGAGAGAATCTCTCAACCGACTAGGCCTAAACTGACTCCTACCCATGAGGAACAAACTCAATCTAGGAAGGTAGGATTAAATCCTATGTTTCGTTATTTTATCTAATTTAATTATTTGGACTTAGAATTGTTTTAACATATGAGAGTGAGGCTAACAACACAATGTACTTTCCTATTTTTCTAGTGTAATTTTGTCACTCCTATCAAGGGTTATATATATATGATAGGTTGATCACTTGATTGAGTAATAATGTTTTACATACATAGTTATATTTCCTTTTATGTTTATGTATGTCAGATTGATTACTGGATTGGCGAATGGTGTTTTATATAGTTATATTTCCTCTTATATGTGGCATCATTGATCATTTGTATTAGATGCTTTTGGTTAAGTTAAATGTTATACACATGTTTTTCTGTTTGTATCTGATTTATGAAGCAGGTGTATGACATGGATGGTGATCCATGATTGAGACACATATACCCATGGATTCTTATGGAAATGCGGAATAGATGGCTAATTATGATTTATGGATGATACATGATTTGCGTGATTATATATGACTAATATTGTACTAAGCAGGATGTGGTAGGGTAACTGGTCATTTTCCAACAAGGATGTCCAATTATGTATGACTCTAGAAGTCATTTCTTCAAAACCAAAATGACTGTGGAAGCCATGCACCATTCTAGGTAAAATGTGATTAAGTTATTTTCATTATGAAATTCATTTGATTCCTTTGGTCTATGAGATTGTAATGTGTGCAGGTCTTTGAACAAGGCCTTACCAATGAACCATCAGATGGGTAAAAGCTCACAATCAATACCATAAGGTGAAACACAAAGTTTGAAAGCATAATAGATGAGAGGGCATGGAAATTAGAGCGTGGAGTCCTAAATCCAATAAAGATAAAGACATGGAGTCTTGTATATTTAGGTTGTGGAGTCCTGAATATTTAAAAAGATGAAGTTGTGGAATTTTGGATCTTTGGAGTAGATCAGGGCTCGTAGTCCTCAATCTACTAAGCCACGAAGAAGCATGAAATAGGGGTGTAGAATCCCTATTCTCCAGAATAAAAATACCACTCATGGATGGATTTGCTTAAATAAAATTTCATTCTCACAATTTAGTAATGACTTTTTAAAAATAGAAAGTCATGTCTAGCATCTCAAGCATGAATTTCCAAAAATAGTAAATCACATTACATAAATTGGTAATCAAGAGAAGTTGAAGAAAAATAAATTAACTTATCTTTAATCAATCCTAATCGTTCAATCTCGATTGCATCCTCAATATTATTAATATTATTATTATCTTTTACGAGACTATGATATTATTATTAAAAAGGAATTACAAGTCAATTTTATCTACTCCATCAGTTCACACATCCCCTTCATGACTCTCATGGATCTATGTATCTCTCTCTCTCTCTCTCTCTCTCTCTCTCTCTCTCTCTCTCTCTCTCTCTCTCTTTTAAATAATTCGTTATACTCTATTTCGTGCACTCACCAAAGAATGACATATTCATTTTCACTCATTATAAATTTGTCATAAAATGTTCCTATTACGCTCTCTTTAATGCATATGTTACACTCTACTTAACTAAGGGATGCATACATCTCCTTAATGGCATAAGTTACACTCTTCTAAATGGAATCGAATACATGCACATTACTCCTCCTTTATGACAAGAATTGGTTTCTCCTCCTATATATGAGTCTGATGTATTCTCACTTGGGGATTATGAGGCCAAGAGTGGAAGAGACTTGAGGAAAATAGTGAGAAGGAGAGGTATGGAGAGTAGCCAATTGCTTCCATAATAAATCTAAAATTATTGTTAAAATCCTAAGATCTCTAGCTATTGAGGTTGGTTGTGAGTGGTATTGAGAGGAAGTGAAAATTTTCTTCCTTAGTTTGCCTTGCAAATCTCTCTACTATTGTATTTTGGTACTACTTGTGATCTTTTCTAGCTCGGGGCTTCTAGGGGGATAATTTCTTCCTAGATATGGTTGGGAGGAAAACCCTGTGGTTCACAATGAGTTGGTAAGGATATTGGATCTAGAGCAAACTCTCATTGGAGCTGGAGCATACTCCCATTTTTTTGAGTTGTATAAATTCACTGCGAGGTATGTTGATAACATTATATTATGTTTCCTTTTGTAGTTGATTACATGGCTTTTCTTATTTGGTTGTTGAATGAAACTTAGATGTATATCAAATGCTGCACAATAAATGTTGAAGGAATTTTGCAATAATTGTAGTTTATTTTGTGTAAGTTTTTTTTTTTCATACAATTTCATTGCAAGTGGATTTACATCATGTCTTAATGGCTGAAGCATTTAGGATATCATGAGTTGTATGAAAACATGTTAATAGCATAAATTTGGTTCTTCCTTCTCTTTTTATTGTTGTAGATAAGTTTACACAATATATGTTTGACAAAAGGGATAAATGAGATAGTATGAATTTGTTTTTGGTTGTGGTTTTAAATAATCACATTTCTGGGAATTTTTGTTTCAATTTATTTTAACTTCACGGGGTATCTGTACCCTATGGCCATGTCGCCGCAACTTTGATTTCAAAAAATAGAGTTTTAGAATCCGCTTCTATATTTTACAGATCTGTTGCTGCTAACTGGTGGTTTGTCTTGCTGCCTTTTTTTTGTAGTTGTGATTTACCTGGTAATCTCTTTTTATGAAACTAGTTTGTTATATAAAGTTGGAATTATAATATTAAAGTATCAATGGTTAATAAATTGATAGTTTAATAAACTTGTGACTATTTGTTTGATAGCTTAATAGATATCAGCTTTTCTTGTGACTACTAACCATTGTTCAAAATTTTGAATGGATGTAGTTACATCACTACGAGTTATTTGTACAAATTCATAAATATTTATAGTCATTATGTTCCTAAATTTTTGTATATGCACCAATCAAGATGGATGACAATTCTACTTATGTATTATTTCCACTTCTTGGCATTACTAACAAAGAAAAATAAATTATGTAATCTTAGATTCATGTTAGTTAATTTTGGTGAAATTGCGTTCAGGGTTATGGTTGTAAGTGTTTGAAAAAATGCCTTAATGGCTATACATTTCATGCCTACAAATTATTTGACATAATGGTTCAATGGTTGTAGCTAAGTACATCTATGAATTGTCTATAAGAATGACTAGGTAAATTTAGGATTTGCAACCAAGGTGTTTCTAGAAATATCTCAAACATGATGATTCTATTGAATTAAAAACCATGGAAGGCAAATTGGTTAGGTGGAATTTTGTAATTGTTAGGTCAGATATGAATTCATAATAATTGGAAAACACTCATTTAGAAATTGAATTATCTTGTTTTTCTTCCCTTTGTTTTACCAAAGAATTCATAGGCATATTATCTAAAACAAAATCAAATTAGTCACTCTTAAACATGTTTAACTGCAATAGACTGAAAATTTACCTTATTGGAAATTTTTTTGTAAAGATTGATATTATTTATCCCACTAAAGACTCTATCATTTAAATGTGATTTTAAGACTTATGGTTGTAAGTTTCGGATCTTGAGGAACCATGACCCTATAGCCTTAATTATAAATTTAATATTACCATCGGTTAGTTTGTTAGTAGAAATTAGTATGTAGTGTGAAGAATACCAATAAAAATAAATATAAAAAATATAGATATATGAACTTGCATTAACTTTTACATCTTAAAAATTTAAACTTAAATTGCATTTTGAGTCAGCCTTACTATAATACTAATGGTTGCTAAGGTGGAACCTTACATATGGTATCGAAGCCAAGTTAAAACTCTAGGACCTAGGGCTTTCCTGCTAATATTTATTTACATACCTAAATCTTTCCTTGGTCATGTTAAGTAATCATGGAGAGAACATCAAGGAGGAGGAAGGAAGTCTCATCTCCACCTCCCCAAGATAAATAATCTGAGAAAATATCCATCGGAGAGGTAAGGGATATGATGTTATCTTTCCAAAATATGATTGAAGTCTTGATTAGTAGGGTTGGGGGAAATCCTTCAGTTCCTGGTTCTTCATTCCAATTAGAGAGGTAAGAAATACCATCTCATGGAGATGTACATAGAGAGTTGGAAAATGTTAAGCTTCCTATCTTTAAGGGTACCACAAAAGGGGGGGTAGCAAAAGCTTGGTTGGAAAATATTTGCCTATGTTTTGAGTTGCAGAATTATTCTAGCAACCAAAAGGAAAGTTGGCTATATACCAACTTAAGGATACTGCACTATTATGGTGTAGGAACATAGAATCCAAATTTGGATACTCCATGCCTACCTTGACATGGGATCAATTTGAAGAAGAATTTTGAGCAAGGTACCTTTCTGTTGAATACTTGGAGAGGAAATTGAACGAGTTCCATGGTCTTAAGAAAGGAAGTAAAAAATCCTTGAATATGAAGCACGATTCATGGAGTTTCTTAGATATGCTAGCCATCTAAATACCTAAGCCCTCAAGGTAAAAAACTTTTTGTATGGATTGAATCCTCTTATAAAGGAAAAGGTGTGCATTTTGAGGCCTACTACGTTGCATGAGGTAGTGCAAAAAAAAATTATAGCCGAGGAAGAATTATTGGGGAACAAAGGGGGGATAAAACCCCAAATCTATCATTCCATGGGAAACCTCCTCGAAAGGGAGGTTAATATTTAAGACATAATTCAGGTGGCTCACATCGTCAGGGAATTCAAATGAATCATAAGTTTAAGAACCAAAGAAATAACCCAAGGCAACATCTTCAGCAAGGTAATGCTCGCACTCAAGAATCACCTAATAAAAGGGTAAAATTTATGAATGTTGCTCCCACTAATGGATGTTGGACTTGTGGAGGACCTCATTATGAGTGATATTGCCCTGAAAAGAATAATAAAGCACAATCAGAGTAAGAAAAAGCCAATGTTAGAGATATGGGCAGAGCCCATAGGATTCATGTAGTTGTGTAAAATCATCAGGTCAAGCATCAGTCTACAGTGCTTGAAGTATGCAGTAAGCTAAATGGTATGGTTATTACTATTTTGATTGATCCTGGTGCAAATGAATGTTTTATTTCTCCTAATTCTTTATTGAAATGTAAATTGGTGGCGATAGAGAAAAATGATTTTGATCAGGTTTAGATTGCCTCAAGGCGATCTCAAAAGGCTGAATGATTAGTGCAAAAGTTCCCTTTAGTCTTTGGAGTGTGTTTCACAAATGTGAATATTTATGTGAGGCCACTTGGCCACTATGATGTGATAATTGGGATGGACTGATTTGAAGTCAACTGGGCTGTGCTCAGTTATCAAAGAAAATCCTTCAATTTTTGAGTGATGAGGGCCAATCTATGGTTACCCATGGGGAAAGGAGACATGTTTCTTTAAGACTTATCTCATTCTTGCAGATGAAGAGAAGTATTAAGAAAATATGTCAAATGTATATTGTAATGACTTTAAATGAGGGAGAGCTTTCGTCCATTGAACAATATCGTTTCCTTTCAGAATTCTTTGATGTCTTTCCAGAGGAATTGCCTAGTTTACCTCCAAAGCGGGAGATTGACTTCTCCATAGAGATAAAGCCTGCTACCAAACCTCTATCCAAAGCCCCCTACCGAATATCTATTGTTGAACTTTGTGAGTTGCAAGTGCAACTTCAAGATTTATTGGACAGGGGTATGATTAGACCTAGTGTTTCAGCTTGGGGAGCTCCAGTGGTATTTGTATAGAGGAAGGATGGATCTCTTCGGCTCTGCGTTTACTACAGGCAATTGAATTGAGTAACTATTAGAAATCAATATCATTTGCCTTACATTGATTATCTATTTGATCAAATGAAAGGAGCCACCATATTATCCAAGATTGATCTTTGATCTGGATATCATCAACTCAGAGTTAAATAATAGGATATTTCAAAAATTGCTTTTCGAACTACTTTTGGTCATTATGAGTTCGTCAATGTTCCTTTTGGGTTAGATAATGCCCCATGAGTGTTTATGAATCTAATGAATGGTGTATTTAGGAATTAGTTGGACAAATTTGTACAAGTGTTCCTCAATGACATCCTAATCTATTCAAAGTTCCCAGAAGAGCATGAGCAACACCTGAGATTGGTGTGAAAATGCTTAAGATTAAACAAATTTATGCAAAAATTCCAAATGTTCTTTTTTCCAATTGAAAATCCATTATATTGGACACATTATCTCCAGTGAAGGAATTGTTGTTGACTCAGCAAAGATCGATGCAATTCTAGAATGGACAACACCCTCTAATGTGCATGAAGTGCGTCGCTCCATGGGTATGGCAGGATACTATTGGAGATTTTTGGAGGGGTTTTCAAAAATAGCTAGCCCTATGACTTCATTGCTTAGGAAGGGAGTATGATTTAATTGGACAAATGAGTGTGAGAAAGCATTTTCAAACCTCAAACAATGTTTGACTACAACTCCGGTACTTAAGGTTCCAGATATGGATATACCATTCATAGTATGTACCGATGGGTCAAAATATGGATTGGGTGTGGTATTATCACAAGATGTTAGGGTGATTGCATATGCCTCTAGGAATTTAAAGACGCATGAGGGAAACTATGCAACCCATGATCTAGAACTAGCATCTATAGTTCATGCCTTATGAATTTGGTGAAATTATATGTTGGGAAGTATTTTTAAATTGAAAATAGATCACAAAGGTTTGCAACATATATTTACTCAAAGTCATCTAAATGCTAGGCAAAAAAGGTGGTCAGAACTCCTAAGTGAATATGATTTTGACATATCTTACATCAAGGGTACATTGAACAAAGTAGTCGATGCACTCAGTCGAAGACAACAAATATTTTCAGTAATTCCATTGTAGATTGATTTATGGGAGCAGATCTTGAGGGCAAAAGATGTATATGAATGGTGCAAGAAAGTTAAAGTTTCTCCTTCTGGGGAGGGAGCTAAGAAAAATAAGGTAGAAGGATATTCTTGTGATGACGACGGTATGGTGAGAGTCATGCAAAAGATTGTAGTTCCATGTCAAGATGGGCTTCATGAGCTCATTTTGAAAGAAGCTCACCATGTAACATATATGGCTCACCCAGGAGTCCAGAAGATGTATGTTAATTTAAAGAAAATTTTCTTTTGGGCAAGCATGAAGAATGATGTAGCAAATTTTGTGGCAAAATGTTTAGAATGTGAGCTAGTTAAAGCAAAACATGGTCATCCAACATGATTGTTGTAGCCGCACAACATTCCTTAGTCCAAATGGGAAGAAATATCTATGGACTTTATTGTTGAATTACCTGAAACAACCAAAAGGCATATCTCCATTTTGGTGGTGGTAGATAAACTTATTAAGAGTGCCCATTTTATACCCGTTAGAGATACTTACAAAGCACCTGAAATAGCACAAGTATTTATCAAGGAGGTGGTTAGAATTCATGGTTTTCCTAAGAAAATCATATTAGATACGACCTCTATATTTACAGGAAGATTTTGGACTAGTTTCCAGGGAGACCTTCAGACACAATTAAATTTCAAAATAGCTTATCATCTAGAGACTGATGGCCAAACTGAAAGAGTAAATTAAGTGTTAGAAGACATGCTTAGAATGTACGTAATGGATCAACAATCTATGTGGGAATATTATCTTCCTCTAGTGGAGTTTTCTTATAATAGCAGTTATCACCTCTCCCTTAGTATGGCACTTTATGAGTTGTTGTATGGAAGACCATGCAGAACACCTTCAAGTTGGGATAGATTAGAGGACAAAATCTCAGTAGCTCCTGAAATTATTCAAGAAATAGAGGAACAAGTGTGTTTTAAGCAAAATATTAAAGAAGGCATAGGAAAGACATAAGAGCAATGCTGATATGAGTAGAATGGATTATAGTTTTAAAGAAGGGGAACTTGTTTTTCTTCGAGTAAAACCTCAGAAAATCTCTATTACATTTGTGAAACAACCTAAGCTCTCTCCTCGATTTTTTGGGCCTTTTGAGATCATTGAAGCGGTTGGACCTATGGCATATTGTCTTACTTCACCACCAGTTTTTCATCATATGCATGATGTATTTCAATTTGAATTTTCAACCATCGCACTCGCCAGCTCAGACGTCGCATGGTGGACCAAGTAAAGGTCCAATGGGACCAGTACAGTCCTAGTTCCACCACTTGAGAAGATGCATCTTCTATGCGTCTTGAGTCTCCTGTCTTGTTTTGTTAAACTTCGGGCCAAGTTTACTCCAAGAGGGGGAGTATGTAGTGTCCTATTTTTCTAGTATAGTTTTGTCAATCCTTTCAAGGGTTATATATATATATATACGATAGGTTCATCACTTGATTGAGGAGTAATGTTTTACATACATAGTTATATTTCATTTTATGTTTATGTATGACTGATTGATCACTGCATTAGGGAATAGTGTTTTACATAGTTATATTTCCTCTTACATGTGGCATCATTGATTATATGTATTACATGGTTTTGGTTAAATAAAATGTTATACATATGTTTTTCTGTTTTTATTTTATTTATGAAGGAGGTGTACGACATGGATGGTGATCCATGATTGAGACACATATACCCATGGATTCTCATGGTTATTCATAATAGATGTTTCATTATGATTTATGGATGATACATTATTTGTGTGATTATATATGTCTAATATTGTACTTATCAAGATGTGGTATGGTACCTGGTCATTATCCAAATAAGATGTTCAATTATGAATGGCCTTGGAAGTCATTTCTTCAAAACCAAAATTACCATGGAAGCCATGCACCATTCTAGGTCAAATGTGATTAAGTTAACTTCATTATGAAATTCATTTGATTCGTTTGATCTATGAGATCATAATGTGTACAGGTCTTTGTACAAGGCCTTACCAATGAACCGTCAAATGGGTAAAAGCTCACAATTAGTACCATAAGGAGAAACTCAAAGTTTCAAAGCATAGTAGATGAGAGGGCATGGAAATTAAGGTGTGGAGTCCTAAATCCAAGAATGATAAAGACGTGGAGTCTTGTATACTTAGGGAATTTAGTCCTAAATATTTAAAAAGATCAAGTTGTGAAATCCTGGGTCTTTGGAGCAAAATCAGGGCGCGGAGTCCTCAATCTACTAAGGCACGAAGATGCATGAAATAGGGGTGTGGAATACCTATTCTATAGAATAAAAATACCACTCATGTATGAATTTCCTTAAATAAAATTTCATTCTCACAATTCTATAATTAATTTCTAAAAATAGAAAGTCATGTCGAGCATCTCAAGCACGATTTTCCAAAAATAGTAAATCACTTTACATAAATTGGTAATCAAGCGGAGTTGAAGAAAAATGAATTAACCTATCATTAATCATTCCTAATAGTTCAATCTTGATTGAATCCTCAATATTATTAATATTATTATTATCTTTTATGAGACTATGATATTATTATTAAAAAAGAATTACAAGTCAATTTTATCTCCTCAATCAATTAACACATCTCCTTCATGACTCTCATGGCTCTCTCTCTCTCTCTCTTAAATAACTCATTATACTCTATTTTATTCACTCATCAAAGAATGGCATATTCCTTTTCACTCATTAAAAATATGTCATAAAATATTCCTCTTACGCTCTCTTTAATGCATATGTTACACTCTCCTTAACGAAGGCATGGATACCTCTCCTTAATGGAATAAGTTACGCTCCTCTAAATGGAATCTAATGCTTGCACATTACTCCTCCTATATATGAATCTCATGTATTCTCACTTGGGGATTATGAGTCCAAGGGTGGAAGACACTTGAGGAAAATAGTGAGAGGGATAGATATGGAGAGTAGCCAATTGCTTCCTTAATAAATTTGAAATTATTGTTAAAATCCTAAGATCTCTAGCTATTGAGGTTGGCCATGAGTGGTATTTAGAGGAAGTGAAAATTTGCTTCCTTAGTTTTCCTTGAAAATCTCTCTATTGTTGTCTTTTGGTATTTCTTGAGAGATTTTACGGCCCGGGGGTTCCAGGGGAAGAAGTTCTTCCTAGATATGTTTGGGAGGAAAACTAGGTGGTTCACAATGAGTTGGTAAGGATATTGGAGTTGGAGAATAATCTCATTGGAGCTACAAAATACTCCCATTTTTTTGAGTTGTATAAATTCACTGCCAGTTATGTTGACAACATTATATTGTGTTTCTTTTTGTAGTCCATTACATGGTTTTTCTTATTTGGTTGTTGACTGAAACTTAGATGTATGTCAAACACTACACGCTAAATGTTGCATAGTTTCGTTGCAAGTTGATTTACATTATGTCTTAATGGCTGAAGCATTAAGGCTATCATGGGTTGTATGAAAACATGTCAATAGCGCAAATTTTATTTTTCCTTCTCTTTTTACAGTTGTAGATAAGTTTTCATAGTATATGTTTGACAAAAGGGATAAATGAGATAGTATGAATTTGTTTTTGGTTGTGGTTTTAAGTAATCACATTTCTGGGTGTTTCTCTTTCGATTTATTTTAACTTCATTGGGTATCTATACCCTATGGTCATGTCACCCCAACTTTGGTTTCAAAATAGAGTTTCAGAATTCGGTTCTATAATCTTCTATATTTTATAGATTTGTTGTTGTTGCCTTGTGTTTTGTCTTGCTGTTGTTTTTTTTGTAGTTGTGATTTACCTGTTAAACTATTTTTATGAAACAAGTCTGTCATATAAGCTTGGAATTATTATTTTAAAGTATGAATGGTTAATACATTGATAGTTTAATAAACTTGCGATTGCTTGTTTGATAGTTTAATAGCTAACAACTTGTTTTGTGACTGTTAACCGTTGTTCAAAATTCCCAATGGTTGTACCTACTTCATTGCAAGATATTTGTAAAAATTATTATATATCTATAGTCATTATGTGCCTAAATTTTTGTATATGCAACAATCAAGATGGATGACAGTTCTACTTATCTATTAGGTTCACTTCTTGGCATTACTGACAAAGAAAAAAAATTATGTGATCTTAGATTCATGTTAGTTAATTTTGGTGAAATTGCCTAAAGGGTTATGGTTGTAAGTGTTTGAAAAAATGCCTCAATGGTTTTACATTTCATGCTTGCAAACAGTTTGACATAATGCTTCAATGGTTGTAGCTAATTACATCTATGAATTTTATATAAAAATGACTAAGTAAATTTAGGATTTGCAACCAAGGTGTTTCTGGAAATATATCAAAGGATAAGCATGATGATTCTATTGAATTAAAAATCCATGGAAGGAAAATTGGTTAGGTAAAATGTTATAATTGTTAGGTCACATATTAATTCATAATAATTGGAAACTACTCCTTTAGAAGTTGAATTATCTTGTTTTCCTTCACTTTGTTTTACCAAACAATTCATAGGCATATTATCTAAAACAAAATCAAATTAGTCACTCTTAAACACACTTAATTGCAATAGAATGAACAATTAGCTTATTGGAAATTGTCGATTGTAAAGATTGATATTATTTATCCCACTAAAGACTATCATTTAAATGTGATTTTAAGACTTATGGTTGTAAGTTTTTGATCTTGAGGAACCATGACCCTGTAGCCTTAATGACAAGTTTAATATTACAATGGGTTACTTAGTTAGAAGAAATTAGTATGTAGTGTGAAGAATACCAATAAAAATAAAAATAAAAAATGTAGATGTATGACCTTGCATTAACTTTTACATCTTAAAAATTTAAACTTAAATCACATTTTGAGTCAGCCTTAGTATAATACTAATGGTAAGGTGGGACCTTACACAAAACAACTAAAATCCACTGATTAGATGTAAAAACTTATTGCACCATTATGATGCTTTTGAAATTATGGTTAAAATGACTGTAAAGTTGACCCCATTCTCACACTATCAATTTTGGCCCCACAGAGAATATTCAAGATTCCTTAGAGATGCTGCATAGAATATTCTTTAAAATATTCTAGGGAATATTCTGCTAGAATATTCTCTATCAAAATTGTGTCCTTCCTAGTTTTACCAGGTGAGGTTCTGAACCTTTTTCCTAGTTGTTCATACCTCGTTCTGTCGGCCATCAATACTTTATGTTCTGCCATGGCTCCCTTTGAATTGAAAAGGAAGGCTCGATATGTATTCCACTCATCTTGGAGTTATAAAATCCATGTCCCATAGTGTAATGGAAAACGGGCATTGGTTAATATGTGGTTGGAATAGGGTCAAATTCAGTAGCTCCATGAACTTGACATGTTTTTTTTTCAAATAAAACGCCATTGACTATTCTCAAAACTCCACATTTGAAATGTTGACAAAATGGCACCAAAATTTAAACTGTCTACTGAAAGTTTCGCCAACCGTATTACTGTACAGAGAATGTGACCTTGTTGGTTTTCATAAGAAATGGTGGAACTTTCATTTTGATATGCCTATATTTAAATTCCCATGGATCCGTTGTTATTGTATAAAACCAACTATTATAATTGGAAACAACAACATAACATTTTGCCTTTTATATATAACCATTGGTTATAGTGGTATCAACTGGCATGTATATTCATTGGATGTTTTATGTGACCATAAAACATTTGTTGTCATATAGTTATAACCATAAATTGACGTCATTTTGTTTTAAAAACCAATCCCAAAAACCATAATGAATTCATTGGGATTTATATGGGGTAATATATATATATATATATATATATATATATATATATATATATATATATATATATATATATATATATATATATATATATATATATATATATATATATATATATATATATATATATATATTGTTAGAACCATATTTATTTCAACCTTTTTTAAATATATATTTTAATAATAAACCATATTCTTCTGTTTTGTATGGTTTTGGGTATATATATTTTGTCTCTTTTCGGACATTTCAATATTATTTTTTTGTCTTTTTGTACAAAAAGAGACAATGAATTGTGACCATGTGTCAATGACTGCTAGGCTAATAATTGGTTTCCACACATGTCATGGGTCCTGCCTATCATGTTGTAGGCCCTCCATTCTTGTTTGTCCTGGGAGCTTCAAAGTACAATAAGTTGGCCATGTATACTCATACTTGAGTGTTTTATGTGCCACTGGAAAAATAATGATAAGCACTATAACTTGGTGATGTATCAATTGAATTTTTAGCACTTTGATTTTTGAGGTTTCATGGAGTCAACTAGATCATTACTTTAGGTAGATTAAAGTGCAGAGTGCACATGAGTACAGAAAATTCAAGAGGATGAAATTTTTTTGGGTATCTCCACTAAGAACTTAGATATACTCCTCAATTATATGTTGTGTCTACATACTTGTTTGCAAATTAAAGTGACATTTTTCAGGCTTGGAATGGTGGATAAGGCTTATGTGTTTGCATAATACTTGGAAAACAAAGGCTAGAAGAGAGGGAAATAAAATTTTTCAAAGTAGAAGGAACAAACAAATGCTTACAAGGAGGGGAAAAGAAGTGAAAAGGATGGTATGATAAAAATAAAATAATATCGATGCAAAGATCTTAGGAAGCACTAAAATGTTTATCGTAATTTATAAGAGGACTACTAGAAATTACATCTAGATATGAACAAGAAGAATGGTAAAAATGATAAAATAAAAGAGAAATATCATAGCCACAGATTTGAGTAATTGGGTGAAAATAAGAGTGTATTTAGATGAGAATAATGGGAATGCATTAGTTAACAAGGGTAGAATATTATTAGCCCTCAACAATGGGAGCATAACAATATGACCCAACTCTTCCGTATAAAAAATAATAAAAGAGGATTAATGCTTTTATGACTAAATTTCATAGGAAAATATGATATCAATAGATCTAGTGAACAAAATTGTATGATAGGTTAAGGACCATCATAACCAATATCCATCAAGATGGGTCAAGAAGGAGGTAGAGATAGAGGTAACCAATCAATCTAAAATTAATGTTGTTATTAATGATTGTTTTATTGGTGAGGTATAATACATGTAGTTCCACATTACGTACATGGATTTGTTTTTATGAGTTCCTATTTGTGGAGAGCCAACTAGTTCTACCTTGTCTAGGATGGAAAATACGTCATTGTTAATGCACACAAGGGAAAGTGAGAGTTTTCACTCGTAAGTACCATTCATGCCAAGCAATTTTTTAGTCCAACAAAAACTTATGTTTTATAATTCTTAAGAGAAAATAAATCTATATAAGAGCCAACAAGAGCAACGGGACCCCAAGACAGCTGCACAAAAGAAAAAAAATCAACAACTAGAAGATTTGATATATGCATACAGGGAAGTGCTTGAGGATCCTATGGGGATAGAACCTAATAGGGAACTAGAGCATGACATGGAAGTGTTTTAGTTATCTCCATTACAAAACATAAATCTATATAGGAAATCCATTTTAGAAAAAACAAGGTGAAGAAGTGATTGTTTTAGTTATTATTGTAGAGTTTTATTCAACTGACTACCTGAACATGGGGGTCAGCCATTATAATTGTGTTAAAGAAGGATGAGGCACAAAAAATGTGTACTAATTACAGAGTGTTAAATGTAATTATGGTCAATATTATGTGCTCTCTATAACATCTCTCCCATTTACATAGATAAATACTAGTAAATATTCTAGAAATACATCATAATTTTTTTTTATTAAGGGACAAATATATTCCATGGTTATCTCCATCATCATACATAAGGTAGACCCTTGAAGTACCAACTCTCTCATTGTTTATGGTGACCAAGAAATGCTTGAAATTTCCATCATAACAACATTTACAAAATGTTCACTTTGTATTTACTCAGAAAGGTGCCCATATTCCTTCTGTTTTTTCATACCTACTATAGTTGCATATATATACATATTGTTGATAAAAAAAAGTTTTATATTTTTCTTAATCAACTCCTTGAATCCCACCAGGGAAAGTGATATAATGGAACAAGGTTTCCCTGAATTTTATGCCTTATGATGTAATGAATTAAAAGAAAATTTGAGTTTTCTTAATTTTAGAATGACTATTTACATGATATGAAGACAGAAAGTGAAATAATATACAAAATTCACATGAAAATGTGAGAAACTTTATAAAAATGCAAGGATATAAATAAACACGTTAAAATTTGCATAGATAAGTTAAAAATTAAAGCATAGATAGTAGCAAAGTAATCATATCTTCAAGACTTCTAGGGTCTCAAAAGATATAGAGCCCCTACTACCTTAAGTCACAACTAAATAAGTTAAAATATTTAAATAAAAATATAAAATCATGGGAGAGTATGCGCATAAAATTTAGGTAAAAGAAACTAAGTCTATTAATAAAAATATTTGTGGCTACAACATAACCATAAAGGCAGGTCCCTATGAAGAACCATTAACCGAATCAATTTATCAAATTTTGCATTGGAAAAAATCATATACAGAAATTCAAGAAAGAAAACAAATAATGAAACAACTTTCAAAACATCTTCAGATGCTTTGGTATAAGCATAGACAACCTATTGTTCTAAAACATTAATAGATGTTAGAACTTATCACGTTAGGTCCTTATACTACTAGTGTAACCCCTTATTGTTATTAGTGCAACCCTCTTATTATATTATTGTGCCCATATAGTCCCCATGTTGTTATTATTATGCCCCATAGAAGCCCACTACTATTATTGTTGTGCCCCTACAATATTATTGTTATGTAGGCTCTGATTGTATTGGGGCTCGTTAGACTCCTATATATATAAAGGAGGTATTCTCATTTGTATCAACTCAGAATTTTTCATTTGTGTAATGTAAAGGAGGTTTCCCCACAAAAGAGGTTGATTTAGAAGTCGTTCATCTACCTTTTATAACTTTTTTTGTGTTGGTTTCATAGCATTTGTTATCAGAGCTTTGGATTTTAGGGTTTTGTTGCTCCAAACTAATCATGATGGCGTGTTCATGATAACATTTTATCTACGCAGTTTCAGAATCTAAATAAAAAACCCATTTGAGCCGAAATCATTCTAAACCTCTGGTCTGATTGTCAGATCTTGTATCGCTAGATTTTCAGAGATATGATCTGAGGAAGTTAGGGTTTTTTAGATCTCTACAATTCCATCACAAATAGGTCATCGTCGAATTTTCACTATACGTTTTGTTCTACAAAGGTACAAAATCTGAAATTAAAATATATTTGAGAAGAAATTTTGATGAAGCTCGGACTCGAACTTTTGATATTTTTTCACTATAGTTTTAGAGATATGGTCCAAGACATCTAGGGTTTTTATATGCTCCTGAATTACATCCCAAACAGGCGACCTAGGGAAAATAATGATAGATATATCTTTTAGCATCAGATTGAAATTTCATAGCAAGTTATAGAAAGAGGAGGACCTGTATTTTTTGTTGTATCGATTTTAGTCCCTAAGATCGACACAAGGACACATGGTACTCTGTACAAGTTCTCTCTACTGAGCTAGTCAATAATGAGATCATCGTGGTAGATTTAGCATAAATCGTCCTTCGAGAATTAAATATTGCTCAGAATTCTGGGGTTGGAAATAGGACTTAGAGGGCTACCACATGAGGTAACTTCATACTTTGGAGACAAAAAATTACAGAGATACAAAAAAGCCAATATCAAGCGCCTACAAAGTGAAAAATGGTGTGTACCTTTTTTTAAAATTTTATGTAAGTTTGGTTGAAAAATGGTTTGAAGGAATTGAAAGGGCATAGTGAAGCATTATTATCATTAATTGATGCATCGAAGAAAGAAAACGGAAACACCTAGTAAGCAACCTGAAGTCTCTAGCATGACTCATGAAGAAGAGGAAGAGATGCAACATGATATATCAAAATTACGCAAACAAGTACACGAAAATTCACTCTCAAAAAAAGTAACAGAAGCTAAGATGGATGTCATGGAAGCTAAGATGGATGGTTTAAAGAAAGGCATGGAAGCTAAGAGGGATGGTTTAAAGAAACGCATGGATGTTAAGATGAATGGCATGGAAGCTAAGATGGATGGTATAGAGGAAAAGCTTAAAGGCAACATGGAAGATTTGAAGACAAATTTAACAAAGTTGGCACAAGAAATTCTTACTAATGATGAAAGGATAGTAAAGGAAACTCATGACAAGAACAAAAGAAATATTAATCATGATTTCATATACTCTAACATTGGATTGAAGACCCACTATGTTCCAAATATCATTATGTGGAATATTGATGGCAAGGATCTCGTAACATGGATACTAAAGATGGAGCAATATTTTGGTCTCCATAATGTGTAAAAACACACAAAAGTTACACATTGCAACTTTATATTTGGAACCAAATCAGTTTGTATGGTATCGATGGTTTTTCTGTCATAAAAAATTTGTCACTTAGGCAATTTTTATAGAAGAAATGATAAAACATTCTGAGGATACAAAAAAAACATCTTTTTTAGCCAATTGATAAATCTCAAACAAAATGTTTCAATGATGGAGCACATTGAGGACTTCCAAAAATGGAATATAAGGGTAAAATATATTCCAAAGGCACATAGGATTGATGTGTTCATAGGGAATTTAAAGGATAACATGCAACATGAGGTTCACCTTTGGTAACCTGATTCATTGGAGAAGGAATTTAGGTTGGCAAGAAAAATGGAAAGAAAAATTATGGCAACAAGGAAGCCTACACTCAAAACTATAAAGATGGAAGTGTTGTTGCTCCTAGCCTTTCACCACCTATAAGGTTGACACCACAACAATTGGAAGAAAAAAGAGAGAAAAAGATTTCTTACAATAATGATAAGTGTGTTGAGAGAAAATTAATTTACATAGATGCGGAAGAGGAGAAAGAAAAGTAACAAGAAATGTCAAAAGAAGAGGATATACACTAGGAACCAATCCGAGAGAAAGAAGAAATGAATCTAGCCATATCTTGTAATGCATTGATAGGAATTACAACTCCTTAAACTCTCAAGATAGAAGGGAATAACAAGGGAAAAAGTTAATAGTGTTGATTG
This sequence comes from Pinus tabuliformis, assembly GCA_031772625.1. Taxonomy (NCBI): domain Eukaryota; kingdom Viridiplantae; phylum Streptophyta; class Pinopsida; order Pinales; family Pinaceae; genus Pinus; species Pinus tabuliformis. The sequence goes on along the minus strand of CM062814.1, from coordinate 264,758,686 downwards.
ATTGAGGTAGTACCAATAATTTTATTCATTGTAAGATAGCCAAGGAATTGAATTGCTTCCTATATCAAATACCAGAGTGTCAAGTAATGGTTTCAAATGGAGAAAACATAAATTTCTTTGGAAAGTTCCATGCTATCAAGCTATCCATGGTAAAATATGTCTTGAATAGTTGAATGGTTTCCATTTGAATCGGTGGTGAATATGTTGTACTAGGAGTCCAATGGCTACAATCTTTGGGTACGATAACTTTTAATTTTCAAGAACTTTTCTTGATTTTTTTTGGGAAGGAAATGAAATGGAATTAAGGGGTATCGCAAAGAATCCATGAAAGATAATAAGCTCTGAAATCATGGAAAGTATTTTAAAGAAAGAACAATGGGGCATAATTCCATAATTCTATTCACTAGATGTTCCTATATCGAATTACCTCTTTCGCCAGATCTCCAAAACGTTTTGGACAATCATTCCAAGGTATTCTAGACTCCCAGAGGCCTCCCACCTTTTTGTGATCATGATCATCATATTCATTGGATTCTAGGAAGCTTTCCCTCAAACATCACGCCTTACAGATATCCATATGCCCAAAAGAGTGAAATTGAACGTATGGTTGCAGATTCGCTACAGGTTGGTATAATTCAACCTAGTCAAAGTTCTTTCTCTGCTCTAGTGGTATTGGTATACACAAACAATGGATAATGGAACATATGTCTGGATTACAGGGAGCTCAACAAGATTACTATGAAAGATAAATTTCCCATTCCTGTCATTGATGAATTATTTGATGAATTACATGGAGAAATTTACTTTACCAAGTTGGAACATCGTTCAGGATATCATGAAATCATAATGAAGACTGAAGGCATTCGAAAAACAACATTTAGAATTCATGAGGGTCATTATGATTTTTTCGTCATTCCTTTTGGACTTACTAATGAACCTTCTACATTTCAAGGTTTCATGAATTCCATTTTCAAACCCTTCCTTAGAAAAATTTTGTTAGTATTTTTACATGATATACTAATCTATAGTGATTCTTGGAAGGATCATGTTCAACATGTTGACAAGTTTCTCAAACTGTTCGAGGAGAAACAATTATATCCAAACAGCATCAAATGTTTTTTTGGAGTACAAAGGTGGAATATTTGGGTACTTAGTTAGCTCATAGCTCATCTTATCCTTCTCAATATGAAGGGAAAACTGAGATAGTGAACAATGGTTGGAAGGATATATTTGTTGTTTTGTATCTGATAAACAAACACAATGGGTCAAGTGGTTTCCTCTATCTGAATGGTGGTATTACACTTCCGTCCATACTGCAGCAAAAATGATCTCATTTATAGCACTTTATGGATATCATCCATCACCCACCACATCATATTTAAAAGAAAATTGTAAGGTTCAAGTTGTGGAAGATCACATCGAGCATCAACAACAAGTTCTCAAACTCTTAAAGGATAACCTCACTTTGGTGCATAATAGAATGAAACACTACGCAGATCAACATTGCAAAAAAATAAGCTCTCACGTAGGTGATTGGGTATTTATATGACTGCAACCATACAAAAAAATGTCTCTCAAGGAAGCTAAGAAGGATAGTAAATTATTACCAAAGTATTATGGTCCATACAAGGTGTTACAAAATATTGCTACTATGGTATGCAACATGGAGCTTGTTGCATATTCCCGAGTGCACCCAACTTTTCCATGTTTCATACTTAAAGAATGTTATAGGTGAGAAGATCCAAGTTCAAACAATATTGCAAGAACTTGACGAGGAAGGAAAAATCATATTGGAACCAGAAGAAGTCATAAAAACAAGAAATCGACAACTACAAAATTGATAAATTTTAGAGTATCTCATAAGTGGAAGGACTTACGCACTCAAGATTCCACATGGGAGGATGGGAATTTTGTAGAGAAGCATCCATAAGTATTGAAGCATTGAGGAAAAAAAAAATTAATGAGAGGGGCATGTTAGGTCCCTATACTACTAGTGTAACCCCTTATTGTTATTAGTGCAACCCCCTTATTGTATTATTGTGCCACTACAATATTTTGGATTGCAGGTTTCTGTGGAGTGGTTTTTGAGAGATAGAATTCGGATAATCCACAGTGTTCATCTTTTTTCTCGTCGACGTTTCGAGTCTAGAGCAAGACTCATCATCAGGACTTGTTATACAATATTATTTTTATGTAGGCTCTAATTGTATTGGGACCTATTCTAATGTACAAGAACCCCCCCATTTCCAAAATTTTTATGAAAACTTTAAATAGAAATGGGTCCCCTTTTAAGAGTTAGTTGAATTCAATTATTCAATAATAATCACATGCCTAGCATTAATCATATCACACATAAAAAACCCTTATCAAAAGGCCCAATGTAATAGATATATTATCCAAAACCTTTTGATAAAATATGAAACATCCTTTTAGAAAGCTATCATAAGTAAACCTTCGATGCGATAATGCGATTAGAGATCGCATATCGCTAATTTAAGCCACAATGCATCTTAAACTCTCTTTTCTAAACCTCCGATGTGATAACATAATTGCAATTGGCAATCATGCATATTAAGTGACACATAGCGGAAGCCCTTTCGAACTTCCCAATTGTGATATCATAAAGTAAGGCACATGTTTCAAGAACCTCCAAAAGGTTTTATTGGCAGGAGGAAACCATAAAAGCAGTAATAGATGAAAAGTTAATAAATCAAACAATGTGTTGATTACACCCCTACCTTATTATATTATTTTATCACGATCGGAGCTATTAGCCCGAAATGTTAAGCTTAACCCATTGAATCTCTTGATTGCGATTTTTGATTTATTGCTGATCGCTGATTGGGAAAATCCAAAGATACATTTGAAGGGATCAATGGGAATATGTCCAATGCGACGGGTAATTGTTACTTTTATTTACTACGATCGATGGTTATTATGGTCATTAATTTCGTAGTTAAGGGTCAATCCTTCTAGGATTTCACCCTTCGTGATACTTAATTACATTTGGTTTATCATATGTGAATTACCTTAACTGTTTTCATTCTATATTAACTTTTAGCAAAATGTTTCTTTGTTACATTTTCCAATGTTTGTGCAAAGCTACTCTGAGCTTATGAATCTGGAAAAAATGGGAAAGAAGGTGAAGAAAGCCAAGGGCCCTGTCGTAGTCAAACAACCAGAACCGAATAAGAAAGGATTGATATCAGATAAAACTTGCCTCGATTTAGGAAAAACAAGCTGGGCGAGTATCTATAATTTACTAGAAGAAGAAGAGCCTGAAAAACTCCAAGTAGAAGCTACAACAGATTCTACAAGCAAATCAGAGAATACGTTGAAAGAATTGGCCTGCTCATACCTACACAGAACAACACCGGGTGCCAAGGTTTTTCCATATAATGACATGGTCAGGTGGATTGTTGAGAGCATTGCAACCATAGAAAGGACATTTACTACAACTGATGGAAAAGTGTTCGGGTTGTTTAGAGCAGAGGATCTTAGACAAATGTACCATTTACCCAAGCCAGAGAAGTAGTATAATAAAGCATTCTTAGAAGCTTTTTCCAAGGAAAATGACATTGAATCTGACCCTATCTGTCAATGGAGACATTTACCGACCAAGCACAAGCATGAGACATCGGGTATGTACTCAGTAGATTCATTAACCTCTCCTTATTGTTATGCTGGTGCAATGATGTGCAGACTCTTCGGACTCCACGATTCTGCTAAATTCTCTATAGATATGGTTCCATTAATGGAGGTTGTAGTTCATGGCTATATCATGGACTGGGCAAATATTTTGTCTAATAAAATGGCCACCGAGATACTTGAATATAGAAGAAATAGGTTTGTGACTTCCCCAGTGATACCTCCCTTTTACTTCATTGCATATATTATGGACACCATCTATTTTCATTTTGAATACCCCATTCTTGGATGGAAATGGACTCCCCAGGATCCTAATCCCATTCACATCTATCACAAGGATCCATGGAAAGCATATTATAAGAACCACTTGTATAGAATCTGTCATGGTTTTATTCTTCTTGCACATTATGCCATTTTCAATAAGCGTGCTCCTAGATTATCCGAGGAGGAAATGGTCAACTTAACTACAGTTCGCAGTTGGTTTGGAGAAGAAAAAATCACCTATATAAGGATTTTCGGCAATCTTACTAATCCTCATGTTCTTCCTCTGTACATCCCTGATAAACTACTGGCCTAGGAATTAGCATAACAGATAACAGTTGCAAGGATGTCAAAGACCCTTAGGATTCCAAGAAACGCATGTGGCCTACATTTCCCCTTCGGTGTGGTGCCTTTACCTTGCATGATTTTAAACATGCAGAGAAAGAGACCAAGAAAATAAAGTTGTTAAACCTTTCAACTATTCCAAAAAGGCAGTATGACCCTAAAAAGGTTGCCTACAATGTGACCTCTCAGGCTAAAATTGCCAGATTTGATCACGAAGAGGATAGCTTTGATGACTTGTTTGCTTCAGAAGAGATATTTTCCCAGGTCAAAGAAATGTCTAAGACTAAATTGGGAACAAAAGGATTAGAGAAATTCAATAGGCTCAGGGCCCAGAGATTGGAAACCCTGCCCCTAGATTTATTAAAAACGACATCTATGGTACGACCTCAAGGCTAAGTTGAGGAGAAAATTACTGAGAATGCTCCTGAAATTGGAAAGGCTCCTAAGAAGAGGAGGACACCAAAACAAGAGTAGAAGCATGTAACAGTTCATGAACCCCTTGATACACACATTAATGTTGACCCTAAGTTAATCAAGGAATGGGAACAATTTGATTCTATTTTCAGTAATCCAGAGAACACCCAAGGGTTCACTACACCAGAGGTGTCTACTCCACAGAAATTAGTAGTCAACAAAGTTCCAATTGTAGGAACAAGAAGCCCACCCAAGCTTCATAAAGACATAGAGATCATCCCTGAAAATCCCATTGATGAGATTATTTCGCATGTAGAAGAAATACCACCACTGGATGTCTTCTACAACCCTAAGCATAGGGCTATAGTCAAAAGATAGAGGAAGAAGAGGAAGATTCATCACATTCCTCTTTTGACTTCTTAGATGGAAATTATGAATGTGGTATGGAAGGAGGAAATAAATCCCTCTAAAGGTTTAACCAAACTTTCTCAGTATGCCAGAGCATATACAATGGCAATAATAGACAAGGTTTCAAAGGTTAATCATCTATTGAAGGAAAAATACCAAGAAATCATTCAATTAGAGGACCAATTGGTAGAACGACAACAAAAAATAGAGCAGCTTGAACAACAGTTGGCGGAACAGAGACAACTTAATGAGCAGTTGAATGAGAAATTAATTAATGAAAAGCAGAGAATTGATGAACAGGCCATCCATAAGCAACAAGAGTTATCTCAAACATTGAGTAAACTACAATTATTGAATGAACAGGTGAATAAATCAAAAGAAGAGAAAATTTCTCAAATGAAGGATCAAATAGAGCAATTCAAAGGATATCCCAAGGTATAAGATTTCAGAATTGAAGACATGGAGATGACCAAGGCTCTATCCTGGAAGTTGGACCTTCTGTGTCATAATATATTGTTGGTTGTTCCTTTATGTGATATTTCAACATCTATGATCGAAAAATCAATAGATGCAAGACTCGAGTTAGAGAATGCAGATGAAAGAATAACAAATTTTCTGTCATAGCAAGATTCAAAAGAGGGAAAAGCTACCAATTTTCCAAAGATACAGGAGTCACGTAAATAAATTTTGTTTTCTAAATAGGAATCTCAATTAATGATAGCTGAGGGAGCTACATCTAGATGCAGATTAGCAACAAACAATATTATTGAATTAATCAACAATAGTGTGTATTTATCTAATCTAATAACAAAATGCTCCCCAAGAAAACTCCCAAAAGTAAAATCATTAGAACAACAATGGAAATAGGAACTGGAACAAGGAGAGAAAATGATCAGAGGCATTCACAGCTTAACATGGGAAACATTTTGGTTTTTCCTTGTAAAACCACATAGTCGGCAAATGGCAATGAAGTGTCTTGTAGATGTGATCAACCACATGATCCCGAAACTTGTTGATGCCATGTTTACAACTTAGTTACACTCTCGTATGAGTCAGCCATAAGAGGTCTAGTCAAAGCTTGACATTTCTCAACTGCGATCACAAGAAGATAAGCCCATACAATAAATCCTTTCGACCGACTGTAGCACTGCTATTTCAAGATAAATCCCATACTTTTATGTTTTTGGTTATACCATCTCATAGCGACTTTCTTTCTTAGTTTGTTAACTTTTATAGTATTTATATACCCTTTCATCTTTTTAGAAAGGGTCCTTAATTTTGTATTAAGACTTAAATCGAAGGTTGCACTATTGTGCTTCTGATATAAATTTTTTATAAAAGATTGGACCAGAATTCTAAATTTTGATAAAGAAGGCTTTTATGAGATATCGACTTTTGCTACCTATGAAAGTATTTCCAAATTAGAAGGAAAAATTTGAATGTGATTCACATTGGAGGAGATCGAAATGCATACGGTACTACTATCTATGTTTTCACTTTATCTGTCTATGTGAATTAACATTTATCAACTTTGTTATTATTGATATATGTATACATGCGTACGATAACTCTTTAACTTGTCACTATTGAATATTTCTCAATTTTCATCTTTCATATATATATGTCAGTGATATATTACTATCAGTGTGATAATGTTTTAATTATTACTTTGTTGAATTAATTGAACAAATTAGTTATCATATGAATGCATAATATTATTTATGAGTATGTCATCTTCATGTTTGCTTGTGAATAAAGACAATCAAGAATCAAATTGTTAGAATAATTCCCAAGATAGATTAGTTATCTTTGTATATTTTTTCACTTTAGAATAGAGCACTTATCACTCTCGTTACCCATTCCAAATCAATCATCCATCAACTCATATATCACTAGGAAACGGGTCCCATTACATCCAGTCAGAGCCACCACACCAAACAAAAAAGGAGCTATTTTAAGGTCCGGACCGGGTGGTTTTCCTTGACGTTGATGCAGTGATTTTAGAGGCATCAACAGGACCACTTAGACTCCTATATATAGAAAGGAGGTCATGTCTTTTGTATCATCACCGAATTGTTCACTTGTGTAAATTAAAGGAGATTTCCCCTTTGAAGAGACTGATTTTGAAGTCGTTGATCTATCTTTTCTAAATGTTTGTGAGTTGGTTTCATAATAGATCATATTGAAATTAGGCTTTCAGATAGAAAGTATAATATTAGAAAAACAAGTTGCCTAAAATAATGTGTCAAATATATGAGTGAAGTTTCTCATGAGCCATGTAATTCATTTGAAATTGATCTTATATCACTAGTAGGTTGAAATTCTTGTAACTCACACAAAAATTTTAATCAAGAGGGATGAATGACAACAACTTAGTGTGTACCTCTCATAACCAAATTCTTTTCATTGCCTTCATATCCCCCTCCCTCTTTTATACTATATGAAAGTGGTTGGGAACTTAAACCACTTTGATCAACTAATCATGCCATATTCTCTAATCTAATTTGGATTAGTGGTTGATTGTCGAGTCCTCATGGTGAAGTTAAATAAACGAAGTTTATCAATTATATGTGTATTTTTTCTAGCCATTAGAGAAATGTTGAGGTTAAAAAGGGGCCTAAAAACAAAAATGTAAAACTAAAGTCAACTTTATATGAAGCGATAGGATTAAATACGATGATGTCAACCATGGGGGATGATTCACCATTTCTTAATTACAAAGTAAAAACATAAAAAGATTAAATTAGTTTTTCAATTCGGATTTTCAACTTACGTCCCTATCATTTTGCAGAAATTTTGAGTGAGAGTGATTGTTGGGTGAAATTTTTAATTCCTTATCCAAGGAGTACCCATGTTACATAGTTTTGATGGACCCTCCTATACAAAAAATGAGAAATACATCAAAAGCATTGCTTGCAATCACTCTTTTTCATGTATTTCTCATTTTTCGTGTAGCAGGGTGCATAGAAAGTATGCAACATGGGTACTCCTTGATTAACCAATTCAATGCCTCATCCAACGAGTGCTCATGCTCAAAATTTTAGTATAACCATAGGGAGATAAGTTGAAAATATGACCTGAAAAAGTAATTTTTCCTTTTTTCTCTAATCTTCTTTTACTATTTCCACTATTAGTTTATAGTATTTCTTATGATTCCCATTCTAGACCTACAAATTTATCTAATGAAATGGGAGCATCCTTGTTCCATAATATAAGTCTTTAAGTATCAGAGTGGAGGCAAAAGAGCACCACTTTGAAGGCGTTGTAGACAACATTCTGTCCAAAGATCATTTAGGCACACTGAGGGCAATGATCTCTCAGGTAATCGCTCAGATTCCCACTTCGCACCCGGATGCAGGTGTCTCTACTAGCTATTAAGGATGGCATGCGCCATGACACATGGAGGCTGGGAGGACCGCTGACGAATGTACATGGAGGTCGGTACAAAACGCAGTGAATTAATGCAGCAAGTTAATGTTCTTGGTCTGCGGCAAGGGAAGAGGGAAGCAACATTGATGCCGAGCATGGCTGCTCAGGCTATGATGCGAAAGGGGAGAGGAGGCCAAGGCCTTTCCCCCGTGTTGAGACAGAAGGTAATGCATTATAACGACTTTGACAGACCAGTTATGGCACAGAACGGTTCCATAGTCGCCTTCAGTGCTCGGAGAGAGGGCTTTCAGTTTGCAGGCATCCAAGGGATTACTTCGTGTTTGGGAGCGTTAAGTCTTCAAGCAATGCCACGCAGTCGTGGGGTTCCTATGCGGGGAGGGAGGTCTGGCACCCGCGTGGTCTTGGAAGACCTTTACCCGGTTCAGCCCATCGCTGCTGAGCCACCATCGTCGCCCAGTTCTGAACAGGAATGCCTGCTCCCACAGGGCACCTACCAGACGTTTAGATTCCGTTTTCCAAGCCACCTTGTGAGACCAGAGGTGGTTGTCACCTTTACAGTATTCATATCTGAAGAAGAGCCCGACCTGTCAAATTCAAGTGCCCCAACTGCTGAATTGGTCCATGAAAGCGATATCCTCCTAGGGGATATGGAAGGATTGGTGCATCGCACTCGTCGACATGTGGTTGCCCCAATTCAATCAGCCCCGGTCCAGCCTGCTCCACAGGAATCTTCTGGTTATGACGTCTCGGTGCAAGAGATCTTGCCACAGCCCAATTCCAATATGGAGATGGATGTCTTTAGCTCCTGTGCTCCGATACAGGGTATTTATGGATAGGCGGCCTCTGTGCAAGAGGTCTTGCCGCCGCCCAACTCAAACATGGAAGTGGACGTCTTCAACGCTTGTGCCCCAGCAAATCAGGGAGAACATCATCAGAACGAAGACGGGCTGGTGATTTGGCTCGACTCGCCAAGCCCAGACAAAGGAAAGCAGGAGGCTTCTTCAGACCATCCAATCTAGCTCTCGGGTGCTCTACTCTGCTTTTTACTTTTAGTCATGTTGTTGCAAAACTTGTTGTGTTTTAGAATCTATGTTTATGTCCAACTCAGTCCTGAGACTTGGTACAGGCGTCGCTACAAGTCTCAGGCTTCATATTTTTGTTCTTTTTGTCAAAAGGTCACTGATGTAAGCTGGCTTGGTACTGCCAGCAACTATGATCTTTTTTTGTCAGTTTGAGTCTAGGCTGCTTCATGTCCAGGAACTATAATGGACTGTGTCTCATGGCTTGGTTAAAGCTTTTCAGATGGAGGACTGGCTTCGGTCTCCTCGCGGGATGTAAACATCTGTAAATATTTTTTCTTTCTTAATATAGCAGTAGTCTTAACTTAGAAAAAAAAATATAAGTCTTTAAGTATGAATTTTAAATAATGAGAATATATCTATTATAAAGTATGTATGCCATGTAATAATATGTAAAATAAACATGTTTTCATGTAATGAACATAACCAAAAAAAAAAAATTCAACATGCAAATGTGTGATGATATTAACATCACTAATTAGTAATGTTAAGACTCCTTGTGCATCATTAAAATCCCCTTGTCCCTCCATATGATCATGATCCATTTATAGCAATATATTCTCCATAATATTTCTCAAAATAACATAGCATATTCATAATATTACCGCACCAAAAATTATCATATAAATATGTGTTGTAAACATATCCATATAAATATAAAAAAAAATGGCACATGTCCATGAAAACTTGCGTACATCATGTAAACAATAGTAAGAAGCAAATAACATAAATCAATGCATCAAAATTATACTAAAATAATTCATAATACATCATTTCAACTTGTGGGCTGGACAACTTTTAACCTTTGCCCTTCCTGGTGAGGGTGAGATGTCATTGACTCTGAGGAACCATGAGAAGAATCAAATAGGACAACTTGATATTTAGGTCATTTATCACTTGCAATAGGATCGGGGCTAACAACACGCTTAAAGGATTGACCAGCTAGATTGGAAACTACAATATGTTTCTTTGATACTTCCACAACAAATGGGAGATGTTGATTAGCAACAACTATAGAAGATTGAGGTGCCTCCTATGGGGAATGTACAATGTGTGAAGCAAAAAACTACAGGTGGTGAGATATATTTGCTTCTAGAGGTTGAGGTAATGAAACATTGGGCTAGGCTTAAACACAACACAAAGGTTATGTTGGAATTGAATTTTTCCAACCGTCATAGTTAGAAACAATAAGAGGGGTAGACATATGTATATGGTGGCATAGGGATTTCAATGCTTGGTCCATGATGAATAGGAGGTTGTTGATTAGGAACGATATGTTAGCAGATAGGTTTACTTGTAAGGTTCACTACATGAGTGTGAAGAAACATCCTAAGTTCTTTTGAATCCCCATAAAATTGAATGTACACCTTGGGTAGCCTTTCTCCCATTATCCCCAACTTCCCGTCTATTTTTTCTTACTTTTCCTTTGTTTCTATAAAAAAAATCTTACTCTAATCATAAAATTATAGGTTACTTGCAGGTGATATTAAATAAGGAATTCCAACATTAATAAATTAATTATTAACCGAGTTAAAAACATGCATATAGGAATAAAATTTGCAAGGAAAAAGGAAGTTTCTTAGAATTATGAGTAGAACAAATATAATATCACAAGTTTGTATTGAAACAAAATTAAGACTTCCTTTATAATTTTTAGAGGTTGTGCTATATGTCTAATAGTGTTTGTGAAAGTCAAAATCTTAAACGAATAAGATTTTGATAGTTTTCTTTGTTTGCAGAAACAAAGATAGTGAAAGTATTTAATGAAAGTGAAAGGGTTCCATAACCCTTGTCCATGGGTAAATCAAAGAATTAAATTACAATGTGCTTCTCAAAAGTTGAGACAAGAGATTCGCTATGTAGGTAACTATAATGACGCAAATTCAAATTTAAGAGAATATCAATGCGTACTTTTCTATGGGTGGGATAACCCCATTTTTTTTATTACATTATCGACTTAGGGAAACTGAGACTCATTCTTTCGAATGCAAGGGCACAATAAATCTGTAATGAAACTAAATTATTATGACAACAAAACCCAAAGAGGTTTTATCCTTTTTTACTAAACCAACAAAGACGTAGCGATTTTCATTATTGAGTAGTTATATTGAAATGGTCTTATATATCAAATGTGTTGGTGTGAAAAGAAAATTTAGTTTTTCCAAATTCATCTGTAGTAAAGGTAAAGAGTCTTACACACCAAAAAATTCCCATGGTTTCCTACTTGAGGCACGAGGTCTCAAGGGCTCCCATGGATGGTCAAATAGAAAAAGGCCAATTATGGTTTATGGTTTTATTGAAAAGGATATGAATGCCCCATGTAATATCGTTTTCATATTAACTAATGATTTAAAGAAAAAAACACAATCCTAGTTCCTAAGCTATGAATATATTTAGTAAAATACCTATGAATATATCTAGTAAAATAATTGTGGGTCATCACAAATTACAGGCCAAAAATGCACTTGTGAAGAGTCAAAGCAATATAGTTATGTCAGTCGCTTTGTATAACTACATTTTTTATAGAAAAATCATTTTCTTTTTTATGCAGACAGAGCCTTGATTTCATCAACAGACATGATAATCCTTCCCAAATTTGTAGCATTATAATGCAATACATATTTTTTTCTGGAAAGTTAAGAAAGATGTTTAGGTCTTTTGTACATAAAATTATACATTTAGACCATGAAGTGAAGAAAACTTACAATGTTTAATTGATAAGTTTCAGTTTCATTTTTTGCAGACAAACTTTAGTCTTTTACACACATTCATAATGTATAACTAAAAGAAAAATATGTTTCATGGCATTAAATATGAAACATAACATGATTCTCGAAAAGCTCTACAGTTATGCCAAGAAAATACAGGTGGTTTAGAACTGAGAGTAATCACAAATCTATCAATGCTTAGATCAACCTATTTAAAACAAACAAACATGGTAACTCATCATTGAGGAAACTAATGTAATGGACCTTAGACAATATCCTTCCTCTTTCTACCTCGAGTACGAACTAGTAAGAATTTTGTAGCATAACTGAAAAATAGAAAACCCAGGGTCAAAACACCCACATGAAAAAAAAAGGTGTAATGAAAAGTTGGCATCAAAATGACAAGGTTCATGATGTATTATAGGAGTTAATGATAGCATAAATGTCACCGTCATGCTTAGCGAGCTGGACGAGGGAGTCAGAAGGGAAATGATGTTCAAAATACAATTCAAATCTCCATGCTGAAAGCAAAAACAACTCTTTACAAATGAATGGGTTCCACATTGAAGAAGGCTAGACAAATGAGACAATGAGTAAAACACATAGTCGAATGATGTTTTAATGAACAATAAATTTTTCCATAATGATACATGAATGGTTATATATGTTATTTATTGATGGATTTGAATGACAAGCAAAGCATTTAAACAAAAAATATGGTTAATCCAAGGCAAAAATCTTTATGTGTAGATAAACATCATTATTAGGTGAGATGGAGGACATAGAAACCCATTTTAGAAACATCATGTATGATCATCCTCTTCTTCCACAACATAGAGTATTGTTATGTACTTTCCCTGCAACCATGTTTGTCACACTATAATTTATCTTGCATGATGATATATAAAATAAACAAATTCATCACTGTAATCAACTTGGGGACTCTACCATACCTTCAATAATTAGACACGCCTCTCTATTTATTACTTCTAGCATCATCCATGTGACTTATTTGACATCGATTGAGGCCATTCTATTACTTCACTAAATAGAAACAAATGATCTACCCTCCCCTGTGAGTAGATAACCCTCCTCCTTCCAAACCTTCCATAGTTGAGTCAAGTAAGGAGAATTACTTCCAGTTTCTTCCTTACCCATGTTTGGGCTTTTGTTTTGCTGCGCATAGCTAGAGAAGTTTATCCTTAAAATCATCTTTCATCACCCAAGTCTTCTTGTTTCCTTTTTCTCTTACAAAGGGGTGTGCTACAGAAGAAAGAGGATCATTATTCTTAGGTTTATTTTTATTTCTTTTACCACTTTCCATCTTGTTATTTTGACACAAAGCATTAAAGATAAACTTGTACTCCTATTCTCTACTATTTATTCTTGTCTTCAAATCTTGAGCTACTACATTTGCATGTATACTTTAAGAAGCATCCTTTTTCTCTCCATTTGTAGAATGATTCCCATGTCTTCCCTCACTTGCAAGGCTTCCATAGTTTTAGCATTCGATATGGCTTAAGAATGGGGCAGAGGAGCTACTATTATTGACAACATCATTATCAAGCCTTCTATTACTACAAAAATGCCTTATCCTAGCCTGTTTATACATTCACGTGTTGCTACTACCCAATGCACCTCATTTTATTGCATGCCATCTACAGTCTATGGCGTGATGCCCAAAATTATTGCAAGAAAAAAAGTAAACATGAAAAGTCTTTTGATGACTGCAGATAGAAAAGGGATTTATCCTCCAGTGAGAAAGGACCTCATGTTTCCTCCATTGATGTCTAGAATGCTTTATTACATTGTTTCTTGTAACTACGTAAATCTCTTGTGATGCTCTTCTTGTTGTTGATTCTTATCATGTTGCTACTACCTTGTCTTTTCTTGCTATTGATGCTTTTCTATATGCTTTCATTTTCCAACAACTTATTTTCCTTGTTGTTGGGATAGAAGCCAGTCTCGATGACAGGTTATCTCCTCTTAAAAACCATCTCGTCTAAGAAATTTCTACTTTACTCAAGCTTTTGATATTTAGACAACTATTTATTTTTATTTTATAGGTCATGTGTTAATGAGACTACTTCAACTTGTAGCCTCTCACATAGAGCTTATCATTCATCTAGGTGATTGGTTAGCCTCCCATTCAATCTACTAGCCTCTTCTTGTCGAGCATTTAAATCTACAAATATTTTTCTCAACTTGTCATTCTCAAGCTCATAAATTTTCAATTTCTCGTCTTGCTTGAGATTTTCCTATGATAGGTACATGATCTCATTTACAACAGAGGTCAACGTCCTTCTAATATATATCCTTTCATTCAGGTCCTTCTCTTCACTAATATAAGTATTAGCTGAGCAACCAAAAATATATAAACCCATATATGTATCCATGGAATATTCCACAGGTCTTAAGAGTATTTCATCGTCATCACTTCCAGTGATACCTTTATTTTCTCCACGTGATAGACTCTCTTCTTCTTCATAGGATCCCTCATTTGTTATTGCTGCTAAATTAAGTATATATTCATTACTACTACTACTATATTCATGTTTATTTCTATCTTCAAGTGATTCATAAGAACACCGAGATAATCAATGACCTATTTCTTTACATTGATCAAATAGGAATCACTTAACTTCTTAGCAACATTGTCTCTCATCTAGGTCTTCTTCTTCACCATTCTTAGAGTGAAGATCAATAGTTTTCTCATAGGAATAATTATCTTCGATATTTTGAGAATCTTTCTTTTTAGATGTCTTCTCCTTTTTGTTCCTTTTCTTCTTATCACCAGTGGATACATGTTCTGGTTCACTACTTGATCGACACATTTCTTTTGCCTTCTCTTGATCCACAATACAATCTTCTCAATACAAACATTGCAATTTGTATAGAATATCCTTTAGTCTCTCATAGTGCCTTACCTTCTCAACATCTAGCTTAGACAACTCTTTCATGATGTTTCCTTGACTTCTTCATTCTTCTCACTCTTTTCTCCATTCAGTAAGGAGAACCATACACCAACACCTAAAGTCATTAAATGGGCTTCCACTATAACCTTCGAGAGTACATACTTTCATATATTTAAAAATGAAACTCCTTATATTGTCAACCAACCTTAATTAGCAATTATTTCCGGATGATCTACCTTTGAGCCATTAAGTAGTTCCCTAAGGAATCTAGCTCTGATACCAATTGTTGGAAACAATGTTGATACTGAGAGGGGGGGTGAATCAATATTAAGGATAATTTAAAACTTTATGCCAATCTATCTTCATTCATTAAAAGTTGGAATCAATTATATGAGACCAACCATTAACTAACCATAACAACATCCATATAAACCAATACAATCATAAACGTCATGAGAAGCAAGCACATGAGACATGGAGGCTTAATGTGGAAACCCTCCTGCGAAAAAAAATACTAAAAGTTGTTTTTGTTATTGATGTAAAAGTAAGAGCACCTAATCTATTGCATCAATATGTTTATGAGCCACCACTCACAGGAAGCACTCAATCCCTTTGATTGTTTTCTAGCACCCACTAGCATGAAGCTACAACTCCCTCCTTTTGAAGACACCTAATCAGGTTACCAAAATCACCGTCTCATGCACTAACTTCTTGGATTTTTTTCATTTACCAACTTTTAGCTCCTTGGATTTATGAAAGAACCAACTTGCAAGAGGTGCCAACCCACAAACCTTCTTAGACAACCCTTACATATGGAAGCACAAAATTCCTATATGTCAGCTCTAACCCACACTCAAAAGAAAAATTACTGCTCACTATAACTTCCAACCTCTCTGCATGTTTTCAGCTATGTTATCCTCAATGATCTTTTGGGCCACACAAAATTTTGTCCTCTTCTCACTTTGTAGAAAACCACTCTTCATCTCAACAATATTCACTCATCACAACCCTTGCAACTCTCTCTCCATAATATAACATAATGCTTCTTCTCCCAATCCTCTTCTATTCAAAAGGCTCTATGGGCCTCACATAGCACCATTAGTGCACTCAACCCCTTTCCTATGCAAAATAGGCACACACCCCCTCTCTCTAGAACAAGAACACATGGCCTCTTCTCAACAGTTCTCACACACAAATATCTTCCACACTGCTCAATCAGCAATGTTGTATACATGCCCAATTCTCTCTACTGAACTCAGTGCTAGCAACAATGCTACTTTTTGACATATTTTCCAATGGAAATGCTAGGTTTTATTCCACTATAACACAATGAATGATGTAGTCCCTATTAACCATCAACCTTCAATTCACTCTACCTAAGAATGTACTCTTAACAAGGCTCTCCATTGTATTGTTGTGTACAAAACATGGCCAATGCACCCATATTAAAGATTGAGAATGGACTTCTCAACATTTCTTCTCCACTCAAATATTCAACAACTATAGCTACAACACAATCAATTTAGAGAATAGACACCTGTGTGATATTCCATACTAGGAACTAATTCTCAGTGAACCTTCACACTAAAGGAAGCTCTCCATGTTGAACTATTACTCACAAACCTTGAGATGTACACAAACATGGCTTAGTTGAACTTCATCTGATCTCCATTAATTCTTTCTACAAGTCATGGGTCTCATTAGCTTCATCTATTAATCTTTTTAGCTTCCATTAAGTTCATTAACTAAGTCTATGCATTCGTGGTCCTAGTTTCTCAATCATTCCATCCATCACACATATACCCCAAAGGCCTATGATAATGAAAAGAAAAAGACCTACCAGATAACCATGTTCACTAGGACCCACTTGATATATGCCACCACTAGTTAAAATCCTGGATCCCCACATCCCCGTAACTTTTATAGATAATCTTCCTTGTAAAATATGGTCTTGCATGATTCAAGGCTCGGGCCACCTGGGCCTAGAACCCTTCTCTTAGCACCTTTACCTATTATTCTACACAATACTATGTGTTATGTCCTACGACTAGGCTGTTGGGTGCCAGACCTCTCTGTCAACTTGCGGGGGATAAACTCACTTTTTTAATTGCATAAGGACCTTGGTCACCAAAACACTAAAAACTACCATAGAAACAAGCCCTCAGTGCACCTTTTGACTTTTGAAATAATGTAAAATGTTAACAGAAACTCTCTCACCTGACTTTGTTAATTACTGCACAATCTTGATGTCTTGTCATTTTAACTCTATTCCATGTGCTTTCAATGGCCAATCAAAGGCCCCGCTAATATGATATGTATAACTCATGTGTCTCAATCCTTATTTCCTCGTGCATCCTTTCTATATACATTTCTAATCCTTGCGAGATAGCACCTGTAGGATGATATCATGCTTATTCCATCAACCTCACGTGCTGCCTGCTCAATGGTTACACATATCACCTTGATTTGGACCATTAAACCACCCAAAAATGTTGAATTTTCATGTCATGTTTCCAAAATTATGTCATGGTGATGTTATCTCTAATCAATACCATGTTTCCAGCTATCTTGTTGGAGGAGAGAGAAACAGTACCTCAATACTTTGCTTTGAAAGAGATTTCCCTTGTAATTCCCTACTCCCCCAACATAAACACTTATAAGAAATTTATTTAGCAATAATCTATGTGGCTCTAAACTTCTAGGATATCATGTTTATGGGTCTTCTCGGGTTTCAGGCTTCCCACATCCCCGGCTCACATTATTCCTATAGCCCCTTTCTAAATACACTTTTGGGCTTCTGTCATTATTGGGTTACAAGGTCTTGTGTTTCCCATTACCCCAACTAATTGTATTCCCATTACCATTTTTGAATACGCTTCCAGGATTTCATCCTTATGTGGTTTCAAACCTTCTAATATTTTGATCTTTTGTGCACCAAACATTAGCTACCAATAAATCATATTCTAGGAAGACATTTTCATACGTCCATTTATTGTTAGTAAGCTCTTTTTGAGTTATATCCAATTGTGTTGTCTCCAAGAGTATTTGAGTTGATACCTTAAGGTATATTCGCCTACAAAGTCTAGGACTCCAAAACCTCATAGCCATTATTTTATGGCTTCTCCAATAAGCCTGCTACCTTGATTATTCAGTACAAGAGATTCAATTAACCATAGGGGCTCTATTTGGTAAATTAATTGTTCTTAATTAACTTCATTAATTCTCAACCAAGATTAGTCTACTTATGAAATATATGTGCACTATATATTGTAGGATTATTTCTGTGAATTAATTGATTCTAGAATGAAGATAATTATAATTATGTACACAATTTAGAGAATAATTATGCACATTTTCTTTCAACCCAAAATTATATTAAATCCTAATTAATGAATTTAAATTCACTACTTTGGAGAATTCTAAAATGCATCTAATTTGTAGAAATTGAAACTTTATTCTAATTGCATGAAAGGAAAATGATTAGAACCAAATTTCAAGAAAGAAACACTCTAATTCTATCTTTTATAATTTAAAATATTCTACGTTAAATTGTAGAAAGAAACTTTTATACTAAATTAAAGGAAATTTTGTACTAATTGCATGAAAGAGAAATAACAATAAAAATGATCTAATTCCTACTTGCAGAAAATGAAATTAAAACCTTTACGCATTGATAATTAATTCTTATGTGTGCATTTATTCTATAAACAGTATTTCATCAACATTTAAGAAATCAAATTAAGTTATGAGGTAATTAAGTGCTGGAAAGAAGATGCACTCAATAATTGAAATATTTTTAGTGTTTTTCTTTTGATAAGTACTTTGCAATCCAAATGAGAATCCTCATAAATGTAATTACAAAGGAAAAAAATTATGGAAGAAACTATAACACTAAAAATAAGTAATGAAAAACAAAACCATAAACCAAACCTCACAGCTCTACAGAGTGCCCTCCTGTGACTGCAGGTCAGCTAGTAATCAAAATATATTTTTGCACAGATTGAGAAAAAAGTAACTTATATTAAGATGGAATAAAGTATCAACGGTATTTACAACAAAACAATTATAAACTTAATATTCAAGAAACTTTTGTCTTCACTCTTGCCTTACAACCTTTCTACAAATTTTATAAATTGATTTTAAGAGTTTTAAGCTGATACAACATGAACTATTTTGACATCTATGAGATAGATTAAATTTGAAACTTTATTTCTTTATGACTTTCTGCAGGAAGAGAAAACCATAAGTGATACATCTATATCCAAAATCTAACATCTAAACAAGTCTTCAACCTCACTCGCTTGATGTTGTTTTATTCATCCATTTCTTTAACTTGATCGATCTACATTATTTTCAGAATTTCACTCTGAATTTGACTTGTAGATTTATCAATCCTCATAGATTTCTAGGTTATGTTGGTAGGGGGTTATCCATATGGTGGACAATTTTCATCTCTAGATAGGCTTCATCATTTTATTAAAGTGCTTCAACCTATCTGACAATGAATAGTTCTACAGAAACCAATATTAGTTGTAGAATGTTTATGATTATGTCATTTATAAGAAGATTTTCATTATAATTCATTAAGAAGGAGAGATTCTAATTATGGATGATTGATACCTTTTTAAGAGTTGAACCTGAACTTAAACATGTTGAGATTGCTATAAAATGGTGATAAGAAGGTGAAATGAGATGGAAAAAATGATAGTAAAAGATAGACAATTCCAGAATTCGAAATTCCCCAGACCAAAGGTTGTTGATGCCCTCATGCACCAAAAAATCAAAATGGTGTCTTCTTTTCTCCTTTAGTGAATGATCCTTGAAACCTGTGCAAGCACATATAGTCTAGTGCTTTCTTTCTTATTTTTAATGCTAAAATTAGTCCTTGGTTTCTTCATGATAATTTTTCCTTGTAACCCTTTGATTATGTTCTTGAGAAATTTGTTTATAACCTTAAGTTTCTTATTCTTCTTATACCAATGACCAAGGTGTATAAGTATATAGTAATTTTGGGTTTTGAGTATCTCATTCTGAACATTAGCTACTTCCCTTTCATAAATTAACTGTTTGTTCAATTTTTCTAGCTGATATATGTCTTTCTTTAGATTTTCTACAATTTTTTTTTCATGTTCTAATTTTTTTTATTGGTGAAGTTTCACCCATTTCACACGAAGAAATTTTTTCCTTTTGTTGTAGCCTTTTCTCTAGGGATTCCACATAGTCATAAAGATCTTGCTCGACTGGATCAATTTCTATAGTTTATCTTATTGGACTAACTTTATGAGGTGGTCTATTATACCTTTCTTCTTCAATATCATTCATTTCTTGTGACTATGTACTTGAAATTTTTGAAATTGGTTTGCTTCTCCTCAATTTGTCTTTTGAGCTTCTAGAGTCTCTCCCTTTTGTTTTATTATCCTCTATTTTATTCTTTTCCTTAGGTAATTTTTGGCAGTTGGCTTTCTTTCTTTGAAGGTCTTATTTGTGATTTTTCTACTTAAATTTCCCAAGATACTTGGATAAAGAGGTATCATCTTCAAATGGATCTTCTGATGTTTTAGTTACATTCTACTTTCAAATGTATTCTTCAATTATTCAATTTAGATGGATTAGGGCTTAACATTCTTCCACTTATTTTAACCCTACTGGTTATTTCTTCCTCTAGACCTTCAACAAAATGGTTTCTCACTAAGAAATTTTTCTAGTTATCTCCTCTAGATTCCAAATGTGCTTCTACAAGAATATTTATGAGTTCATAATGGTAAAGAGATTTATCAATGGACCTAGATTCTCTTTGTATACTAAATTCAATTTTCTTTAAACTTTGAAGTAGAAAGTAAGGAAAATTAATCTCATTTCCATCAAAAAAATGCATGATAAGTTTGGCATTGGTAGAAAAACATTGTCCCAAATCTTCCTTCACTTGTCACAATTTTTTGAATAACTAGAAAGACATTTTTCTCTTTAATGCAGTAACTTGAATACCATTTTTGAAAATGTATAAATCCATACCTGGTTCTCTAAGGAAATGGAACTAGACATTCTCTTTAATTCTTCTATTCTTGAACTAGATTTCCTCATTTCTTGGTAGTACTATTGCTTCTACTACAATATATTCTATGAGGATGACATTAATATCTCTACCTCTTCGTATACTCCATCAAATACTCGGACAAAGCCTTTGGTAACTTATGCTTCATACCCGTTGAATTTCTCAAAATATTGCAGCCATCTCACTTGTTGCAAATAGTCTTTAACCATTGGATATGCTTGGAAAAATTTTACTCCATTTGGTTCAGAATGAATAAGAATTCCCATGGTGAGGAGAAGTATCGCCTTGACTGTATTCTTTCGATTGAAATAATGAAAGATTTCAAAGAGGGAATCAATGAAATGTGAATTGGAATGAGAGAACTGGATATGAAATGGGGTTAAATGATAGAAAGGTAAGGTGTTTCTAGAAGAGGTTGTGTTGCATTCAGATTTTACTTCACAATTTCCCAGATCTGATTTCCAAGGAGTGGTATTGTTTTTTTAATTCCAATCAGACTTGATGTGACTAGTGGTGTAATGATGAGGAGGTATGGTATAATGGTTATGAATATGATAGAGAATTTATAGGGTCGTCAGCTTGTTAATATAGTCACCCATAAATTAAAGCCTAATCTCCTATATGAAATATAATTTTAAAATTATTACATACCTTTTTTTATGTGTTTCCATGATATTCTTTTTCTATAGAAATTAAATTTGGTTGCAGAATTTAAGATTGATTGTAGAATTATAGGAATTCTATGTTCTACTTATTGTTCTCATATTTTCTTTATCTGATCGAGAGTCAGTAGAAGACTTCTTTATTTTATTTTTTATGGTTAGTGAAGATATTGATATTTATGAATATGTCTTGGCACCTGAAAAGAAAAAGAAGAAAAAAGAGAAATAGGGACAAGAAAGAGGGTGTTTTGAAAATAAAAATTGCTAAGATATCTTGGTTTTCAGTTAATATTTTCTCTATAAACATGCCAACATTGTTAGCATTCATGTTTATAATTTTATTATATATTTAATTTTTATTTGTTTTTTGAAAAATTACAATGAAGTTGGAGATTCAAGAGAAGGATCCCCTTCCTTGACAAACTTGGATTAATAATTCTCTTGCACATATTTAAGAAATTCTTCCTTTGCTAATTGTTTGTTGGTATTGATTTTGAATTCAACATTATCAAAAATAGTATCAATCTCATAAGGACCAAGCCAATGAGTTTGAAATTTTTGTTGAAAGTATTTAAACTTTGAATAAAATAGAAGAGCCCAATCAGGTTGTTTGAACATTTTATCTTCCATGAATTTGGCAAGCCACTTAGATCTTTGATGCTCAATTATGCTAGTTCATTGAATAACAACTTGTTGGATCTCCTATAGGTCATTTAATTATGATAATATTTGTTTCTAAGATTTTGATAGATCAAGGCCAAGTTTAGCTGATGTTCTGAAGGTCTCCAGTTGGAATTCAATTGGAAATAAAACTTGAATTCCATAGAGAATCTCACAAGGAGTATGTCAAGTTGTATTCGTCCATGTAGTTTAGTATTCCCATAATGGTTTTGGAAGATTTTCTGCCCAAACTTTTCTATAAAAATGCATATTTATGGTAATAATTACTTTAATAACTTTATTGATATATTCTTCTTTTCCATTGGATTGTGGATCAAATGAAGTAGACTTCTAATACTTGATTTTATACTATTCCATGACATTTTCTACCAACTCAGATGTGAATTGGGTACCTTGATCTATTACATTTTCTCTTCCAATAGAAAAATAAGTAAGTATATCCTCAAAATGAATTGTAACTACAACACTTTTAGTCACAAATAAAAAGGGTTTAGCTTCTAGCCATTTTGTAACATAATTCCTGAAAACAAGTATGTACCTTTTCTATTTACATGGACGATTTATTAGTCCAACAAAATCTAAAGCCCACTTTTTAAAGGATTCTATAAGTACCTGTGGTTGTAGAGACATTTCATCTGGTTGAAATGGTTTCCCCCTTCTTTGATAACTATCATGTCTTTTGACATATTCTTTGGAATCCTTGAAAATAGATGGTTAATAATATCCTAAAAGAAGGGTTTTGTAAGCAATTTTTTTCCAACAAAATGTCCTCCACATGACTCATCATGGAAATCATTCACGATTTCATGTACTTCATCTTCTCAAATGCATATTTGGATAATGAAATCAGCTCCAATTTTGTACAATTCGACATCTATGCAAGAATAAGGTGCACAAGCTTTGATCACCTTTTTCTTTTCTCTAAATGATAGTTGTGGAGGTAACTTTCTTGTAGCTAAATAATTAGTAATATCTGCAAACCAAGGTTTCTTAGTAGATACTGCAAAAATATATTCATAAGGAAAGTTATATTTTACACGAACACCTCATTATTATTCTGCATTGTAGAAATAAAATCAACAACTGTATTTTCTTTTCATGGTCTATCAAGAATAGTAATGTTGAATTCTGGTAATAATAGAAACAATCTTGTAATTATATTATTAGTGATTGATTTGTTGATTATATATATAATGGAAGAGTGATATGTATGAATGAAAGTTTCACAACCAGTAATATAATGACGAAATTTATTAATGGCATTAATAACAACTAAAACCTTGTTTTCGGTTGCAGTGTAATTTAACTCTACGAGAGTCAAACTTTTTCTTGTATGGTAAATAACATAAGGAGTTAAATACTTTTGTCGCAATACATATCCTAGATTTGTATCTAAAGCATCAGTAGAAATATGGAAAGGAAGAGCCGAGTTAGGTCCTCTTAGAATTGTGCTTTAGTAATCTTTTGTATCAATGTCTCAAATCTGTTCCGAAAGTAAGAATTCCAAGAAAATTCGCAATCTTTTGTAGGGAGTTTGAAAAGTTGAGAGGATATTTTGTGTAATTTTCAATGAAACTCCTATAATATCTAGTAAATCCAAGACAACTTCTAACATTTCTTTTACAAACAGGAATTGAAATTTTAGAAGTTATTTATACTTTAGAGGTATCTACTTTAACTACATCACTCGAAATATGGTGGCCTAAGGCAATCACTTCATTGAAAATCATAAACCATTTCTAATGGCTTAATGAAATGTTTTCCTCTTTACATGTAACATGAATGTTTTCCAAATTTCAGTAGCTTCTTCAAAAGTATCATCATACCAACTAAATTCATCAATGTATACTTCCACATAATCATGAATTACATAATTACATAATCAAAAGGGAAGAAACCTATAGGCATATTTTCCTCATGGGAATGTAAAAGTAGTTTTATCTTGATCTTTTGATGCTAGGTGGATTTGGTTATATCTAGTAAAATGATATAAAAATGAAGAATACTTCTTTCCTCCCATGGTATATAATACTTGATTGATAAGAGGTTATGGAAAATGATATTTCAAAATATATTTGTTTAATTACCTATAGTTAATACACACTCTACATTTTCCATTATTCTTAGGAAAAATCAGTAAAGGTGACATCGATTGACTATCTGATATTGGATAGATAAAATTTAAGGTAAGTAATTTTTGTATTTTGTCTTTAAAAATTTCTCTCAAAATAGGATTTATCCTTCTCGGAGGTGGTCTAACTAGTTGCCATTTTCTTTAATATAAATATGATACATACAAGTTTGAGGATCAATCCCTTTCATGTCACTATACTCCAATGCATAATCAGAAGAATGTTTTTGTAGAATATATATCAATTTTGTCTTTTGGAACTCTTCCAAATTATTGTTAACATTTAATGTTTTAGCTGAAAAAATTCCACATAATAATTGCGAAACTTTTCCATAGAATTTAAATCCATTTGGTGAGATGATAAATTTTAAATATTTCATTGTTCTTGAAAAATTTGATCTTGCTCATAGTATGAAGAAGTGTCATTATTGTTCATTAAATTTATCAATTGGTCTTCTTCATCTAATTGTGAAACAGTATAAACTGGTTGCAAATCATTAAAGTATTCATTATCATCATTTATCTAAATCCCACTTTCTACTTCAGTTGTCGCTTTCGCAAGAGGATATAGTGTAAATTTCATAGAAAAACTTCCATTAGAGGTATACATATAACTAGATCTACAACTTATAAATGCATCAATTGTAACTAGCGAAGGTCTACAAAGGTGTTGTTGGGAAAAGTATCCAATACAGAATGACCCTATCCCACTCTAAGGGTGATAGTACCTCAGCAACAACTGAATGCAAAGCTATTCAAGATTACTTCTTTATGAGATGAGAGAGAGAAGAGAAGGATGATCCACTAACCGTTATCTTGCGATAATGGTTGATCCAATCTTCACTCCTTGCTGCTTGCTCCTAGCTCCTTGCTCTTTCACCGGCCCAGCTACACAAAGATCCTGTAAAAGCACAAGAAAAGGAAACTACAAGAAGCATACATCCATAATCGATTCAAGGATTAGCATAAATCAAATATACAAGCATCAATTCACCATAAAGATACATGCATATAGAAGAAACTCAAATACTTTATTAATGGAAGAAGTAAAGTTCTGAGAGTGTTACAACCATAATAGGCCCAATCCAGCAACACCTCCCAGCAGAAAGAAATCTCCTCTTCACCTCCTTCAAGCAATCACCCAATAGTTCTATACACAAACCAACAAGACTTCCTTACTTGCACAAAATTCCAGCCTCCTTAGACCTCATGAGAGAGCTCTATATATAGGAGATTTGGAGAAAGGATGAGTGAGCTTGAGGCTGGCATGAAGCTGACTAGTGTCCTCTCCCACTTTAGTTAATCTTCAGTTCTTGAGTCCACTTGGAGATTCTTGCTTCCACTTGGAGATCATGACGCTCTTACTCATCACAAGGCGAATCCCTTGACCCAAGTGTCAGTTTGGAAGCTTCCTAGGCAATTGACACCTTGCAGAATGACTGTGCCACTTGGCCAATCTCGCCCAGCGCAGGTAGCCTTCATTAGATTTGACATTCAGCGCACGTACAGAGTGGAGCAGTTGACATTCAGCGCAGATGCTCAGTCGAGCAGCTGACATGATCCAGAAATAGCCTGTTTTTGAGTGTTTTCAGGTGGAGAACTGATTTTGAGTGCTGTGGTTTGCTAACCTTGTTCCTCTAGGGGTAGGAACAACATGTTTAGGGACTTTGGATCCCTTAGATTATCGACATTTCATGCTTCATGCTGTTAGGCACAAAAATTTTTATAACAAGAGGATCAATGGATGGCCTCCTAAATTATTATTATGGGTTAAAATCATGAAAACTATACGATATTCCCAAGAATATGGAGAAACATATACATCTTCTAATACTCCATCTGGTTTGATAACAGATATATCTGCTCATTGTAATAATGTAGGAGTATATTGATGCTTTGGAATCTTAAGTTGCTCCATTGTTTGTTTATTCATAATGCTAATGGATTATCCTAGATCAATTGGAGTGTTTGGAATCTCAATATCATTGGTATGAATTTTCATAATGGGACTACTAAGATCTAGATATTTTTGAACAATAGTTTTTCCCATCATGATATCAACAATTTTTCCTACCAATTGAATCTTTTTAATATATTTTATTTTGCTTCTTGGTTTTCTAATGCATAGCTCCTTAATATATTTAGAAAATATTTGTGTTTCATTTATACTTGTAATAAAGGAATTTTAATGAAGATATTATTAAGTTCATCTAGCATATCATAATCTAGTAAAATAATGTTTCTTTCTATTCCCTTATCAATTTTGAGCCTTTAAGGAAGAGGTGGATCTTGTAAACAAACAAAAGGTTGTTCTACTAGAGGAAATGTAGGAGCTTACTTTATTTTCTCATCCTTTCATGGTATAGGAACATCCTCATTTAGAGCAATAATTTCCTGATCAACATTTGCATATTTCTCATGAACTTCATACCCTTTAGAATTTATGATGGCTGTTGTTAGTGAGTCTTTTGGAAAAAACCTACCAGATCTATGTTGAACATCATTTAGACCTAATGGGGTAATCATACAAGCTTCAAAATTTTCTCCTTCGACACTATACATACCTTGTTATTTTTTTTTTTTATTTTCATTTGGAAGTGGTTGGGTACATAATTGATTGGGTTTTTGAGGAAATGGTAATGAAGGTTGTTAATTTGGAATTTGAAATTGAGAAAGTTGAGTTGGTTGAGAAGGATAATATTGTGGTGAAAAATAAGGACATTGTTTTTGGAATTGAGGATATTCAGGATATTTTACATAAGTATTTTTCCAACCTTGAGCCCAATATGAATTGTGGGGGCTAAGGTTGTCATTGTAACTCATTTTAATTTTTTCCTATCAAGATGCCTAGAACATATTCTGTAAAAAATTAAAAATCAAATATTCAAGAAAAAAATAAAAAAAATATGCATAGAAATCATTTGGGGTTTGTTTTATTAATGAAATATTTTTAAAAATAATAAACAAACCTTACAATGCTAATCATAAATAGCATAGCCCAAAATCCTAATACTGGCTTATAGTACCAATGGTTGAAGAGTTAAAGTACACACACATATAACAACAGGAATGAGTTTGTGCAATGGAGCCCATGGAATCGTGCAAACCCGACATCACAAACTGCATGAAGGTTAATGAGATGTGTGCCTCCACAAATATTTTCAAATGAGCATGTTGAATTTAGATCTATGGCTAAGATTGACTACAGAGCTACTCTCAAGATGTCCTGTAAAGATGATTTCCCCCATAATGTCATCAACACCTGAGCATAATGTTGTTAGCAAGAAAGCTCGCCTGCACCACTCATCCCACCACGTAACCTTTGCCTCCACCACCTGTCACTAATGCATGTTATTTCATTTATTTAATTTCACTTTGAAAAAAACTTAATATTCTACGTAAGCATTAATTTTTCGTCTCCCCCTCCTGCTCTTCCATTTAACCTATAAATTCCCATGTTAGTTCATTTTCATGTAGTTTTTCTACCTCTCTCATTGTCGTTGCCTGTAAATTTTCTAGCAAACATCCAAGTCAACACTATCTACGACTGCGAGTTTATTAAGAACTGAAATAAAAAAAAGATATCTGGAAGAGGTGCAAAGAATGGATGTCACTGCAACTAGCAATTGATGTAACAGAACCTTCTTATGTTCCCAGGTGACAAATCATTTTCCAAGGACAATGTTTTATAATGTTTAGCATAAATGTTTTATTTCGTTGCAATTTTATTTTATAAATGTAATATTTGAATAGGAGGACAGTTGGTCCTGAAGTAGTTTAGAAGGTTGATAGTTTTATAACCGTACTATTTGACATTTTGTATAAGGAAAAAACATTCTAAGGAATTCACGGGGTTCCAGAATTTTTGACCTGAAAGGTAAACACAATATTTTACTTTCACTTTTCATGTGTTCATGAATAATGTTTTCACAATGATTTCCTAATTTGTTGGGTATGATAAGTCTTTCCTGTCTCATCTTATGTTAATTTTTCTTTTTAGAAAAGAGTACACAATTGTTGGGCTTTGATTTTACAGTGTTGTGAGTTGAAGTTTTTGTAAATTAATGTTAAAACCTATTAATGATTTGGTAGTAGTTTTTAAATTTCATTACGTGATAAACATATTTCTTCTCAGGTTGAAGATAAAAGATTCTGTGCAGGGCAACCTATTATCTAAAAATTTCAACCATCATTTTTCTGTGCTTTCCTCATTTGCATTCAAGATGGAAATGCCACTTTGGAAACATTTTTCACACATAGAAAGTTAAATGGATTTAATCAAATTTCTGGGGGTTGAATGAAATGATGGGATAATCAATTTTATTTTACAGCTATGAACAAATGTCTTGGGCAATGATCTCTTCTCAGCTAGAGATTGTCTCCCTAGGTACAACATTTTTTGGCGTCGTTGTCAGGAAGGGAGACACAAAGTTATTTTTACTTGGTTTTTACTTTAGAATAATTTCTTTGGTTGGTGAGAAAAGAAAGTGATTAGTCTCATTCACTCATCAAGACAATAGTCCTAGCTCCAAAATGACCACACACGATGTCTAATACCTCATAACAAAAAAATCTTGCTCTTTCAGACATAAAGAAGTTAGTTTCTCGAAGATTTTGGAAGGATAAATCACCTGTTACCCCAAACCCGATTTTGTATGCTCCCAGTACCAGTTCCGATCAGCAGTTGCTTGGTGTTCATTCAGAAGAAATTTTTAAAAATATTGATTTCTTCAAGAAGATTCTATATTTTCTCAAACTCTTTTTCCTAAATTGAATTTAAAGCAAAAAAAAATTTGAGTCAATTTCTTTCTCTTTCCAATAGTGTCAAGAAGTCGAGGTAGTTAACATTTCAGTTTCACTTCAATCCGTTTCTAGTATTAATCAACTAGCTCTTGTTTCAATTCTTTCCCCTCAATATTTTGTGTTTCAAGCAAGAAGTTATTTTGTGGTTAATCCAAATCCAAACATGGTTGTTCCAACTTTTCTATTGAATAGATATGCTCCTCTAAACCTTCCTCAGCAAATGAATTCTCTTGCACAAGACTACCTCCAACTATTGCCCTTCACGAGAGAGGTTAAAATGATAGCAGAAATGCATGTTGCTACATTTTATGCTTTTGCTGAAAATTTGAATGTTGAACATCTTGATGTAGTAATGAGATTGTTTGTTCAATTGCTTTATGACAAAGAAAGGAAGTGGTTCAAAACACTTCCTCTAGAATCTATAAATACTTGATAAGAGATAGAGAATGTGTTTATGCAAAGATGGGTAGAGAAAAAAGGTCGCAGTTATTTTGTGACAAAATTTAATTCCATTAAGAAAAATCTAGAGGATGTAAGCAAACTCACTAGAATATTTAATAAAATATATAGAATTCTACCAGAAGAAATAAAACCTTCACCTACTGGAGAAAAACTGGTTTTTGCATGAGCTTTTGACTCTGATTTTGGATTTATATTACGGGAAAGGAGATCCCCTACCTTAGATCAAATCCAAACTGATGTCTCAGAGGTTCAGGAAAATATAGTTGCGTAAGGGAAGATCAAATCGAGGTAACATGTTCATGATAAAGGAAAGGGAAAAGAGGATTTAAATGCTATAAAACAACCTAAGGATTCACAAGAACAAAATTTGTTAGAGACGATTATATTTATCAGGAATCATTCATACAAATTGGTAAAACTAGAGCTCGAAACTAAAAATCCTCCCAAATATCTTTAAAAATGTAAAAATAGAAATTTTAATCCTCAGCTTATGAGGTAACAACTAAAGATAATGAAAAGTGATAGAAGGTATCAAGATAAAATCCAACCTCCTCTCTATGTAGAAGATGAACATGAAGAGGTAGTGGAAGAGGCTCTTAAAGAATAGGAAAATCAAATTTCTATTTTGTATGGGGAAGAGGAAGATGTGATTAGAAGATAATATTTTAGTTCTAAATTTGAACTCTCTAGATGACAACGAAATTGAAGATTATTGAAAGAGATTCACGGATTTCATGCAAGAAAAATTACAAAATAAATATGATTTTAAACCAATGAAAAGGTCGAGAGTACATGATGGTGCAGAAGGAAAAAAAATAAAATTATTCAACACATGCCAAGTTCATAGTAACCTCCAAAGTAGATTTATCGAGGAAAACAACATGTTAGTTTAGTCCCAAAGGTCTCATTTCAACAAGGTGAGATTTCAAAAAGAAAACTAGACACAGAGGTATTTAATAAATCTGTTCAACCTCCTATGGATAGTCCTCATGAGGTTTGAAAAAAAATATGAGTGAGGAAGAAAAAGGGAAGGTGACTAAACACGACCATTCTTTTAACTTGGTAAAGGAATTAGAGAATATCAAAGTTTCAATCAATTTTGTGATTTTATAAATCATTCACAGGATAACCATGTAATAGACATGATTAATTCTCGGGAGGACAGATCAGTGGTAATGGTTGACCACCATGTGGAAAAGTTTGACACTTCTACTCCTCCTTTCTATATTTCTCTATTGGTGCGTACTTTTATTCTTCATTACACTATGTTGGATTCTCACGACTTAATGCCGCTATTAGTTATGAAACAATTGAACTTGCAGATCACTAAGCCTTACAACAATCTTTATTATTTTGATTCTAAGAAGGTTAAGTCTGTAGGATTGATTAAATACTCGGTGGTTTGTATGAATCAAATTACAACCAAAAGAAATGTGATGGATGTAGTGGTTGTAGAGATTCCATCATGTTTTGGAATCCTCATATCTAGATCTGTGGGAGCCAAATTAGGAGGAGTGTTGAAGTTGGATTGTACATATTCCATAATGCTTGTTTTTGGTGATGGAAAAAGGAGATTATATAGAGAGACTAGGTTTTTCAAAACAATTACAATGGAGGGTTCTAGTAATTCTCTTGTTTATAGCCAAGAAAAGGATGACTTTTCCTATTTTATTTTACAAGAAACAAAATAAATTGTTGAAGACCCCAAAGTGCATCTCCCTTCCACATTTTAATGTAAGGAGCCAGCAGTCCAGAAGCTATATTTTGATGGTGCTTATTCAATAGTTGGCAGTGGAGAGGGAGTACTTTTGGTCTCCCTAAAAGGTCATTTCATGCCCTTCTCTGATAATTTAGATTTTGACTCTACAAATAACATTATTGAGTATGAAGCTTTGGTTATTCGTTTGCAAATTGCTAGACAATTTAGAATACAATGAATTTCTATTTATATAAATTTAGAATTATTAGTTAAACATATCAAGGATAAATGTCAAGCAAGGCATCCAAGATTGAAGACTTACATAAATGAAGTTTTGGATCTGGTAGATAATTTCTTTGTTGCTTTCAATACATAGTTTATACCTATAGATGAAAGTCTATTGGTTGATTCTTTAGTGATTGCATCTAATACCTTAAATCCTCCCCTAAATCCTAGGATAAGATATGAAGTCGAAATGTGACATAGTCCATCTATTCATGATAATATAGAACACGGGAAGGTGTTTGAATATGAAGAGAAGATCAAATATTTTCTGGAAATGATTGGTGAGGTTGCCAATTTGGAGATTGATAAGGAAAAAGAAACTCAAGGATAAAAAGAGGATGAATTATATTTAAAGATTTTTTACGAAATCAAAATATATTACAGCTTAAGAAAAATGTGATACCAAGAGGCTTAGTACCTTTAGAGGTGGTTTAATTCGAACGATGTTGTAGTCAATCTAAAGAAAACATAATTAGAAGAATACCTTGAAGATTGTAATCTAGGAACACAACAACAACCAAAGATGGTAAGGTTGGCTATGTATGTTCTAGAGAATTTGAAACATAGATATCTAAATATTTTCAAGAAGTTTGTTGTTGTATTTCCTTGGTCATATGAAGATCTCAAAACATATTACACTACTATTATTCAACACAATATTCCTTTAAAACTAGGAGTAAAAGATTAGAAACAAAAATTAAGATAGATAAATCCCTTATTTCTCCCATCAATAGAGAAGGAAATAAAGAAGTTGTTGCAAGAAAAAATAATTGTTCCTCTTAGATATTCACAATTAGGTAACTAATTTAGTTCTTGTGAGAGAGAAAAATCCAGAAATAAGGTTGTGCATTGTTTTATGAAATTTGAATAAGGCATTGTTGAAAGAAAACTATCCTCTTGCTAAAATGGATCATATCCTATAGAAAGTAACAAGACCATATAGGATATCAACGATTGATGGTTTTTCTAGTTATAACTAGATTCCAATAGAGAAATAAGATATAGGGAGGACAATGTTTACAACTCCATGGTGCACTTTTATGTATGCTAAGATTCCCTTTGGATTAATGAATGTAGTGCCACTTTTCAAAGGCCTATGGATATATCCTTGGTAGGAGAAAATGAAATGTTTGTGGTAATTTACTTGGATGATATTACAGTATTGTCCAGATATGATGAGGAGCATCTAGAGCATTTGTAGTAGAATTTTAAGAAGTGTAGAAGGTTTGGCCTATCTATAAATCCTAAAAAATCTATTCTCTTCTTTAAGGGGAGGAAGATTTTTAGGCCATATGATATGAAAATAGGGAGTTAAAATAGACCCAAAGAGAGTGGAAGAAATTAAAAATGTACCTCTGCCAAGGAGTAAAAAGGAGATTCAAATCTTTCTAAGAAAAATATATTTCCTTAGAACATTTGTCCCAAATTCTGTAGAGAGTGTTAAGGAAATCACTGATATGTTCAGAGAAGGTGTAGAAGTGAGATGGACTACACCTTCTAGGGAGTATTTCTCAAGGATCAAGGAGGCCCTTCAAGAATACCCTGTGTTGTTTGGCCCTGATTAGACAAATCCTTTTCAAAAAAAATCATTTGCTTCTTCTTCTACCATTCCAACAGTGCATTTACAAAGAAATGAAGAGAAACAGGAACAGCATGTTTCATCCTTTAGCAAGGTTTTAAGGGATGTAGAATTGAAATAAAATATCTTGGAAAAACTAGCTTATGCTTTGGTCTATGCAATGAAGGCTTTCAAGCTCTATATTCTTCAATCACAAATTAGTGCTTATGCTCTCGATGTTGTTTTGAAGGATGTATTGACTCAAAGTGATATTGAAGGAAAGAGAAAGAATTAGATAGCTAGGATTCAGGAATATGACATGGATATAAAAGAAACTAAGCTAGTGAAAGGAAAAGGCTTGGTAAACATTTTGACAGAGAGAAATTTTCAAGCCATGGGAATAACCTTGTTGGCTGAAGTTGAGGAGAATAATGCCACTGCAGAATAAGGTCAAAATATAGAGCCTCATAACAAAATTAAGTATAAATTATTTTTTTCTCAATGGTATAAAGATATTGTACATTTTCTATGTTTTCTATGTTGTCCTCCTAATTTAGATATATCTAAGTATAAATGTTTAAGAGTCAAGGCTCAGAAATATGTGATAGTAAATGGGAAATTATACTCGAGAGATCTAGTTGGTCTCCTTTTACTTTGTCTGGTAGAAGGAGAAACTGTTGAAATAGTAAACGAATATAATGGTTGTCTTTGTGGTGGTCACCATGGATGGAAGATAACAACTCATAAAATCTTAACAGCTTGTTCCTTTTGGCCCCTTATGCTTTTCAGAAGTTTTTAGATTGGCAAAGAGTTCCAAAAAATGTCAAATTTTTTCTGAGAACAAAACACTGGCACCATTACCTTTCATCCACGTGTTTTTGGAGGAACATTTCAGGAAATGAGGATTGGCTCTCATAGGGGAAATGAATTCATCATTTAGTGGGAAGTATAATTTGATTTTGACAGGCACTAACTATTTTAGCAAATGGGTGGAAGTTGTCCATGCAAGAAGAGAAAATGTTTTAGTGGTGATTAAGTCCTTGGCAAAGAATATCTTTAGCAGGTTTCGTTGTCCCAAAAGATTAGTACGAGACAATGCACAAGATTTTAAATTTCCATGGTTAATTAATTTCTGTAAAAGTTATAATGTAATTTTGTTTCACTCTACTACTTGCCACCGCCAGGGGAATTAGTTAGCACAGTCTTCTAACAAAACTCTGGTGAAAATAATTAAGAAGGCTATTGCAGAAAATCAAAAGAATTGGGATACTAAATTATACTTTACTTTATGCGAATGTAGAGTAACTCCAAGAAGGTCCATTGGAAACTCACCTTTTGAGCTTCTATAAAGAACAATCGCTTTATTTTGCAACAAATTAGTAAAACCTCTTTCATCATTTCATGAAGATGTTAAGAAAGGATCAATTCCCCTAATTAGAAGAATGAACTAGTTGATAGAGTTAAATGAAAATGGAGAGAAGGTCATGGATAATTAGATCGGTTATTAGGAGAAAATGAAACAAATTTTTGACAAAAAAGCCAAAGATATCCTTTTTCAACATGGAGATCTAGTACTCAGATGGGATACAAGGAGAGAAGACAAAGGTAAACATGGCAAGTTTGACCCTTTGTGGTTTGGTCCCTTCAATATAGCAGAATCTAGAGAAAACAACACTTTTGTTCTTGAAAATCTAGATGATGATCTTCTACAATTGGTAGTGAATGGGCAGTACCTAAAACATCATTTCCAACATTGACTTGTAATTATTTTCATCATTGTATATACCGGTGTGGCCATTGTTAATAGTTCAATGAGTTATCCATTGTAATGTGCTAAGTTAAAATTTGACTCCATGGCCGAGTAGAAGGCACTAATATGTGGTTCTTAATGTTTTTCTTTTTGAAAAGAACTATCCCCATGTGGAGCCAGAGTTGTATCTCATTTTAATTTTTTAGCATATTTTGTAAAAAAAAAAATTAAATATTGAATAAAAAAAAAAGATATTGTTAGAAAGCATTTAGGGTTTATTTTATTACTGATATGTTTTTAAAAATAATAATGAAATCTTAGCACGCTAAGTATAATTAGCATAGTTGTTGTGCCTTACTCATGTAAATTAGACTTCAATTTCTTTGTCAACCCTAGTAGATACACTTAGAGGCGCTATCTAATATATATAGATCTAGAAGGATTTAGTTTTTAAATGATAGCTTAGTGTGGAAAAATCAACAATGCTCTTTTACAAGAGGTTTCTCTTTATCTTTGTAACACTTAACCATTTACTTAAATGAAACAAATCTAATTGTCTATATGGAAAATAGAGTCCTAATTACTTATCACACAAAATAGTAAATGAGATATGTAGCTTTGGAGATGAACAATAGTGGAACCTCTTACAAGGATCAGTCAAAAAACTACCAATTGAGCTTTGCAACTACAAATCATAACCAATGAACAACAAACTATCGATCAAGATATGCGATAAAAATCGTGAAATAGCAAGCACAATTGTCAATTTCAAGATGAATATCAATTGCGTTTTTCTTACAAAACTCTTTCACAACAGATGTGGATCTCTTCAATTAATAACTTCCAATCTTGTAAACTTGTAGCATATGAATTGAATGACAATTCTAAATATCAGATCTATCTATGCAATTATAAAAGAGAATTCAAGGAAAAGTGTATCAGCTTTATAGTGGGGGCCTTCCACACTTTGCAAGCATAGCTTAGACTAATTCAAATGAACACAACTACTAGATCTGAAACATAAATATGGACTCAAACACTATATCTTTGTATTCATGTCTGAAAATCAAAAATACATAAACTGCGTTCCCAAGTTTTTCATGTATCAACAACTACTAAACTACATAATTCTCCTTTTGAGTTATTTATCATAAATATTCACAAGAAGAGGAAGTTATTCATACCCCTAATAATCCTAATGAAATCCTAACAATTACATCAAAGGAGGTCGGATTAGTTTAGATCCTCAATTTGAGAAAAATCCCAAAAATAGCAAAGTTTGTTCACAAAATCTGGAATTTCTACTAAAATGGTTGGGTTTGACCAACGTTGATTCACCACCTATAATCTTCAAATCCAAGAGTGGATATATGTTCCACCCTCCTTGCATATTTAAGATCTAACCCGAGGTCTTCAAAATTTCCATCCTGTCATGCAACATGTCAAAGCATGGAGGCATTACAAGAAGTTACAACAACTTGTAATTTTCTGCAAATTTTCAATTTTAACACAAAAATTCCTGAGATTAATTCAAAGATAAAAATAATACAAATAAAATTATATCAATTAGTTTCTAGGGAATATGGTGGAAATTTAAAATATTAATAAGGGAAAATGATGAATAAAAGAGGGTTTTTACATAAAATAATGAGTGATAAATTGCTACCAACATCTCCCCCAAACACAAAACTTTCCAAGTCCTCATGCAAATGGATTCTAATGTGTCAACCCCTTCCCTCTGCGTCTACTTTTGCCTCTACCTCTGCTTCCTAGATTAAAGCATCGATGCTCATCTAGGCCTTGTATTCAATTTCCAAAATTTGGTATTTGGTTTTGATGGCCTTATTCTCTCTATCTAATTTACAGGTCCTCTTACCAATCTAAACCTTATAGGCTTGGAGTCTCCTCACCTTCCTCTTCAACTTCTCATTTTCATCGCCAAACTTTTTACTTTGTGTTCTAAGGGTTTCATTTTCTTTCTTCACAACTCTTTCCAGAATTTTATACTCCATAAGTTGTTGCTCAAATTTTTCAGTTTTCCTTTCAAAATTCCTTTGTTTTTGCCCGAAATTTTTTGTTCATATTTTTCTTCCTCCTTGCCCTCTGTTTCCAATTCATGTATATAATCATAATGTGGCTTCTCTAAGATGCTATCTTCTTCCAATTTTTTCCCTTTTTGTCCAAATTTAGTCTTCCTAGTCTTCCTTTGATAGGTGGTAAATATCTTATCCTTCTCAGCTTTCTCAGTTTCTTCCCTTACCATTTTTCTAGTTTTGACACTAGTACTAGATGGAGCTGAGGTATTAGGTTTGTTCTCTAAAAATTCCTCTTCTGCATCATCCACATCAACCACTAATTTTGGATTTTGCTGCCTTTCTTGTTCCTCTTCATCTGCTATAAATTAATTAGCAACCAAAAATCTTTTCCAGGATAATCCTATCTTCTGCAATTCAAACTCAATTAAAATTTTCACCAAGCCAAAATGATATAAGCTCCTATCCATGTTACTTCTTTGTTTTTGTATAGTTTTGGACATCTTATTTAAACTCTGTAGAAGAAAATAAGGTAAAGTTATAACACAATCTCCCCTCAGATGCATCAACAATTTAATATGATAAATATATATTATACTCTATCTGCCCTCACATGTTATAAATTTTTGAATCACATAGACTATTTCATCCCAAGGATGAATAAGCCAACTCCTAGGAATTCATGTCTCCCAATCAACTGTTGATACTCTTGTTCTAGATACAAAATATGTCTAGGATTTCTCCTTAAACTGCTTAGTTTTAAACTATTTTTCTCCATTTGGGCTCATTCATGTAGCTTGGGCAATTGTATTCTCTAAAACTCTAAAGGATAGGTTCCCTACCATGGCTCTCTCTGTAGTGAAAGAAGAAGAAAATTCCCTGGTTGTTAAGTCATTGTGGCCATTAAATTTTTCCAGAAAAACTAACCACTATTTTTGCTCTAAATATGTCTACACAGTCTTTATGTAGTTTAGAAATATCAATTTGTTCTCGTTTGGTTCTATTTTCAATGAGAATTACCTTGCTCTGTAAGAAAAATTGACCAAGGTTTTTGAAAATAACTACCTAGTCCTACGCTGACTTGAATGTCATTCTTTTGCCTTAGATTTCGTGTCTCTGCTGGAGTGAAAACAGTTGTTGTCCTCAAATGGAATCTCCTTCTTAATTCTCGACTGGTCCTGTGTAAATTTTCCCTTAAGACTCATAGGTTGACATTTCCATTGTCATCATACTCGTAGCTCTCATCATTACGCTTCACACATATCCCAAGGAGGGTTTCTCAAGCATTTGGGGTTCCATAAATAGAGCAAATGCTCATCTATGAATTCAGCTTGCTCTCCTTATTAGAATTCATGCATGCCTTAAGGAGGATTTCTGAGGTGTTTAGGGTTTCTAGAAATAGATAGAGACATTGGTCATACTAGATGACGAGGCTTACCGAACTATCTTTGCC
This sequence comes from Pinus tabuliformis, assembly GCA_031772625.1. Taxonomy (NCBI): domain Eukaryota; kingdom Viridiplantae; phylum Streptophyta; class Pinopsida; order Pinales; family Pinaceae; genus Pinus; species Pinus tabuliformis. Next base: position 264,719,949 of record CM062814.1, on the reverse strand, counting down.
TCAGAGAGAGAAGGCCGCTCAAGTAGAATACGACATTAAGATAGATGTAACTAACTTTACTTCCTTGCTCTTCCTTTGAACTCTCAAATAAAGGCCTGAAGGGTGAGGTAACGTGTGAGGTCCATTAGGGTGCGTATCACGCTTGACTAATAAAGTCGCCATCAGCTCGACTGATAAGGAGAGGAGACAAACAACTCTCTTTTGGGCCCCTCCCCAAAAATCTGGATCTATCTTCCTCTCCTTATTAGTCGAGTGTACTTACGTACCCTTTGAGGCATCGAAATCCTTGCACTAGGAAGCACAAGCCCCTCTGGGACCTTGCCCCTCCGTCTGAAGGCTACAACCCTAGCTCGATGGATCCCCTCGTTAGGCGACAGGCTTTATCAAACATTAATGAACACAAAGTTCGACACTAATGAACCTTTCCTACAATGTTCAATAGTAATGAACTCCTCTTATGACACAATACTTAGTAATGATAAGCTTGATGGTTATGTGGAATAGTAACATTAAAAAATGATGATCTTTGGCATAATGGCATGGTATGAACCGTGGCTGAGATCGCAAATAACTACAAAATCCCTATTATCATGACACTTTTTCATAATATCCCTATTATGAAACCATCCATCGATCCTTGTTATGATGACACTTTGTCATAATACCCTTTTCAATCCAAACATTTCATCATAACGTATGCATTTCGTAAAAAAAAATCGGTTAAAAACCATAAAAAAATTTGCGCTGCTATTTAAGTCTTTCAACCTGGACCATGTACCTTAAAAATGTTTGATTTGAGACTGTGTTTGACTAGATCTGACAAGGTTTATTTTAGTGGATCTGTTGGCACATCTAACTGATGTATTCGAGTATAGGCTAATGAATCGAAGTATTATGTACAGGATAAAGAGATAGGATATATTGGTTGGGATGGATAGTTTTGAAGAGTAGGAATAAATCCTACAGGAATAGAATACTAAGCACAGGCTTAGGGATTGAGTTATTCGGCTAAGTGAAGGATAGGCTAAGTGGATATGATATAGGATAGGCTGAATGATTGAGAAACTGAAATCAATAAATATCATTAACCACTATTTAAAATTGAAATTAATAAAAGAAATTCAAGTATTGAAATGAAATTTTTTTATAGCCTTCAGATGTTTCCTTGCTAAAATGTAACCTTTCTTGACTTAGTTGATGTGTACAAGACATGACATAATCTAATGATGCAGTCTTCTTCTTCTTAACAGGTCCCTTCTGAAAGATTATCAAGCAAAAGGTCCCTTCTGAAAGATTATCAAGCAACAGATCCCTTCTAAGAGATTATCAAGCAACAGGTCCCTTTCCTGATGTGTTCTAAATTTAGATTGAAAAATCCTTCTTGAGAAGTAATGAACACCAATCCTCTATTGAAAAGTCCATTGAAGAATGAAAATAAACAAAATCCTTCCCCTCATGTAATGAAATTCTAAAAATAAGGAGATGAAAAAGCATCAAAAAATTCAAACTTTTCTCCTCCCGTGTTGATCATATGACTTGTCCTCAAGTCATCAATTTGAAATTCAAATAGGAAAAGGTTTTTTATTTTGAAATACAACTAAGAAAAGATTGAATTCTTACTGGTCAATTTCTTGCTTTACTTGTAAGAATTCCAGTTTAGAGTGTGCCAGAGTGTACTTTTCACATCTAAACTATTATTTTTTATTTTTATTTATGTTTTTACTTTGTTTTAAACTTTAAAGTAGAAAAATGACCAAGGCATAAATATCACACAATGGTGATGTACTATCAGAACCTCATTTTTCTATGTCACCATTTTCATGAAATCTTCTTTTCTCACAAGCTTATGGTAGACCTTGAGCCTATGTCCATTTACTATAAATGTTCGATCTTCTTGGTAAACGGTTTTGAGTTTGACTGATCCATTGTGGAAAACTTCAATTATTTCATATGGGCCCATCCAACGTGTTGTAAATTTGGCTTTACAACCTTTAAATTTGGAGTAAAATAATAGAGCCCAGTCACCAACTTTAAACTCCTTCTTCATGATTAGTTTATCATTCCACTATCATCTTTGTTGTTGGATTAATGTTTTCCTTTCTACTGCTTTTTGTATCATCTCATCCAACTGATTCAATTGGATAATTCTTTCTTGTTGTGCTTCAGAGAGGTCAATGCCTAAGTCTGCTACCAATTTGTAAGTATGTATTTGGAATTCTATTGGCAGCGTGACTTTTTTGCCATGCACTAGCTCATAAGGTGAAAACCATGTTGTGTTTTTGCAGGTGATTCTATATGCCCAAAGTGCCTCATTGAGCTTATGTGCCCAATATTTTCTGTTTATTGCCACTGTTTTATTCATTATCCATTCCAATGTCTTGTTGTAGATTCCACTTGGCCATTGGCCTGTGGATGGTAGGGTGTGCTCCTTTTGCATTTGTTTTTGTACATTTTAGTGATGTCTTGAACTAATCAGAAGCGAATTGACTCGCTTGGTCCATTACTATCTCTCTGGGCACTCCATATATAACAAGGATTTCTTCAAAAAGGAAATTAACTACGGTTTTCTCAGTTTCTCTTACAAGTGCCTTTGCTTCTGCCCATTTTTTCACATAAGCTGTACATACCAAGATGTACTTTTTCCCCTTGGAAGGTGGATTAATGGGTCCAACAAAGTTCAAAGACCATTTTCTAAATGGCAGTAGATGTACCTATGGCTGTAGTGGCATCTCATCTGTGGTAATTGGTCTACCCATGCATTGGCAACTGTCACAACTTCTCACATAATTCTTTGAATCCTTGATAATTGATGGCCAATAGTAGCCAAGGCTAAGGATTTTGTGTATTGTCCTCTTGGATGAAAAATGTCCACCACAAGGTTCATCATGATAATATTTTAGTATGTCAATAATTTCATCCTCTCTAATACATTTTCTAATAATTACATGATAACGAGTATAAAATAATTCTCCATTAACCCATGAATATCTTGCACTTGGCTTAATCAGTCTTTTCTTCTCCTTTGAGCTGAATGATGGAGGTATCTTCCTTGTGGACAAGTAATTAGCTAAATCAGCATACCATGGTGTTAATATTGAAATTGCAAATAAATGTTCATCGGGAAATGAATCTTCAATTGGAACAACTTCACCTAGATTTTGTAGTCTAGAAAAGTAATCTTCTACCTGGTTCTCTTTCCCTTGTCTGTCCAACACTATGAGATTAAATTCCTACAGTTATAATAACCATCTTGTGATCCTACCATTAGTTATAGGTTTGTTCATTAAGTATCAAATGGCAGAGTGGTCAGTGTGAACAAAGACTTCATAATCAGTTATGTAGTGACGAAATTTTTTCACATCATGTATGATTGCAAGCATTTACTTCTTAGTTATTGTGTAGTTGAGTTCAGTGGTAGTCAATTTTTTACTAATGAAGTAAATGGAATAAGTTAAACCATCGTTTTTCTACCCTAATGAAGCCCTTACTTCTGCATTGGATGCATCAGTGGAGATGTGAAAAGGTGAAGTCCATTCGGGTCCCCCCAATATGGGGGTTGTTGACAATTTCTCTTTAAGTTTCTCAGAAGAATTTTGACAAGCATCATTCCAGTTGAAAGATACATCTTTTGCAAGAATATTGAACAAAGGCAAAGCTATTTTACTAAAGTTTTCAATAAATCTCCTATAATATCTTGCATAACCAAGAAAGCTTCTTACATATTTTTGATTTGTTGGAATTGACAATTTGACAATAATTTGAATTTTGGTTTGATCTACCTTGATTCCCTTAGAAGAAACATGATGTCCTAAGACACTTCCCTCATTCAACATCATATAACATTTTTCATTGCTTAAAGAGAGGTTGGTTTCTATACATCATTTTAAAACTTTCTCAAGATTTTGCAAATAATGGTCAAATAAATCACCATATACTAAAAAATCATCCATATATACTGCAACACATTCATGAACCAGATTAGCAAATATTGCTAATACTTCTCTCCGAAACGTTGCTGGACCATTGAATAAGACAAATGGTAAAACTTTGTAGGCATATGTTCCCCAGGGACAGGTAAATGTTGTTTTGTCTTGGTCTTCTAAGGCTATGCTAATCTAATTATAACCGCTAAAACCATCCAGGAAGGAAAATGAATTTTTTCCAGCTAATGTATCCAAAACATGGTCAATAAATAGAAATGTCAAGTAGTCTTTAAGGGTGGATTTATTCAGTTCTCTGTAGTCAACACAAACTCGACACTTACCATTTTCCTTGGGGACTATCACCAGTGGATATACCCACTCGCTGTTAGAGATGGGGTAAATGATATTTAATTTCAATAACTTCTGCAATTCATCTCTTACAATCTCTTTAAGCATGTTGTTCATCTTTCTGTGTGGCTACTTCAGTGGTCAAATACTAGTGTTTGTATAGATATGGTGAGTGTAAGTTTCCAGGTGAATTACTTGCACGTCAGTGTACTCCAAAGCAAATTCCTTTTGGTATTTTGTTGGCAAATCAACCAATTTATGTTCCTGAGATGAATCTAAAAATGCTCCAATGTTCATCGTTTTTCCTGGGCTGATTTCTACAGTCTTTCTTTGTGTGTTTGTAATGGAGTTGATTGGAAAGATATACTCAAATAATGTTTGCAGATAATATATGGTAAAATTTTCCTGGAAGCTATGTGCCAATATTTGATCTGTTGTTATCTATTGTTAATTTCTTAATTCCTTTGAAACATGACATTGAGGGGTAAACATATCCACCAAATCTTCATTATTGTCTTCCCTGGAATCATAAATTTGATTGATGTTTAAAACATATTGTATTTCTTCCCTATCATTGTATTTATCATCAAGTGATAGGTTATGTGTTACTGTTTGAGCTTGGGCTAATGGGTATAAGGCATGTTGTTTTCTCTCTGTTCCTCTGCAAATGATCATATTACATGATGTACACCTAATAAATGCATCACCAGTTGCCAACCATGGTCTGCCAAGTATTAGAGGGTGTCCTCCTAAATTTGAGTTTGGTTGGAGAACTAGGAAATCAACTGGATACTTTCGAGAGTCCAATGAAATAGCTATATCTTCCAATATACCTTCAAGAATGACTTTAGAGAGACCTACTAATTCCAAAACAATTGGTGTTGAATGTAAATTTTTCAGCTGTAAGGTTTTCATTATATCCAATTTCATGACATTTATTGCAGCTCCCAAATCAATGACAATATTTGGAATGGAGATTTTATTGATGATTGTTGTAACTCTAGGTATACCAAGTTCAACTTATTTCTCCATAGAAATGATATTTGACATAAGGCCAGCTAAACTGCCAATAACATGAATGGTCTGTGGATTAAATCTTTTCTTTGCAGGATTTTTAAGGCATAGTTATTTGATGGCTTTGGTATAGAATGGAATTCCTTAATTTCCTCGAGAAATGGCATTTTTACATATGCATTTCTCAACTCATCCAGAACATTGAATTATGGCAGAGGTGTGGTTAATTTTGGTTGAAGTAACCGCTTAGGATAAGGAGGTGACTATAGTGTCCTAACTTGTTTACCTTGTTCTAAATCATCTTTTTTTACTGTTTGTTGGAAATTCATGTCCATCAGTTTGATTCAAACTCTCTTTCGTTGAAGCAGGTGGAGGTGAAGGTTCTGTGTGAAGAGTTCAACCAGATCTAAGTTCTATGTTTTGCAGAGGTAATATTGGGTATGATGGTCCCTCATCCACACTGTATGCTGGTGGGTCTAGTCAATTATTTGGATTAACTACTAGTTGAGAAGGTAGCTTCATAGGTTTAGGAGGTCGATTAGATGGTAATTGTAGCTATGGTTGATTCATTGGTGGAGAAGTAGGTAAGGATTACTGTGGATTTTGTTCTTGATAAGAAATTGGTTGCTGAGCATATTGTTGTGTGTACTATGGTGGATATGGCTAAGAGTATTGTTGTTGATATTGTTGAGGATATGGGTTTGGAAATGACTACTGATATTTCTAAGGTGGTTGTTGAGGAAATTTTTGAGGATGCGAGTATCCTCTCCCTCCCTATTATGGATAATATTGATGTTTCTGATTCGACCAATTTTTCCATGGCATAGGTATATTCCAAGAATTCTGAATAGGCACTTGATAATTTGCTAGATTTGGGTTTTGAGATATACTTGGAGGTCTTGGATGCCATGGTCTTGGAGCTCCCACAAAGTATAAGTTCTCCATCTCGGCATTAGCTTCCAAATTATAACTATGCAAAACTTTCATCTTAGAGTAGTCTTTAGTGTCATGATTGTCTATACAAAACCCACATATCTGAACATTATCTAAAGGACATTCTTTCAATCCATGCTTTTTCCGGCATTTAGGACAAAATATAGACAACACTTGTTATTTTTCATCTTGTCTTTTATTTGCTTTTAGAGTGTCTATTTTATTTCCCAAAGTTCTTAAGAGGCCTGTTTTAAAATATTCAAACAGAATGCCTAGTTTAGCTTTGGTAATATTTCCTGTGGCAGATTTAGTGATTCTAGATGTCATAGTTCTTCTTCCATTTCTTAATCTAATTTTGGAGTACTTCTTATGCAAGTCAACAATCTCATCTAAAGGTAAATTAGAAATTACCCCTTTACCCATGAGATTAAGGTCATCTATATATTTGTCCCGGAAGCCCTTAAGAATTATTGTTCGAATAATATTAGCAGACATGGCTCTATGTTTTGATTTTTACAGATTGTATGAAAATCTTTCCAAGTATTCTTCTAAGGCCTCATCTTCTTGTTGATTCATTCTAAACATGTCATCTTTAGAGTCTTTTGATCGACAGTAAGGTTGATACTTTTTCAAAAATATTTTTCTCATGTTATCCCAATTAGTGACTGTTGTTTTTAATGTGGAAGGAAAAAGTCGAATTCTGTGTGCATCATCAATATATCCATAGGTTTGACATACTATATCAAATTAAAAAAAATGAATCAGGGTCTTCAAATTCCATACCATAAAAGTTTGGTAATACAAAAGGTGGGATATTTTTCATTTTAATTTCCTCATCCATGTATTCTCCTCTATCTTGAGTTGGAAATTTAAATGTTGACTCCTATCCTTCTGGTGGATTTTGATTCCCTCCAAACATAGTATGTTTTTATTCCAGCTCTCTTTGTCTTCTCCTTTCTTCCACTTGTCTCGCATATTCTTTGAGTTGTTCTACAACAAGTCCTCTGGATCCTCCATCTTCAGCCATTGTGATATGTGACTTGTATAAGGTTTCTATCTCTTCTTCCTATTTTGATTCTTAAGGAACAATCTATTCAAGGATAGGTTGTTGGATTCTTGTACTACTCTCTTTTAGCTTCCCTACTCTAGAAGGCCCAAGTATATGTATTTTCTTTGCCTCATAAGCTAGTAGGATTTGTCTTTCAACGAGACTAAGTCTCTTGCCCGATCTTTGGTTTTCCTCAAGTTCTCCCAGAGTAACTTTTCAAGTTGGTGTTGTGTACTCAATCCTCTCTAAAGTTTCATCTCCTAATGGAGGGTTAGTTGTTAGGTAGGGGGGTTTTGTTAATCTTCCTTTTTCATCCCTAGGTCTAAACGTAAAGAATCATGGCTTAAGGAATTAAAACAAAATCTATGTCTTTGTTGTTTTGTTTATTTAAGATTTTTTTCTAGATTTTTTTTTAAATACTCCTAGTTGCACCTTCCCAGCAATGGTGCCAAAATGTTGGACCTTACTTACTGATGTAAATCAAGCTTCAATTTCACTGTCAACCCAAGTAGGTACACTTAGAGGCACTATCTAATATCTATATATATATATATATATATATATATATATATATATATATATATATATATATATATATATATATATATATATATATATATATATATATATATAGAAGGATTTAGTTTCTAAATGATATCTTAGTGTGGAAAAACAAACAATGCTATTTTACAAGAGATTTCTCTTTGTCTTTTTAACACTTAAGCATTTACTTAAATGAAACAAATCTAATTGTCTATATGGAAAACAAAGTCCTAATTACTTGTCACACAAAATAGTAAATGTGATATGTATATTTGGATATCAACAATAGTAGAACCTCTTACAAGGTTCAATCAACAAACTACCAATTGAGCTCTGCAACTACAAATCATAACCAATGAACAACAAAGTATAGATCAATATATGAGATAAAAACCATGAAATAACAAGCACAATTGTCAATTTCGAGATGAATATCAATTGAGGCTTTATTACAAAACTCTTTCACAATAGATGTGGATCACTTCAATTAGCAATTTCCAATTTCGTAAACTTGCAGCATATGAATTGAATGACAATTCTAAGTATTAGATCTACCTATGTAATTGTGGGAGAGAATTCAAGGAAAATGTACCAGCTCTGTAGTGAGGGCCCTCCACACTTTGCAAGAACACCTTAGACTAATTCAAATGAAGACAACTAAAGGATCTGAAACATAACTATGGCCTCCAACAGTGTATCTCTGTATTCAAGTCTGGAAATCAAAACTACATAAACTGTGTTCCCAAGTTTTTCATGTATCAACAACTACTAAACTACATAATTCTCCTTTTGAGTTATTTATCATAAATGTTCACAAAAAGGGGAAGCTATTCGTACTCCTTGTAATCCTAATGAGATCCTAACAATTACATCAAAGTAGGTTGAATTAGTTGAGATCCTCAATTTGAGAAAAATCACAAAAATAGCAAAGATTGTTCACAAAATCTGGAATTTCTGCTAAAATGGCTGGGTTTGACCAGCGTTGATTGACCACCTATAATCTTCCAATCCAAGAGTGGATAGGTATTCCACCATCCTACATCTAGGATCAAATCCCAGGTCATCAAATTTTCCAACCTATCATGCAATATGTCAAACCATTGAGCCATTACAAGAAGTTACAACAACTTGTAATTTTCTGGAAATTTTCAATTTTAGCACAAAAATTCCTAAGATTAATTCCAAGATAAAAATAATTGAAACAAAATTATATCGATTAGTTTGTAGGGAATATGGAGGAAATACAAAAGATAAATAAGGGACAATGATGAATAAAAGAGGGTTTATACATAAAATAATCAGTCATAAATTGGTACGAACAATTTTCCTAAACCCTGACAGTGGATCACAGTACCAATGGTCGAAGAGTTAAAGGACAAGCACATACAGTGGTGGGGATGATTTTGTGCAATGAGGCCCACACAATGCGAAAAATCTGATAGCATGAGCTTCCTAAAGATTAATGAGAAGTGTTCCTTTGCAAAGATTTTCAAACGACCTTGTTAAATTTAGATCGAAATCTCATATCGACTACAGAGGCACTCTTTCGAGGATGAACTGTATTGATGATTTCCCCCACGGTGTCATCAGTAAGTCAGCATGATTTCATTAGTAAGCAAGCCTGACTCCACCACTAATTCATGTCATTTCATTCATTTAATTCCACTCTCCCAAAAAATAAATGTTCTATGGAAGGATTAAAATTTTGTTTCCCCCTTCCGCTCTTCCATTTAGCCTATAAAGACCCATTTTAATTCATTTTCATGTAATTTTTATGCTTCCTCTCTCTATCGTGGCCTCTGAATTCATCAGCAAACATCCTAGTCAGCACTGCCTACCACTGCTAGTTAGTATTGTTACATGCATCAAATGAAAATGTAGGCTAGATAGACTCTGGAGGAAGGTGTAGAGAATGGATGTCACCAGAATGAAAAACTAGATATCTGGAGGAGGTGTAGAGAATGGATGTAGATGTAGGAGCAGGACCTTCTTCTCTTCCTTAGTCACAATTCATCCAATGAAAAAGTGTTTTTCAACGACAAAGTTTTATGATGTTTAGCATAATTTTTTTTATTTCAATGTAATTTTATTTTCTAAATGTAATATTCAAATAGGAGGACAATTGGTCATGAAGTAGTTTAGAAGGTTGAGAGTTTTATGACCGTCCTTTTTGAAATTTTATATAAAAAATAACTTTCTAAGGCATTTTATGGGTTTCGAATTTTGTACCTTAGAGGAAAACACAATATTTCACTTTCACTTTTGATGTGTTGATGAATAAAGTTTTCACATTGATTTGAGAATTTGTTGGGTACAATAAGACTTTCCTATTTTTCTTCTTATAAAAGAACAATGGAGTTGTTGGGCTTTGATTTTACAGTGTTGTGAGTTTGAGTTTCTATAAATTAAAGATAAAAACCCTTAATGATGTGCTCCTCTTTTCTAAATTTTATTACATGCTAATCACATTTCTTCTCATGATGAAGATAAAATATTTTGTGCAAGGAAACCTATTATCAAAAAAAATTTACCATCACATGTTTCTTCTCTTTCTTCATTTTCATCCAACATGAGAAGGCCAGTTTGGAAACTTTTTTCACATATCGAAATTTAATGGGATTTAATCAAATTTATGGGGTTTTATGAAGGAATGGAGCAACCAATTAATCCTTTTACAGTTCTAAAACAATGTCTTGGGCATTGATCTTTTCTCAGAGACAGATTGTATCCCAAGGTACAACACTTTTTTGTGTTATTGTTAGGGAACAGAGACATGAATTTATTTTTCCCTAGCTTTTATGTTAGAGTCATTTTCTCAGTTGGTGAGCAAAGAAAGTGATTAGGCTAAGTCTCTCACCAGGACAACAGTCTTGACTCCAAGAAGAACACATAGGAGGTCTGATATCTCACAACATACAATTCTTGCTCTTTCATACCCATAGAAGTTAGTTTCTCGAAGTGTTTGGAATGGTAAATCACCTGTTACCCAAAATCCCATTCTGTCTGCTCCTGGTACCAGTTCTGATCAACAGTTTCTGAGTATTCATTCAGACGAAATTGTTAAAAATCTTGATTTTCTTCAAGAAGATTCTACATTTTCTCAAATTGTTTTTCCTAAATCAACTTTTGAATAAACATATTTTGAGTCAATTTCATTCTCTTTTCTAGAATTTCAATAAGTTGAAGTAGTTAATATTTCATTTTCGCATCAATCTATTTCTAGTATCAATCAACTAGATCCTATTTTAGTTCTTCCCCCTTAGTCTTTTGTGTTTCAATCAAGAATTTCTTGTGTGTTTAATTTAAATCCAAACATGGATGTTCCAAATTTTCTATTGAATATATGTTCTCCTCTAAACCTTCCCCAACAAATTAATGCTCTGCCACAGAACTGCCTCCAATTTCTATATAAACTCATAGGATAGGATGAAATGACAACATAAAAGAATGTTAGCACATTTTGTGCTTTTTTTTATAACTTGAATGTTGAACATCTTGATGTAGTGAGGATATTGTTTATTCAATAACGTGATGGAAGGAAGGAAGTGGTTCAAAACGCTTCCTGCACATTCCATAAATACTTGGGAAGAGTTAGATGATGTGTTTATACAAAGATGTGGGGAGAAAAAGGATCACATTTATTTATTGACATAATTTAATTCCATTAAGAGAAAGCCATAGGAGGATGTAAGTGAATTCATTAAAAGCTTTAATAAATTTTATACCTGTCTTCCTGAAGAAATAAGACCTCCACCTATTGGAGCAAAAGTGGTGTTTGCAGGAGCTTCTGAGCCTAGCTTTGTATTTAAATGAAGGAAACAAGATCCCTACCTTAGATAAAATCCAAACTCATCCCTTGGAAATTGAGGAAAATATGGCTACTACAGGAATGATCAAATCGAAGCAGCAAGTTGATGATAAACAAAAGGGAAAAGAGGAAGTAAAGGATGTAAACCAGCCTAGGGATTCACATGTACAGTAGTTGGAAGAGATTGTAAATATGTGAGGAATGTTTCAAAAGAATCGGTAAAATTGGAGCTTGAAAAAGAAAATGCTCCCAGATAGCTTCAAGGTCAAAACATGAATTTTAATCCTCAATTTAAGAGGAAACCACTATCTATAGTGAAAATGGATAGAACGAATCAAGATGAGATCTAACCTCCCCTCTATATAAGAGATGAACAAGAAGAGGCTGTGGAAGAGGCTTTTAAATAAAAAGAGAAACAAATTTCTATTTTTTATGGGGAAGAATAAGATGTGATTAGAAGTGAAGGTTTTATTTCTCAATTTCAAGTCTCTCTAGATGACGAGGAAATTGAATATTATTGCAAAATATTCACAGATTTCATGTATGAAAAATTACACAAGAAATGTGATATTAGCTCAAGGAAAAGGTCAAGGGTATAGGGTAGTACATAAAGACAAAAAGATCAAATGCTTCAAAGCATGGTGACTCCAAAGCAACCTCCAGAGAAGCTTGATCGAGAAAAACAACAAGTATATTCATTCCCAAAGGTTACATTTCAACAGAGGGAGAGTTTAAAAAGGAAACATGACACAAAGGTATTGAATAAATATTTTCAACCTCGTCTGGATAGTCCTCATGAGGTTTCAAAACAAAATATGAATGAAGAAGAAAAAGAGAAGGTGACTAAATAGGTCCATTCTTTTAACATGGTAAAGGAATTAGAGAAGATCATAGTTCCAATCCCTTTGACTGAGTTGAATAAACCACTATAATATAAGAAACAAGTCTATAATTTTATAAATATTTAATAAGATAACCATGCAACATACAAATTTAATTTGCAGGAGGAGAGACTAATGGTAATGTTTGGCCCACATGTGGAAGAATTTGATTCCTCTACTCCTTTCTATATTTTTGTATTGCTACATACTTTTATTCTTTATAACTCTAAGTTGGATTCTGGAGCCTCTCAGAAATTAATGCCTCTTTTATTCATGAAACATTTGAACTTGCAGATGACTAAGCACAACAAGGATCTTTACTCTTCTAATTCTAAGAAGGTGAAGTTTGTAGGATTAATTAATGACATAGTGTTTTATCTAGCTCAAATTCCATCCACAAGCATTGTGGTGGATGTAGTGGTTGTAAACATTCTAGCATGTTTTGGAATTCTCTTATCTAATCTTCGGTATCCAAATTATGAGGAGTGTTGAAGTTAGAGTTTACACATTCCATAATCCCTATTTTTGGTGGTGAGGAAATGATATTATATAGAGAGACCAGGTTTCTCAAAACAATGAAAAAGTAGGGTTCTAGTAATTATCCTATTTATAGTGAGGAAAAGGGTGACTTTCCCTAATTATGTTACAAGAAATGGAAGAAATCATTAAAGACACTAATGTGCATCTCCATTCAACAATTAAAAGTAAGGAGATAGTAGTAATTGTAGTCTGGATGCTATATTTTCATGGTGCTTATCCAATAGATGGTAGTGGAGAAGGAGTGCTTCTGGTTTCCCCACAGGGTGATTTCATGCCCTTCTCTTATACTTTAGATTTGACTCTGCAAATAACATTAATGAGTATGAAGCTCTGATTATTGGTTTGAAAACTACTAGACATTTAGGAATACAATGAATTTGTGTTTATAGATATTCAGAATTAGTATTTAAATAGATAAAGAATAAATGTGAAGCAAGGCATCCAAGATTGAAGACTTATAGAAATTTAGTCTGGGATCTGGTAGAAAATTTCTTTGCTTCTTTGAATATGCAGTTTATACCTATAGATTAAAATAGATTGGACGATTCTTTAGTAGTTGCAGCTAGTACTTTAAAGCCTCTCCTCAATCTCAAGCTAGGATATCAAATCGAAATCAGGCACAGGAAATGTACTCCATATACTATAAAATATTTGTAGGAGTTTGAAGATGAAGAGGAGATCAAGGATTTTCTGGAAATGATTAGTGAGTTTACGAATTTGGAGATTGATTAGGAAGAAGAAACTGAAGGAGAACAAAAGGATGGATTGTCTTTTAAGGATTCTATAGGAAATCAAAAGATATTACAGCTTAATGATAATGTGATACCAAAAGGCTTAGTTCCTTTGGAGATATTTTTTAATTTGAATGATGTTGCAGTCAATCCGAAGAAAAAAGACTTAGAAGAAGACCTTGAATATTGTAATTTGGGAACACAATAGAAACCAAAGATGGTAAGGTTGGCTAAGGATGTTCGAGAGAATTTTAAACATAGGTATTTAAATATTTTCAAGAAGTTTGTTAATGCATTTTCTTGGCTATATGAAGATCTGAGAACATATGACACTAGTATTATTTAGCACAAGATTCTTTTAAAACCAAGTGTAAAAGCTTTTAAAAAATAATTAAGATAGATAAACACCTTACGTCTCCCATCAATAGAATATAAAATGAACAAGTTGTTCGAAGGAAAAATAATTGTTCCTCCTAGATATTCAGATTGGATAGCTACTTTAGTTTCTGTGAGAAAGAGAAATGGAGAAATCAGGTTGTGCATTGATTTCCAAAATGGATCATATCCTATAGAAAGTGAGAGGATCAGATAGGATGTCGTTGATTAATTGTTTTTATGGTTATAACCAGATTTCAGTAGAGAAATAAGATCAGAAGAAGACAATTTTTACAACTCCATGGTGCACTTTCATGTATTTGAAGATGCCCTTAGGACTAATGAATTTTGGTGCCACTTTTGAATGGGATATGGATATAGCCTTTGTAAGAGAAAAAGACAAGTTTGTGGTAATCTACTTGGACGAAATTAAAAATTTCGCTAGATCAGATGATAAGCATCTGGAGCATTTGCAACACACTTTTCATAAATGTACAAGGTTTGACCTATCCTTAAATCCTAAAAAATCTCATTTTTCCTTAAGGGGAGGAAGATTATTAGGTCATATTGTATCAAAAGAGGGAGTTAAAATACACCCTAAGAGAGTGGAAGAAATAAAAAATGTACCTCTACCAAGGACTAAAAAGGACATTCAAAGGTTTCTAGGAAAAAAAAAATTCTTTAGAATATTTGTCCCAAATTATGTAGAGATTTTTAATCAAATCATTGATATGTTGTGAGAAGGTGTAGAAGTCATATGGATTGTAGGTTCCAAGGATTCTTTCTGAAGGATCAAGGAGGCCCTTCAAGACCCTCCTATGCTCGCAAACACTAATTTAATTTTTCTTCATTTGCTTCTTCTTCTAGCGTTGCATGAGTGATTTTACAAAGAAATGAAGAGAAAAAGAAACATCATGTCACATTATATAGCAAGGTGTTAATAGATGCATAATTGAAATACAATATCTTGGAAAAAGAAGCTTATTCTCTTGTCAAATCATTGAAGGATTTCAAGGTCTCTATTCTTCAATCAGAAATTATTTCTTATGTTCCCAATGTTGTTGTGAAGGATGTATTGACTCAAAGTGATATTGAAGGAAAGAGAGGGAAATGGATAGCAAGGATTGAGGAATATTACATGGATATAAAACCAACTATGTTTGTGAAAGGATGAGGCTTGGAAAATATTTTGATTGAAACAAATTTTCAAGCTGTGTGAATAAACTTGCTAGCCAAAGTTGAGGAGAATAATGTCACTACAAAAGAAGGTAAGGATATAGAGTGTGATAAAAAATTAAGTATAAATACCTTTGTTATCAATGGTATAAAGAAATTCTACATTATTTATGTCTTGTCTGTTGTATTCCTAATTTAGATAAATCTATGTATAAATATTTGAGAATCAAGGCTCATAAATATGTGATAGTAAATGGGAATTATATTGGAGAGATCTAATTGGTGTCCTTTCACTTTGTTTGACAGAAGGGGAAATTGTTGAAATAGTAAATGGAAATCATTTTTGTCTTTGTGGTTGTCACTATGGATGTAAGGTAAAAACTCATAAAATATTAAAAGCTATTTTTTTCTGGCCCTCTCTATTTTCTTATGTTTTTTTATTGCTAAGGAGTTGTAAAAAATGTCAATTTTTTGCTGAGAAGAAAATATTGACACCATTACCTTAATTCCCATGTTTGTACAGGAACCTTTCAGGCAATGAGGATTGGATTCCACAGGGGAAATAAATCCCTCATTTAGTGGGCAATATAAGTCAATTTTGACAGGCACAAAGTATTTTATAAAATGGGTGAAAGTTGTCCCAACAAGAAGAGAAAATGATTTAGTGGTGATTACGTTCTTGGAGGAGAATATCTTCAGCAAGTTTGTCTGAAAATGTTAGTACCAAAAAATGCACAAGTTATTAAATATGCAAGATTAATTACTTTATGTCAAAAGAATAACGTAATTTTTTCTTGCTCTACTACCTATCACCCTCAAGGGAATGGGTTAGCAGAATCTTCTCACAAAACTTTGGTGAAGAGACTTAACAAGACTATTGCAGAAAATAAAAAGAATTGGGATACTAAACTCAAGTTTACTTTATGGGCAAGTAGATAACTCTAGCAAGGTCCACTCAGAAGTTCCCTTTTGAGTTGTTATATGGAATAATTGCATTATTTCCCAGCCAATTAGTAAAATTTGTTGCGGCATTTGTCCAAGATGTTCAAGAAGAATCAAGTCCCATCATTGCATGAATGAACCAGTTGATAGAGCTAAATGAAATAGAGATAAATTCATGGAGAATTTGATCTGTTATCAAGAGAAAATGAAAAAAGATTTTGATAGACAATCCAACGATATCCTTTTTTAGCTTGGAGATCTAGTACTTAGATGGGATACAAGGGGAGAAGCCAAAGGTAAACTGCTAGGTGCCTATAATACTATTGATTCCCCCATTACTGTTTTTAGTATAGCCTTTATTGTTATTGTTGTGCCCATATTATCCCCATATTGTTATTATGTTGCTCCATGCCTCCTATTGTATCTGTGTGCCCTTATATTATTAGTGTTAGATCGGCTTGGGTTATATTATGACCCCTTAGACTCCTATATATAGAAAGGAGGTTTTTCCATTTGTATCATCCAATAAGTCTTCATTTATGTAATGTAAAGGAGGTTTCCCCCTTGAAGAGCCTTATTTCTAAGTCATTTATCTATCTTTTCTATCTTTTTTTGAGCTAGTTTCATAACACTTGCTATTAGAACTTTCAATTCTGGGGTTTTGCTGCTCCCAACAAGCCATCGTGGAAATTTCACTATAAATTTGTTTGTACGACATTTCAGAAGATAAAAAAAAAACCCATTTGAGAAAAAATTTCTCTGAATCTTGGGTCCAAATTTCAGATATTTTCTCACTATATTTTGGATGATATGATCGAAGGAAGTTAGGGTTTTGGCAAGATTGTGAATTATACATCAAATAGGTGACCTGAGGAAAATCGTCATAACTCTTTTTCTCTACATCAGAATGAAATTTCATAAGAAGTTACAGAAAGAGGACTTCATGTAGTTTTCTGTGTATCGGTTTCAGGTCCTAAGGTCTAAATAGTGACATGTGGGTCATGTGGGTCATGGAACTCATTGAGGGTCATTATGAATTTTTGGTCATGCATTTTCACCTTACTAGTGAACCTTCCACATTTCAAGGTTTGATGAATTCCATTTTCAAACCATTCCTTAGAAAACTCATGTTAGTATTTTTTGATGATATACTAATACACAACAAGTCTTGGAAGGATCATGTTCAACATGTTGACAGGGTGTTCAAACTATTGGAGGAGAAACCATTATATCCAAAAAGCTCCAAATTTTTCTTTGGAGTACAAGAGGTGGAATACCTTGGTCATACTTTATCTCATGAACATGTTAAGGTAGAACCTAAAAAAATTAAAAACATTAAGGAATGGAAAATTGCCACATCCATAAAGAATATGTGAGGCTTTCTCGGGTTGACATAGTATTATCACAAGTTTGTTAATAATTATGGGGGAATAGTAGCACCTCTAACAACATTATTGAAGAAATATGCATTTTCATGGACTCCAGAAGCAACAAAGGCCTTTAAACATCTTCAAGAGGCAATGTGCCAAGCACCGGTCTTAGCTACACCATACTTCACAAAACCCTTTATTGCAGAATCTTATGCCTTAAGAAATGAAATTGTTGTTGTTTTAATGGATGAAGAAAGACCCATTGCTTCTGAAAGTAATCCAATCAAAGGAAAGTATTTACACAAAGCTATTTATGAGAAGGAAATGTTGGCAATACTACATGCACTAGAGAAATGGTGACCCTACGTAATGAGAAGACACTTCAAGGTAAAAACGGATCATGATAGTCTTAAATATTTTTTGGAAGAAAGATTATCTTCAGAAGAGCAACAAAAATGGGTCAAAAAGATTTTTGGGTATAAGTTTCAAATAATGTACAAAAAATGAAAGAAAATGTTGTGGTATATGCATTGTCAAGAAAGGATGAGGATGTGGAAGCATTTCTTTGCACCATTTCTATTATCCAACCAAATTGGATAAACAAAGCAAGGGATCAATGGAAGAACGACAAAGAAGTGTGGGCACTCATTCAAAATTTACAACAAGATCCCAGTACATATGATACATTTAACTAGAAAAATGATTTGTTATGGTATAAAGATCGAAACCCAAATATTATTGTAAGTGACAGAGATCCCATTTTCACTGAAATTTTTTAGACAAAATTATTTTCTTGTCTTGGTACCTAGTTAGCTCATATCTCATCTTATCATCCTCAATATCATGGGCAAACTGAGATAGTAAAGAAATGTTTGGAAGGATATATTCGTTTCTTTGTATCCAATAAACAAACACAATGGGTTAAATGGTTGCCTCTAGCTGAATGGTGGTATAACACTTCCTTCCATAATACAACAAAAATGACCCCATTTATGGCACTTTATGGATATCATCCACCATCCATCACATCATATTTAAGAGAAAATTCTAAGTTTCAAGCAGTGGAAGATCACAACAAGCATCAACAACAACTTCTCCAACTTTTAAAGGATAACATCACTTTCGCGCAGAATAGAATGAAACAACAAGCAGATCAACATCGCAACGAAAGAACCACCATATTAGCTACAACCATAGAAAAAAATTTCCCTCAAGAAATCTAAGAAGGATAATAAATAATCACCAAAGTATTATGGGCCATACAAGGTGTTGCAAAAGGTAGGTAATATGGAATACAAATTGGAGATTCCTGCAACTTCTCGACTGCACCCTGTTTTCCATGTTTCATTCTTAAAGAACGTTATAGGTGACAAGTTCCCAGTTCAAACAATATTGCTAGAACTTGATGAGGAATGAAAAATCATATTGGAACCTGAAGCAGACATAGATACAAGAACTTGACAGCTACGAAATCAATCAATTTCACAGTATCACATGAAGTGCAAGAACGTACCCACTGAAGATTACATAAAGGAGGATGAGAATCTTACACAGAAGCATCTAGAACTACTCAAGCATTGAAGACAACACTTTTTTTGAAGGTGTTGATGCCCCGAAAATCGTTGTATCAACATTGGGGGATAACCACCCAGTCGGGACCTTAATACAACTCCTTTTTCGTTTTGAATGGTGGCTCCGACTAGATATAATGGGACCAGTTTCCCAATAATGAATAAAAGGGGATGGATGAGTGATTGATTTCTGATAAATGATAATGAATGGATGACCTAATCTATCAGCAAAAATATAAATAACTATTCTATCCCGGGAGGCTTCTATTCTTTGAAGTGCAATGTTTGATGATCTCTGTTCATCGATAGGCATATAGATGACTCTAAGCAATAAACATAGACATTCATTTACTTAATGATTACTTTGTTCCAATAGTTGAACAAAGTGATTAACACATTGTTACACCTATCCTTTTTATATTACCGATACATGTATGATTAAAAGGAAATCATGCTGTAAACATCCAGCAGTGGAAAGTATAAAGAATGTTGTTAAAACACAAGCATATATCTGATAATAGCAAGAGTGATCAAACAACAATTCACATAAAAGGAATGAAATTAGACATAGATAGTAGTACCATATAAGCTGCGAATCTCGCAATATCAATCGCTATTTGGATTCCTTCTTCCGACGCAGAAACACTTTTAAATAAAGGCAGTAGTGCACATTCACATAAAAGCTTCGTTATCAAAATTGGAATAATTGGCCCAGTCTTTATAAAAGAATATGCCTGAAGTACACTAGTGCAACTTCAGGTTTAAGTCATATACAAAAACTTACGACCCTTTCTAAATACATGAAAGGGTCTATAAATACTTGATTAAAACTAACTAACTATGAAAAGAAAATCCTACTTAATTGGTACATCTTGATTCGGAATATCTTCCACACGAAAATCTGGCAGCCAACAGCATGATTCATCACTTAGGCTGTTTGCCTTTAGATCTGAGCTGGCATATTGCAAGCATTGGTTCCACTTTTGGTGGTTTGTTGAGACGAGAATTGAGTTAGGTAGCATAGGTGGCATCTTGTATATCGGGAATGATACACCCAATTGCTTCTGTGAGGCACTTGAGGGCAACTCTCTAGCTCTATCGTTTGACTAAGGACAACCAATAGGTGTCCCATGTCAAAATGTTAATTCCTGCGATTAATCTCCCATTTTTCTCCAGCTCTTGATAACATGACTGCTCCAATGTTTTAGCCGATAGCAATTTACCTGGGGTACATTGAGAGATCATGTTAGATAAGTAGAGAGTATTATTAATCAATTCAACCAAATTACTTGTGGTTAATTTGCATCTGGAAACTGCTCTCTCTGCTTTCATTAACTAGGACTGCCATTCCATAAATAATATCTCTTTATGCGATTCTAGGATTTTTGGCAAATTAGCTGCCTGTCCCTCATCAGTGCCTTGCCACTCAAGAAAATTAGTCAAGGTCTCATCGGCTTGCTCTAAGTTTGTTCTAGCATCAGCCAATTTATCACTTATTGATGCTGTTAAGTCACATAAAGGTTCTGCTTGGGCGATTTGTTGACATAACAGCCTTATCTGTGTCACCAATGCCTTGTTTATCTGTAATGCCTCTGCTCTGAATTCAGCTGGCTGTGGAAGATTCTTGGTTTTCTCTATTTGGGCTGATAGTTGAGCAATTTGCTCATCTTTAGACTTCACCATTTGTTCATTCATTGCTTTTAGTTTTACCAATGCATCCAATAGCTCTTTCTGCTTTTTAACTGCACTCGAATCAATTCTCTGTTTCTCTTCCTGTAATTGTTTATTCAATTGATTATTTATTTGTTGCTGTGTAAACAATTGTCATTCTGCTTGTTCTGCCTTCTGTTATGCCTTCGATAGTTGTGCTTGTAGAAAATTTATTTCCTGGTCCTTTCCTTTTAATAGATTACTAACTTCTGATGCCCTGCCTATGGTGGCTAGCGAATAGGCTCCAGCATATTGGGACAGTTTCGTTAGGTCATCAGAAGGATCAAACTCCTCCTTCCAAACTATGTTGCCCGCCACTGTTTGTTTAGGGAATAGGGAAGGTTGATCAGTCTTTCTCCTATTCCACTGTCGTTTTACTACAACCTTCTGCTTTGGGCTGTAAAAGACATCCAATGGAGCAATTTCTTCTACTTGCAAAACAATCTGATCGGAGGGATCCTTAGGAATTATTTCTATTCCTGTAGAACTGGGTAGGCCGCAGGTTCCACTAGGAACCTGTTTAGATGTTGTCTCCTGTGTGTCAGCCGCTTTTGATGTTTTGGCTTCCTTCGATCTCTCAAGATTGTTTATGATTGAGTCGAATTGTTGCCATTCCTGGAGAAATTTTGGGTCAATCTACACATCTACATTCACCTCTGTGCTGCTCTGTTCTTGCTCTTTTCTCTGGGTTTCCTCTTGCTCTTTTTCATGCACTTCCTCCTGCTCTTTTGATGTAGTAGGAGGTTCCTTAGTGAGTCGCTGCTCAGGCTCGCTTGATTCTGTCATTGGGGCCGTTGCTAACAGATCTAGAGATAAAGTTTGCAACCTTTGTTCTCTAAGTCTGTTAAATTCAACTAACCCGTCACCCTGATATTTCATTCTAGTCGGCGATTTAACTTGGAATATTGACTCAGTTGAGGAGAACAGGTCATCAAACATATATTCTTTATGATCAAATTTAGTTAATTTTTCCTATTCAAGTGCATTGTAGGCGACTTTGTTTGGATCAAATCGCATATTAGGAAGTGTGGCTAGACTTAGTGCCTTGATTTTATCAGCTTCTTTCTCTGCATGTTTAAAGTCATGCAGAGAGTAGACACCACATCTTAGAGGAAAAGGAGGCCAAACTTGATTCTTTTTGCTCTTTAGAGTTTGTGTAACTCCTTCGGATGTAATCTAATAGACTACCTCCCTGGCTAAGAGTTTATTAGGTATGTACAAAGGGAGGACATGAGGTTTGGCTTGGCTGTCGAAAACTATTACATAGGTGAATTTTTCTTCTCCGAACCATCTTCCTATGGATGTCAAGTCAACCCCCTCTTGGTAGGAAATCTTAGGAGCAGGTTTATCAAAAATGGAATAGTGAATGGGTAACATAAAACCGTTGCAAACTTGATATAAATGGTGCTTATAATGAGCTTTCCATAACTTCTGATGGTATATATGAATGGGCATGGGGTCTTGTGGAGTCCATCTCCATCCAAGCACAGGAAATTCAGAATTAAAGCACAGGGTGTCCAAGATATAGGCACTATAGTAGAATGGGGGAATGACCCTTTCAGTAATGCAGGATTTGTTTCTAAACTCAAGGACTGCAGTTGCTAGCTTATCAGACAATATAGTTGACCAATCCATTATTTCACTATTACATGCTGCCTCCATCAAACGAACCATCTATATAGTGAAATTTGCGGAATTATGTAACCCCCACAATCTACACATCATTATCCTAGCATAACAATAAGGAGAACACAAAGAATCGACAAAGTACTTACCCGAAGACTCATGCTTGTGTTTTGCTAGGTTTTGCCTCCAATCTCGAATGGGTTCAGATTCAATTTCGTTCTCATTTCTGAATTTCTCCAAGAAAGCCTTGTTGTACTTCTTCTCCGGTACAGGCAAATGGTACATTTGCCTCAAATAATCAGGTTGAAATGAACCGAAGATTCTCCCATCCATGGTGCCAAATGTTCTGCTTGTGATTGGGATTTCTTTAATTGCCCACTTCACCACATCTGTATATGGGAGAATTTGTTCCTGGGCTGCTATCCGATGAAGGAAAGAGTCGGCTAAATCGTTTAGAGTAGCATCTGATTTCTGAGTCGTGTCTGTTGTGGCTTGCACTGTTGTTACCTCAGGCCCTTCGGCCTCAATTAAATTATAGGTGCTTAGCCAAGTAGTTTTTCCGAGTCCTAGACATGTAGTGTTGGATATGAGTCCTTTTCTATTTGTTCCTGGATCGGCGGTGGGTTGCCCTATAGCTGGCGAAGCAGAAGCTGTTGCAGTCTTCTTAGATTTCTTCCCCATTCTGCTTGAATATACTGCTTCCGAAGAGCTCTGCACAGGAGTGAAAATGAACGTAATGTGGATAATTGATATCACAAACCAAAGAAGAATGAGATACATCAATCAATGAATAGTGGAGGATTTGAATTAAGGTGGTCACGAATGCGATCTTCGAAGAGATTTTAGACTTACTAATTCATTAAATGGCCGTTTAAACCTCTCAATCCTTTAAATTCTCATTATGTCATTTATTGGCCAAATGATTCACTTAAGCGTGGCTTCGATTTTTTGGCAGTTGAGTGCAAGTGAATCGCTATCGGGAAAAGAAAGGCCATTAATACTAAATAACCATAAAATATCCCGGCTTTACCAATCTTTTTTGAAATCTGCGCTTTTGGCTTTATCACAATTGGCGATCGGGGGGAAGCTTAAGTTGTTATATTGGTTCCTTTCGGAATCCCCAATTGCCGATAGCGCTATCGCCAAGTCGCATCGGGAGTTTCTAAATGAGGGCTTTGAAATGCATGCATGGTACATCTCCAATTGCCGATAGCGATATCGCATCGCATCGGATCGGAAAGGAGCTTTTGTTATGATAGCTTGCCATTGCCGATATCTGATAACCATTCCTGTATTGTCGCATCGGGGAAAACTTAATGGGCCTTTTGTTATGTATCCTTTGTTATTGCGATATGCGATCTTGCGATCCCTTTATCGTAATAATAAGGGATTATTCATTTTTTATTATAAGACCGCTTATGTGATTTATCAAAAGGTTTATAATATCTTATTTATTTTCGAACCTTTTGAAAAATACTAAGTTGATACCAATTTAATTCTAAAAGGGACCCATTTCATATTATAGTTATGAAAATAAAATTTGTATGAAATGGGGAGTTGCTATAGAGAACAACAATTGGCGATTCGCTGGAAGGAATAGTTATCTTTGAAAAGTACTGAAATACTTAAACTTTCTTTAAATAGGAATCTCATCAAAGAGGAAAATTCTAATATAATTAGGTATATATGCATTCCAAATAAAATAAAACTATCTTTGCTAATTTTCTCTCTTGTTTAAACTTAGATACATTCTAAGTTTTAAATTGGCCCATATTGGTTGATAATGATAAAACATAAAACCTTTCCAAATCAGCTTTTAGAATTGACTCGTCTGTCATAGGTAGAGCCTCTGCTGCCAGCAAACGTTCATAGTTTCAACAGGGATACCTTTTAACCACATTATTTTCCATTATCCCATCCACTTCAAAGTATGATTAACAGAATGAATTCAAAACATGCTTTCATATTTTGTATTTCTTTTACTTTTCTGTTATTTTTTAAGATAAAAAGTCATTGTCCTGGTTTGGTGGCCAGCTGAGTTACAATGCCATTCACTGGTAGTAATTTAACCGAACAAGCTGGCTCGTGATGAGACCCCCTTGCCTTATAATTTTAAGCCATTACGTTGTTTTGGTATGCAGTGTTGGTAATGTCGGTTAAACTATTTCCTGATGATCATGGTAAGAAGGCTTGTAATAAGACCCCTTATCTTTTATATCAAATATTTTAGAATTACACTCTGAGTAATTACAAACTTCGATGAATGGGATGGACAATTTTCACCTTAAGAGAGAATGGATGACAGGGTAAGATTTGAAGATGTTGAAATTGGATTAGTTTTTGTTTTGATATTGATAACCTTTTTTGTGACCAATTTGAAAACATAAAATGATTTACAATACTTCTAAATTTTGAGAAGAGTTCACAAAAATTGAAATGCGGTTTCAGAATGCAAGTATACCTAATTTCCTAGAAATTTTCCCTTTTGTCTAAGGCTTCTATTATTTGAAAAGCAAAGATCAACACTACTTCTTTGAGCAACTTTTTCATACAGCAAAAGGTCAATGGAAGATACCTTACAAATTTATTTCCTAATGGTCCTACAAACTACGAATTTTACTAAACTAAAAAGGAGAAGGGGTTACCTCCTCAAGTGAAGAATTTCTTTAAGGTAAGGCCATTAACATGGAGAGAATCTCTCAAACCTCATAAATCTTGTAATATGAAGGTCGAATGGCCTCTCTTCTCGCAGATGTGAAATGGCTCAAGCCACATTTTCTGGAACTTGGTCTATTTTCCTTTATCCTCATGGGCTTTGTCCATTTCAGAACTAAATCACCGACTTGAAACTATTTTGAACCAGATGAAGCTGAATCAAAGGATGAATTGATAATTTGCTGATGTTTTGCATGAGTAACCTTGGCTTTTTCTCTTTCCTCTTCTAATTTTAGGATTTGATTATGTCTAAGTTGAATAGAACAAGAAGGGATTTCTTCAATAAACTGAACTAGGGCTAGAGAAGGAAGGACAAGATTTGTTGGTAGCACTGCTTCTTTTCCATACACAAGATTGAATGGATAAGAACCTATGGAAGCTTTCTCTATTATCCTATAAGCCCATAGTGCGAATATTAAAGATTTATGCCAGTTTTTATGATTCTGTTCGATAGTTCGCTTAATAATCTTGATTAGATTTTTATTGGTAGATTATGCTAAACCGTTACCTTGGGGATAGTAATTAGCAGAATATTTCAATTTAAATCCTCTTTTAATAGCGAAATAAAACATAGCATTGCCTGAGAAATTAGAGGCATTATAAAAAACAAGAGCATTTGGGACACCAAACCTAGTAATGATGAATTGATCTATGAATTCTATAATTGCCTCAGAATTTGTTGTCTTTAACGGAATTGCTTCAACCCACTTAGTAAAATAATTTGTGGCAGTAAGGATATACTTATGTTGTTTGGAAGAAAGTGGAGTGATTTCTCCGATGATGTCCAATCCCCATTGCTCAAATGGTTGTTTAATGTTGACTGGTTGCAAAGGGAAAGCTGGCTTTCTTTGTCTTCCATTAGAAGTTTGACAACTTCAGCATTTCCTTACATATTCATGAGCATCCCTAAACAGGGTGGGCCAATAATATCCAGCATGAATTATTTTGTGGGCTATTTTGTTAGCTCCAAAATGTCCTCCCGCTGGTCCATCATGTAATTCCTGCAAAACCTTTTGTGCTTCAGGTTTTTCTAGGCATCTTAACAAGATTGAATCATAATTTTGCCTAAAAAGTACAACATCAACAATTGTGAAATTTCTTGCTTTCAATCTAATGGCCCTCTTGATTTTATAAGATAGGTTAGGAAGTGCATATCTATTTTTTAAATAAAATATCAAGTTTGCATATTGGGATTCAGAATCAGTAATACTTATCTAATTGATTTCTTTGATATGTTCTGTATCACCTGGTTGTTGAATGTCGGATGCTCCTGCCAATAACCTGCAAAAACCTTGGCCTCTAACAATCTTTGCTGGCTTGATTTCCAAGTCATATTCTTGAAGTGATGTAACCCAGTTTGCCCTTTTTTCGCCTAATTCTTTTTGGATTAATAGTTGCCTTACTGCAGAAAAAGGAACTATGACTTTTGTATGGGATTTTAAAAGGAAGGGTCTGTAATGTTTGACAGCTTTATATACAACAAAGGCTTGTTTTTCTACTTCGGAGTAATTCAGTTCGGCACCCTGCAAGTTTGAACTATAAAATAAAAATGGGTGCTTCTAAGTTGTGATTATTAATTTGAGTGAGTATTTTTGCATAAGACAAATCGGATGTGATAGTATACAATGTGAAATGATTAGAAAAATTAGGAGTATTTAAAGGGGGCATTAATTATTGATTGTTTGATTAAATCAAACACTTCCTTTTCTGTTGATCCCCATTTAAACACTGAATTTTTCTTAATCATAGTTTGTAGTGGCAAAATGATGTGAGAAAAGTATGGAACAAATCTTTTGACAAAATTGATTTGGCCTAAAAATGACTGCATGGATTTTTTATTATGAGGAAAAGGAATTTCAGAGATCTCTTTGATCCTACTCGGATCAATATAAATGCCATCTTTGGACACAATAAAGCCCAAAAGCTTTCCTTGATCAAGAGAAAAGAAGGATTTTTTAGGATTGAGTGAAATACCGTACCTTCTGCAGCGTTGAAATATTTGGTTTAAATCATGCAAATGATTGGTTCTTTTTTTAGAAAATACAGTAATATCGTCTAAGTAGACAACTATTGTTTTATTGATCAATCCTTTGAAAGCTATATCCATCGCTCTTTGGAACGTGGCTCCTGCATTAATCAGTGCAAAAGGCATCTTCTGATAAGCATAAGTTCCCCACATTGTCCTGAATGTAGTTTTAAGTCTGTCATCAGGATGGACCAAAACTTAGTTGTATCCTGAAAAACCATCTAAAAAGGACATCAATTCAGAGCCTGCTACTGAATGGAGTATCTGCTCCATAGTAGGTAATGGGAAATTGACTTTTTGGCTTGCCTTATTTAGATTTCTAAAATCTATACAAATCCTGATATCGCCATTTTTCTTCCTAACAAGCACCATATTGGAGACCCAGTTCGAGTGTCAAACGAGAAAAATAATCTTGCCCTTTAAGAGTTTATTAAGATCAGGTTTAATTTTACTCTCTAGGTTCGGATGTATTTTCCTAAGCTTTTGTTGAACTAGTTTTTGTTCTGCAAGCATAGGAATGGTATGCTGGATGATAGATGTATCATATGTCTTTAAATCATCATACTTCCAAGCGAATACATGTTTATTCTTTCTTAATAGTCTAATGAATGATTTTTTTTCTTCTAGAGAAATTCCTAATCGTAGATTAATGTTTTGAGAATTTTGTTCAGTGCCAAGATTAATCAACTCAAACCTGAAGGTGGAACTGTGGAGCTTTGTATTGATCACAGGTTTAAATCTGTCTTTAATATCATAAAGATCCTCAAGCTTCACCACAGGCTTTGGTATTGAGTTTTCCTCATGCTTTTCTCTCATTTGAAGATCATGATCGCTCTCCTCTATAATCTGATCGTCATAGGACTTCTCGAAAGTCAGAAATTGTAAAATGTCTTCATCGTGATTGAATACTCTCCAATTAGTGACATTGTCAGGAATTGATGACCTAAAAAGAAATTCTACTGAAAATATATCTGGGCTATAATCTTTGGAAAGTAAGAGTTTGGAAGCAACATTGGCTAGCAAGTCAGCTGCAGAATTTTGAGACCTGGGAATGGAAGAGATATTGAATGTTGAAAAGTGCGAGGTGAGTTCTTGCACCAGCGATTGATAATGCTTGAGGTGATTTGAAAGACAATGAATCGTATTTCTCACCTGTTTGACAATAATTTCAGAATCGCCGAACACTTTCAAATATTGCACTTTAAGGCCAATTGCTTTGTACAGTCCTTGGACTGAGGCTTCATACTCAGCTGTGTTGTTTGTGCATTCAAATTCTAACCTATAGGACAACATTTTTTTTTCTCCTTGTGGGCTAACCAAGATACATCCTACTCCCGAGCCTTGATTAGATTTAGAGCCATCAAAATATAAAGACCAAAATAAAGAATTATCAACAATTGTATTTAAAGTTTTCTAAGTATCATTAAAACATCTTGATCTATCCATTTGTGAATAATTTTTGATCTGGGATGTAAAATTGTTTACTGAGAAAGGAGATGGTTGGGCTGTGAAGTTTTTGAAGGATGATTCCAACGAATAATTCCCTAAGATATTGTTATTAAATGCTATTGATTGATTTTCCTATTCGAACTCTGTGACAGTGTGGGTCATGTGCTTTTCCCGATTGATTTTTATTTGATTTGGATTTCCATTGTAGGGTAGCCACATGTGGGACCAATTGGTAGAAATATACCCATGGAGCTTCTCGAACAAATCCCTACTTAAGATTAAGCCATAAACCTCAGGTATACCGGCGATTAGGATATCAATTCGTTGAACTACTCGCGGATCGGCCAATAACCTGATCGTTACAGAGTTGATTTCTCCTACAACCTGTACCTTGGTTCTATCTAGTTGTACAATGTGAATTGCATATTTCTCGGGTTCAGTGTTCAATTTGGGACAAACCAAAGTTGGAATTATATTTGAGAATGCCCTTGAATCAATCAAACAATTGTGCAGATTACGATTATAAATCTCATAGGTTAATAGGAAAGGAGGAGTATGGGAATTGGATCTGTCTCCGATCAGAATCGTATCAATAGCTTCAATCCTACTAGAAGGTGGTTGTCCTAAATCATTTGCAGCTTTAGCACTGGGAAGAGGTGAGGAAGGAATAGCATTCAATTCTTTGAGAAGCAATTTCTGCTGATGTTTTAGTTTACTAAGTTCAAACATAGTAATGTTTGCCTTAGTTTTCTTAATATCATCAACGATATTGTAATCCATTGAATTGGATACTACTAGTGTTTTAGATGTTGAAGGCATATTTGAGGTTGAAGGTTGGTTTTTGGAAACCGTTGCAGCTGGCTTCCTTGTGGATACCTTTTCCTTTGTTGTTGTGGCACCTGCACTTCTTTTCTTTGAAGTTGCCTGGATGGGTTCAGGGGCACCTTTACTCCTAGTAGTGACAGGAAAAGCTTCTTCTTCATTTTCTGTATTGGAGTTAGGCAGTATGAAATCCCACATTCCATGGCATTCAACAACTTCCTCTTCATCATCAGTTGGTGAGATTGTTTCCTCTTCTTCTTCTTCAGGGTCTGAATCTGCATTAGATATAACATTCGGTGGTTTTGATTCAGTTTTCTTGAAAGTTATAAAGGGCCTTTTAGTTGAGGTTTCTGCTACTTGCTTTTTGATTTCAACCATTTCATTTGACAAAGTCTTAAGGACCTTTTGTAGACCTTCCAGATCATATGGATCTTTAAGTGTTTTCTTCTTTGAATCATCTTTAAAAGAAACTTTTTTGGCTTTTCTATCTTCCAGAGCGGCTTTCTTCTCTAGAGAATTAATATGTTTCTCCATAGCAAGTGCTTCTTTCATGTTTTCAGCTAAAGTTGGTTTTGCAGCCCTGTCTACAAAAATAGCTATATTGGCAGGTAGGGCCCAGTTATATACCATTCGCTTCTAATTTGTTCACTTGGTTTGGAGGCCGTTGGGATTTTATTCAAGAGTTTATTAAATTGCGCATTGAATTCTTTAATTGGTTCCCTATGCTCTATCCTAAGATTGGAGAGATCATTTATTAATGTGGCTAAAGATCTATCATCTCCATACTTAGTGAGAAATTGTTCTTGGCAAGTGGTCCAACTGGTAATGGAACCAGATGGCAGGGAAAAATACCAGGATCATGTTGATCCTTGCAAAGTATAAGGGAAGAGCCTCACTACAACATCTTCCTCAGCTTGATATTAACTGATAACATGAAGTTATTAATATGTTCCTTAGCTTGTGTTCCATCATCTGGGTTAAACTTGGGTAGCCATTTTTCAGGAGCATCATGTAATGCATATAATGGTGTGGGCATATTGACCGCACCAGGCCTGGTCCATGGATCTGCCATTGTAACACCAGTAGTGGATGATACTACTGTTGAAATTCCAGATGTTTGGGAAGGAGTTGATATTGAGGATTGCGCAGGTTGGGATGTTGAAGTTCCTAATCTGTGATGAACGACAATATGTAATGAAGGGGTGGATGGTTGACTTCGCATAGGGGAAGATGAGATGGAGGATGTGGATGAAAGTACTTCACTGTCAGATCCTTCAGTATTCTTCATGGACCTTTTCCATTTGGGTAAAGGGAACTCAGTGGGTTCAATACCGAGCTTTCCGCTCCGAAGTCTAGTGAGGGGATGAGGTAAACTGAACTGCGAAGTCTCACTGCTTTGAGATACTTCAGATTTCTGTGGTGTTATCGAGAAGCCTTGAAGTTTCTGGATGAGTAACTGAACTTCAGGGGACTCAGGACTTAATCATTCTGGAGTATTGTGGTTGAGAGCAGTGGTAGTTGGTTCCTCTTCTTCTTGCTTGGATACTGGAGAACCAGCATGCAATTGGGAAGTAAGAGGTGATGTGGAGGGAGAGTTAGTCTGAGAATGGTCTATAGATTTGGATTTGCTTGGAATTCATAGTTCATGCCCTCCTTCTAGCGCCAAAAATGTTGATGCCCTGAAAATTGTTGTATCAACATTTGGGGATAACCACCCGGTCCAGACCTTAATACAGCTCCTTTTTCGTTTGCAATGGTGGCTCCGACTGGATATAATGGGACTAGTTTCCCAATAATGAATAAAATGGGATGGATGAGTGATTGATTTCTGATAAATGATAATGAATGGATGACCTAATCTATCAGCGAAAATATAAATAACTATTCTATCCCCAGAGGATTCTATTCTTTGAAGTGCAACGTTTGATGATCTCTGTTCATCGATAGGCATATAGATGACTCTAAGCAATAAACATAGACATTCCTTTAGTTAATGATTACCTTGTTCAAATAGTTGAACAAAGTGATTAACACATTGTTACACCTATCCTTTTTATATTACCGATACATGTATGATTAAAAGGAAAGCATGCTGTAAACATCCAGTAGTGGAAAGTATAAAGAATGTTGTTAAAACACATACATATATATGATAATAGCAATAGTGATCAAACAACAATTCACATAAAAGGAATGAAATCAGACATAGATAGTAGTACCATATGAGCTGCGAATCACTCCCAATATCAGTCGCTTTTTGGATTCCTTCTTCCGTCGCAGAAACACTTTTAAATAAGGGCAGTAGTGCACATTCACATAAAAGCTTCGTTATCAAAATTGGAATAATTGGCCCAGTCTTTATAAAAGAATATGCCTAAAGTACAGTAGTGCAACTTTAGGTTTAAGTCATATAAAAAAACTTACGACCCTTTCTAAATACATGAAAGGGTCTATAAATACTTGATTAAAACTAACTAACTATGAAACTAAAATCCTACTTAATTGGTACAGCTTGATTCAGAATATCTTCCACATGGAAATCTGGCAGTCAGCAGCATGATTCATCACTTAGGCTATTTGCCTTTAGATCTGAGCTGGCATATTGCAAGCATTGGTTCCACTTCTGCTGGTCGGTTGAGACGAGAATTGAGTTGGGAAGCATAGGTGGCATCTTGTATATCAGGAATGATACACCTGATTGCAAATGTGAGGCACTTGAGGGTGGCTCTCTGTATGTATGGTTTGACTAAGAACAACCAATAGGTGTCCCATGTCAAAACTATTAATTCCTGTGATTAATCTCCCCTTTTTCTCCAGCTCTTGATAACATGACTGCTCCAATGTTTTAGTGAATAGCAATTTACCTGGGATACATTGAGAGATCATGTTAGATAAGTAGAGAGTATCATTAATCAATTCAACCAAGTTACTTGTGGTTAATTTTCATCTGGAAACTGCTCTCTCTTCTTTCATTAACTGGGACTGCCATTCCATAAATAATATCTCTTTATGCGATTCTAGGATTTTTGGCAAATTAGCTGCCTGTCCCTCATCAGTGTCTTGCCACTCAAGAAAATTAGTCAAGGTCTCGTCGGCCTGCTCTAAGTTTGTTCTAGCATCAGTCGATTTATCACTTATTGATGTTGTTAAGTCACATAAAGGTTCTACTTGGGCAATTTGTTGACATAACAGCCTTATCTATGTCACCAATGCCTTCTTTATCTGTAATGCCTCTGCTCTGAATTCAGTTGGTTGTGGAAGATTCTTGGTTTTCTCTATTTTGGCTGATAGTTGAGAAATTTTCTCATCTTTCGACTTCACCATTTGTTCATTCATTGCTTTTAGTTTTGCCAATGCTTCCGACAACTCTTTCTGCTTTTGAACTGCACTGGAATCAATTCTTTGTTTGAATTGATTATTTATTTGTTGCTGTGTAAACAATTGTTGTTCTACTTGTTCTGCCTTCTGTTGTGCCTCTGATAGTTGTGCTTGTAGCAAAGTGATTTGCTGGTCCTTTCCTTTAAATAGATTACTAATTTCTGATGCCATGTCTATGGTGGCTGCCGAATAGGCTCCATCATATTGGGACAGTTTCGTTAGGTAATCAGAAGGATCAAACTCCTCCTTCCAAACCACGTTGCCTGTCACTATTTGTTCAGGGAATAGGGAAGGTTGATCAACCCTTCTCCTTTTCCACTGTCATTTTACTACAACCTTGTGCTTTGGGCTGTAAAATACATCCAATGGAGGAATTTCTTCTACTTGCAAAACAATCTGATCAGAGGGATCCTTAGGAATTATTTCTATCCCTATAGAACTGAGAAGGCCACTGGTTCCACTTGGAACCTGTTTAGATGTTGTCTCCTATGTGTCAGCCACTTTTGATGTTTCGGCTTCCTTCAAGCTCTCAAGATTGCTTATGATTGAGTCGAATTGCTGCCATTCCTGGAGCAATTTTGGGTCATTATCGGCATCTACATTCACCTCTGTGCTGCTCTGTTCTTGCTCTATTCTCTGGGTTTCCTCTTGCTCTTTTGCATGCACTTCCTCTTGCTCTTTTGATATAGCAGGAGGTTCCTTAGTGAGTCGTTGCTCAGGCTCGCCTGATTCTGTCGTTGGGGTCATTGCTAACAGATTTAGAGGTAGAGTTTGAAACCTCTGTTCTCTAAGTTTGTTAAATTCAACTAACCCGTCATCGTGATATTTTATTATGGCCAATGATTTAACTTGGAATATTGACTCGGCTGAGGAGAACAAGTCATCAAGCATATCTTCTTTATGACCAAGTTTAGTTAACTTTTCCTATTCAAGTGCATTGTAGGCGACTTTGTTTGGATCAAATAGCCTATTAGGAAGAGTGGCTAGATTAAGTGCCTTGATTTTATCAGCTTATTTCTCTGCATGTTTAAAGTCATGCAGAGCATAGACACCACATCTTAGAGGAAAGGGAGGCCAAACCTGCTTCTTTTTGCTCTTTAGAGTTTGTGTAACTCCTTCGGATGTAATCTGATAGGCCACCTCCCTGGCTAACGGTTTATTAGTATGTACAAAGGGAGGACATGAGGTTTGGCTTGGCTGCCGAAAACTCTTACGTAGGTGAACCCCTGATTGGTAGGAAATCTTAGGAGTAGGTTTATCAAAAATGGAATAGTGAATGGGTAACATAAAACCGTTGCAAACTTGATATAAATAGTGCTTATAGTGAGCTTTCCATAACTTCTGATGGTATATATGAATGGGCATGGGGTCTTGTGGAGTCCATCCCCATCCAAGCATAGGAAATTCAGAATTAAAACACAGGGTGTCCATGATATAGGCACTATAGTAGAATGGGGGAATGACCCTTTCAGTAATGCGGGATTTGTTTCTAAACTCAAGGACCGCGGTTGCTAGTTTATCAGACAATATAGTTTCCCAATCCATTATTTCACTATTACATGGTGCCTCCATCAAAGGAACCATCTCTATAGTGAAATTTGTGGAATTTATGTAACCCCCACAATCTACACATCATTATCCTGGTATAACAATAAGGAGAACACAAAGAATCGACAGAGTACTTATCCGAAGACTCATGCTTGTGTTTTTTTGGCTTTTGCCTCCAATCCCGAATGGGTTCAGATTCAATTTCATTCTCATTTCTGAATTTATCCAAGAAAGCCTTGTTGTACTTCTTCTCCGGTACAGGAAAATGGTACATTTGCCTCAAATCATTAGGTTGAAATTAACCGAAGATTCTCCCATCCATGGTGCAAAATATTCTGTTTGTGATTGGGATTTCTTCAATTGCCCACTTCACCACATCTGTATATGGGATAATTTGTTCCCAGGATGCTATCCGATGAAGGAAAGAGTCGGCTAAATCATTTAGAGTAGCATCCGATTTCCGAGTCGTGTCTGTTGTGGCTTGCACTGTTGTTACCTCAGGCCCTTCGGCCTCAATTAAATTATAGGTGCTTAGCGAAGTAGCTTTGCCGAGTCCTACACATGTAGTGTCAGATATGAGTCCTTTTCTGTTTGTTCCTGGATCGGTGGTGGGTTTCCATGTAGCTTGTGAAGCGGAAGCTGTTGCAGTCTTCTTAGATTTCTTCGCCATTCTTCGTGAATTTATTGCGTCAGAAGAGCTCTGCACAGGAGTGAAAATGAACGTAAGGTGGAGAATTGATAACACAAACCAAAGAAGGACGAGATACATCAATCAATTAATAGTGGAGGATTTGAATTAAGGTGGTCACGAATGCGGTCTCCGAAGAGATTTTAGACCTACTATTTCATTAAATGGTCATTTAAACCTGACAATCCTTTAAATTCTCATTATGTCGTTTATTTTCCAAATGATTCACTTAAGTGTGGCTTCGAAGTTTTGGCATTTGAGTGCAAGTGAATCGCTATTGGAAAAAGAAAGGCCATTAATACTAAATAACCATAAAATATCCTGGCTTTACCAATCTTCTTTGTAATCAACGCTTTTGGCTTTATCGCAATCGGCGATCGGGGGAAAGCTTAAGTTGTTATATTGGTTCCTTTCGGAATCCCTGATTGCCGATAGCAATATCGCCAAGTCGCATCGGGAGTTTTTAAATGAGGGCTTTGAAATGCATGCATGGTACATCTTCGATCGCCAATAGCGATATCGCATCGCATCGGGGTGGAAAGGGGCTTTTGTTATGATAGCTTGCCATTGCCGATATCTGATAACTATTCGTGTATTGTCGCATCGGGGAAAACATAATGGGCCTTTTGTTATGTATCCTTTGTTATTGCGATATGCAATCTTGCGATCGCTTTATCGCAATAATAAGGGATTATTCATTTTTTATTATAAGACCGCTTATGTGATTTATCAAAAGGTTTATCATATCTTATTTATTTTCGGACCTTTTGAAAAATACTAAGTTGATACCAATTTAATTCTAAAAGGGACCCATTTGATATTATAGTTATGAAAATGAAATTTGTATGAAATGGGGGGTTGTTGTAGAGCACAACAAAAGGAGAGGGGCATGTTAGGTCCCTATAATACTAATGATTTCCCCATTAATATTGTCATTGTAGCCCTGATTGTTATTGTTGTGCCGCTATTGTCCCCATATTGTTATTTTTTCCCCATAGAAGGCCACTATTGTTATTTTTGTGCCCTTATATTATTATTTTTTGCTTGGCTTGGGTTATATTGTGACCGCTTAGACTCCTATATATAGAGAGGAGGTTTTGTCATTTCTATAATCCAAGAATTGTTCATTTATGTAATGTAAAGGTGGTTGCCCCCTCGAAGAGACTTATTTCAAAATTGTTGATATATATTTTCTATCTTTTTGTGAGATGGTTTCATAACATAAACATGGAGAGTTTGAACCTTTGTGGTTTGGTCCCTTCAAGATAGAAAAATATAGAGAAAACAACACTTTTGTTGGAAATATAGATGGTGAGCTTATACAATTTCTAGTGAATGGCCAGTACCTCAAACATTACTTCCATCATTGACTTGCAATTATTTTCATCACTGTATATACTGGTGTGGCCATTGTTAATATTTTTGTGATTTTTCCATTGTAATGTACTAAGTCACAATTTATCTCCATACCTGAGGAGAAGGCACTAATATGTGGTTCTTAGTGTTTTTCCTTTGTAAAAGAACTACCCCTAGGTGGAGCCAACTGTTGTAACTTGTTTTAGTTTTTTCCTATCAAGATTTCTAGAGCATATTTGATAAAAAAGAAAATCAAATATTAAAGCAAAAAAAAAAAAAACAAACAAACAAACATATGGGTAGAAACATTTAGGGTTTCTTTTATTAATGAAATGTTTTTGAAAATAATAATCAAATATTAGCACGCTAATCATAATTAACGTAGTACTAAAGCCTGAAAGTGGGTCCGAGTGCCAATGATTGAAAAGTTAACGTAGAGGAACATACATCAACGAGGATGAGTTTTTACAACAAGGCCCATGCAATGGGGAGCCTAACACCATGAACTTCCTGAAGGTTAATGAAAAGTGTGCCTCCATAAACATTTTCAAATCAGCCTGTTGACATTAGATCTATGTCTCAAATTGACTATGGAGGCACTCCTCGGAAGATGTTCTATATTGGTGCTTACCACCGTAGTGTGGTTAGTAAGTGATATTGATGTTGGAATCAAGGGATCCCGCCTCCACCACTTATCCTGCCATTTAACCTTTAGCTCTACCACTTGTCACTTATGCATTTCATATCATTCATTTAATTTCACTCTGCAAAAAAATTAATATTCTACGGAAGAAATAAAATTTTGTTTCCCCCTCACAATCTTTCATTTAACCTATAAAGCCCCATTTAAATTCATTTTCATGTACTTTTGATGCCATCTCTATCTCTAGTGGCCTTCGAATTTGCCAACAAAAATCATTGTCAACACTTTCTGCCACCATCATTTTATTAACTACTCAAATGAAAAACTCGATGTCTTGAAGAGGTGTAGAGAATGGATGTCACTCCATGAAGCCAATGCAGGAGCAAGGCCTTATTATGTTCCTGATTCATAAATCATCCAATGATAAAGTCTTTTTCAACGACAAAGTTTTATAATGTTTAGAAGAACTTTTTTATTTTAATGTAATTTTATTTTCTAATTGTAATGTGTTAGGTCCCTATACTACTAGACTAGCCCCTTATTTTTATTAGTTAAACCCCCTTATTATATTTTTGTGCCCATGTAGCCCCCATATTGTTATTATTGTGCCCCTTAGAAGCCCACTATTTTTATTTTTGTGCCCCTATAATATTATTGTTATGTCGGCTCGGATTATGTCGTGACCCCTTAGACTCCTATATATAGAAAGGAGGTCTTCTCAATTGTATAATCCAAGAATTATTCATTCATGTAATGTAGACCATGTTTCCCCCTTGAAGAGGCTAATTTTGAAGTCATTGATCTATCTTTTCTTCTATTTTATGAGTTGGTTGCATAACATTTGGTATTAGAGGTTTGGATTCTAGGGTTTTACTACTCCAAACAAGTCATCGTAGAATTTTCACTATATCATTTTTATATGAAGTTTTTGAAGCTAAAATTAAAACCCATTTGAGATGATGTCTTGGTGAAGCTCAAACCCATATTTCATATCTTTTGACGCTATAGTGGTAGAGATATGATCCAAGGAAGTTAGTGTTTTTGCATGCTCTTGAGTTAAATCCCAAACAGGTGACCTTCGGAAAACAATCATAACTTTATCTTTGGGCATCAGATTGAAAAGTAGTAATAACTTATATAAAGTGTACATACTATAGCTTTATTTGTATCAGTTTCAAGTCCGAAGGTGGAAACAGTGACACATGGTAGGATGTATACATTTTCTCTACTAAATTAGTCTATAATCATGTCATCGCGGGACATTTGGCATAAATCCTTCTTATAGAATGCAACATTGATCCAACTGATGGGGTTAGAAAGAGGACTCAAAGGACACATGATGAAATTCTAGAACCAGGAGATCCAAAATTCCAGAGATACATCAAATTCAATAGCGAGCTCCTACAAAGAGAAAAAAGGTGTGTAGTTTTTTTTTAAAATTTGCATAAGTTTAGTTTGAAAATTTATTTTTATGTGATTCAAAGGGAATAGTGAAGCATAATTATCATTAATTGATTGCCTGAAGAAAGAAAATGGAAACACCTCCTAAGAAACCTGAAATTTCTACCATGACTCACGAAAAAGAGGAAGAATTGCAACATGTTATATCAAAATTAGGAGACCAAGTGCAACAAATTTCACTCTCAAAAAAAGGAATAGAAGAAAAGACGGACAGTTTAATGAAAGGAATCAAAGCTAAGATGGATGGAATGGAAACTAAGATTGAAGCTAAGATTGATGTTTTAGAAGAAAAATTAAAAGAAATAATTGAAGATTTGAAGAAATACATGGAAGGTTGGAAAGGAGTTATTGAAAAGTTTCTACATGAAATGCTTCCTAATGGTGAAAAGGTAGTAGGGGAAACTCATGATGAGAAAAAAAGTAATATTAATCATGATTTCATAGAATATAACATTTGATTGAAGACTCACCATGTTGAAAAGATCGATATGAGTAACTTTGATAGCAAGGATGTTGTAACATGGATACTACAGATGGAGCAATATTTTGATCTGCATAATGTGAAAAACACACAGAAGCTACGCATTGCAACTTTATATTTGGAACCCAATTAGTTTGTATGATATCGATGGATTTTCTCTCGTAAACAAATTATCACTTGGTCAATTTTTATGGAGTAAATTACAGCATATTATGAGGATACAAAAAGCGACACATTCTTTAGCCTTGAAGTAGTTTATAAGGTTGATAGTCTTATAACTGTCCTTTTTGAAATTTTTTATAAAAAAACTTTCTAAGTCATTTTGGGGGTTTGAAAATTTTGGAGCTCAGAGGCAAACACAATATTTTACTTTCACTTTTCATGTGTTGATGAATAATTTTACCCTTGGAAAATGTCATAATTTCTATTAATGGTGAGAAATTACATTATGTAGATGCCATAGCATATGCATATTGAGGCTGGTTTTCCTCACCATTCTATTTGTCAAAACAATAACAACAAATAAACTAGATTCTCCATGTAGGGAGATCATGAAAGTCTCAAAATTTACTGTCACTTATCAGTTTTAGCCGACAAACAACAACAAAACAAAAGTTCTAAATTCTCCACGCAGGGAGATCATGAAGATCTCAAAATTGTACTGTCACATATCAGTTTTAGCTAAAAACTGTCAAAATTGTCTCTATGGAAAGAGTTCTGTAGGACCATATGTTCTGAAATAAAAACAACATAACATAATACTAGGAAAACAAAAGTATAAACATAGTGCTTATATCCTCTAAGGCATATGAAGGTCTATGAATGGTCTGTGATAATACTGATGGAAGGTTCCATCAATTTCTTCCTGAATTAACTAGTCCTCTTCCTACCAGTGCACTGCCTCCTCTGATAGGAAGTGTGCCCCTGATTTGTGCTCCCTGAAAATGTGATCATAGACAAAATTGTCAAAGGATGATATAAGTCTTTGAGCCTCTTCCAAAATGTGCCTCAATGAGAATGCAGAGCAATGAGGTGTTTTATTTAACCAGTTGCAAACAAGTTTGGAATCCCCAGACAGTTGGAGATGACTGCAATGTTTTTCGAGAGCAAAGTGGAGGAGATGTTTGGTAGTGGCTAGCTCAGCATAGTTGTTTGTGCCTCTTCCTAGATTAATTTGGATTTTGAAATAGTGGGATTCTCTCAGGAAGAGAATGCCTCCCCATGCCCCCACAACCCTCCTCTTGGGATGATCCGTCAAAGTAGGCCCAATGTATTGATTTATCAATATTCTCTAGTTGAATGCTCCTAGGGGGAGGCTGAGAGACTTCCTCAGGTAGAGATTCAAAGTCTGCTATGATTCTAGTTTTAATGGAGAGCTAGTGGGGGTCCCTATGGTCAAATATGGCTTGGTTCCTAGCCATACAAAAAGCCCAGCACATCAGTAAAGGCAGGCTTCTATCCTTTCCCCTGTGTCCTCCGATCCAACTAAGCCAGGCCTCATGTAAGGTTCTCCCTCGCCAACCTTGAAGTGAGGGGTAATGTGCAAGGATGATGTCCCATTGTTCAGTGATGATAGAGCAATCTAGGAAAAGGTGCTCAGTACTTTCCTCAATGCTTTTGCAAAGGTGACACCAAAAAGTTCCATGGAAGGATCGCTTCATCAAGTTTTGACCTATCGGGATTATGTTGAAGAGGATGGACCACATGAGTAAACGTGATCGGGGGGCTGCTTTTAGTTTCTAGAGGGCTTTCCACCAAGGCTATATATGCTCAGGTTTTGTAGCTTCCATGAGCTTCAGATACCCATCCTTAGGCGAATATCTTCCTTTTTTTGCATGTGCCCACACAATTTCATCCTCTCCTTTTGATATCTGAATATGTGCTTGAGTAAGAGACTTTGTAAAGCCATACCAGGCCTGATGCCATGGGCCAGAAGGTGGAGGTCTAGGGCCGATCTCCAGGCCTATTGAAAGAGTGTAGTGTTTGTAGTGTCAACAATGTGATTGAGATGTGTATATCCTTGATCCGCTAGAAAACCAATCACCTCTACTGGTAGCCTACGAGAATTCCCGCAACCAATCTAGGGGTTGACACTGATACGAACTGCATTCCCCTCATGAATCCTCCATGTTAAACCTTTGCGAATGAGGGGGAGGGATTTTAGTACCACCTTCCAAATGATCGAGACATTTTTGTTGTTCCAATGGTCCAGCCAGATCCAGTCCATTATATTTGAAGGGGAGATATACTTAGCATAGGCAACCTTTGTCCAGAGACTTTGGGATGTGATTAACTGCCAACCCAATTTTGCTGCTAGTGCTTTGGTGAAGATGTCCAGTTTTTTAATGCCCCAACCCCCCCATTTCTTAGGTCTTGCAATAGTATCCCATTTTACCCAGGCAAAGAGACTTCCCTGTTTGTTTCCTTTCCATAGAAATCTGTTGCAGATGCTTTGTAGCCTAGCAAGAATCCCCCTAGGGATCCATGCCAAAGTCATTTAGTACATAGGGGTCGCTTCTAGAACAACTTTAATGAGGATAAATCTGCCTGCTCGAGAGAGATATCTATTTAACCAAATGTTCAAGCACTTTTCCACCTTAGAGATGAGCCAAGTCCAATCTGTAATTTTGTAGCCCTGGGGCTTCAACCTGAAGCCTAGGTATTTCAGCTCGTCCTCTAGAGAGTGTAAGGTAAATGGAAACCGGTGTAGAGCGAATTGCACTTCAAGCTGGGAGCAGCCAGCTACTATTAGAGTGGACTTGTGAACATCGATAACCATTCTTGTTTCCTTCTGAAAGAGATCAAAAACGTTCTGTAGGGCAGTGGTGTCTCCAATTCTACCATTCAAGAAAATGAGAACATCATCCACAAGCAGTAAGTGGGTTAAGAAGCAGTTGTCCGTGACCTTTATTCCCACTATTCTGCCTCTTCTATGCTTAGCCCCTATAATTCGACTTAGGCCTTCCATGATGAGGAGGAAGAGCAGGGGAGAGAGAGGACATCCCTGCCTTAGACCCCTCTCAGCTAAGAAGAAAGGAGTAGGAGCACTGTTTAGAAGAACATTGTATGAAACATTGGTGATACAGCTCATGATCCACTTGATGTATATATAAGGGAAACCCAAATGAGTAAGCATAAATCGAATTTATAGCAAATTTTCCCTATCAAAAGCCTTAGATAAATCCACCTTTAGAATCAGACCTTTTAGGTTCCTTATGTGCACTGAGTGAAGTAGTTCTTCTGCAGTTACAACGGCTTCATGGATTTGGTGATGCTATAGGAAAGCAAATTGCTATGGGGAGATATGTGCCGAGAGGATGGGCTTGAGCCTGTTTGCAATGATTTCGGCCATTATTTTATAAAGGAAATTGCACAGCGAGATGTGGCGGAAATCATTAAAGGATGAGGGCTTTTATGATATGGGTATGAGCACAATGAAAGTAGCCTTGATAGCCGGAGACATCCTTCTAGAGATGCAGCAGTCCTCCACCACCTTAAGCAGATCATGCCCCAAAATGTCGAAGAAAGCAAGGTAGAATTTTATGGTCCAACCATCAGGGCTTGGGCTCTTGTACTTTTGGAAACCTTTCATGGTGGCTTCTAATTCCCCCATTGTTACCTCCTTTGAAAGCTCCTCTGCTT
The DNA here is from genome assembly GCA_031772625.1 of Pinus tabuliformis. NCBI lineage: Eukaryota > Viridiplantae > Streptophyta > Pinopsida > Pinales > Pinaceae > Pinus > Pinus tabuliformis. Next base: position 264,677,201 of record CM062814.1, on the reverse strand, counting down.
CCTCCAACTCTACAAACCGAGGGAAGAGTTCTGCTATATGCATGATCTCCAGAATGTTGGCTTCTTCAGGGGCCGAGTAAATACTTTTGAAATGTGAGCTGGCTAAGGATGCCAACTCTCTGGAGGTTTTAACCGCTTGTCCCTGATCATTCTGGAGTTCCCAAATGGTGTTAATAGTCTTTTTCCCATTAGAAAAATGATGGTAAAACTTTGTGTTTTCATCTCCTTCCTTTAGCCAGAGCACTCTGCTTCTATGACGCCAGCTTTCTTCTCTGTCTTTAAGAATTTGGGATCTCTATTTAATTAGGATAGCACTGTGCACTTTTTGCTCCAGTGAGGTAAATGTACCTTCAAATTGATCTTCAATAGATGAGATGGCCTGTTCCACTTCTCTTAAGTTAATGTAATCTTGTTCCCTCTTCTTGTGTGCCCATTCTCTAGATATGCCCTTTATTTCCTTAAGATTGTTGACAAAACCTTTAGCAGGGTCCACCTCCTCTAAGATTGGCTGGGATTGCCAGAATTCAGTGACCAGCTTGATATAGGATGGGTCCCTCAGCCAGGTTGAATTGAATTTGAAGGAAGCTTTGATCTTGAGGGAGCTATCATCTAATTCCAGATATATAGGTTGATGGTCCACGATTCCACCATTGCCCACCCATTGCCCGGAGCAAGAATGATGGGCATGGAAGGCCTCCTTAATAAAGAATCGGTCCAATATCCTAGCCAGACCTTGGATTCCTGTGCGATTGTTTTTCCAAATATGCTGGATCTTGGCAGATGGGATATCAATCTAGTGGTGATCCTCTAGCATGTGCACAAAAACATCAGATAGCAGATGTATCTGAGCCATATGGCCCCAAGATTCCATGAAGATTAAGGACAAGTTCAGATCCCCACCGAGGATAACATTGTCTGCCTGAAAGAGAGTGTTGCTGAAAAGCCCTCTCCAAAAAATATCCCTGTTCTGATAGGGGCCATAGACATTTATAACCCTTGTTTCAGCCTCCAAATCCTTGGAAAAGATATCAGCTCCTACGAATCCTCCACCACCCCAAATGTTCCTAATATCAATTGTCTTGTTCCTGAAACCTTTAGAGACTCCCCCAGATTGCCCAGAGGCATCCAGAGCATGGAAGTTCCAGTCCAGCAACCATGATTGTAGAAGGGGTATGATCATGTTAGCCATACAAAGGGTTTCTTGTAAGAGAATCACATCGACCATTTTAGACAGAAAAAATCATTTCAGGGCTAAATTTTTCTCAAGGCTAGCCAACCCTCTACAGTTGAAAGATAAAAACTTCATGGACGGGGAGGGGGGAGGGTATCCTTTTCTCTAAGATCCCTTTCAATGGTCTTCTATTTCCCATAGACAACCTCTTCTCCAGCTTGTGCAATCGCCTTGTTAAGGTTGGAGGGTCTGCCCTTTGATGGTCTGGGAGTAAGCAGGGGAAAATCCACATCTAGGCCGACTTCATCTGGCTCTCTCTATGGTTCTAGATCAGGTGGAGTACCTTGGGGCAGAGTTAACTAGGGGGAGGGTGGTGGAAGAGAGGGGATCGGGGTAGAGGAGAGGGAGCATGGGGTGAAAATATGTAGAGGCACCGGGAGGGAGCACGACATATAGGATTGTCCTGCCAGATGGGGAAGGGGGTAGATACGGGGTCCAAGCAAAGGGCCAGAGGGGAGAGGTCGGGGGATGCCAAAGCCTGGTGGGGCATATAAGAAGAGAGAGATAAAGAAGATGAAAATTTAGGAGATGTAGAGACATTAGAGAAAATGGACATATCCGAAGAGAAGACGTCGCCCTTTGTAGCCCTGGAGCACGCTAGAGGTGGGGAGGGAGGCCGAATAGTGGATTTCCCTCGTCTCTTCTATGTTGGTGTAGGAGGTGCTTCAACTATATCTGAAGTCCTGATCTGCTCTGCTGTCAGGGTCTCAGTTGTAGGAGGAGGAGGTTGTTCTGCTGGAAGTGCCTGTTCCAGATCTTGAGAGGCCTATTTCTGCTTCTTTAGGAGAGGGCATGCCTTGTAAACATGACCCACCTGATGACACCTTTTGCAGTGGTAGGGGACACCTTCATAGTCCAGCGTCTATTTGTGCACGAAGGATCTCCATTGTATGGTAATGAATTCCTGAAGACCTCCTCTGGTATCCAAGTGAAAAAGGATTCTTGCATAGGCCATCATGCCCGTGGGTTGATATGACTTGTCGAACTCCATGAAAGTGCCCATGGAATTCCAAATTTTCCAGAAAATGTCCTCGGACCAGTAATGCAGAGGCAAGCGAGGAAGCATAATATAGATTGGGTCGACACCAATTCGCTCAATCTCCAGGTTGAAAAGAGGTGTCCAACGCTTGAGGAGCACTGAAGCATTCTCAAAGTGTCAAAATGATGAGAGCACCCAACTCATATGGTCGGCCCTAACAAAGTGTAAGGCAAACCATCCGTGAATGAAAGTATGGACGAAATGGATGTCTACCAAGTGCTATCCCTAAATCTCCATGGCCCATGTCTTCAGCTAGGAAGCTGAATAGCTTCTCCCTCTAATTTTTCCTACTAGAACTCTGTCAGCACACTCCATCGTGTCCCCCCAATAGATATCTTCTTTGAGCCAAAGTATGATGTCTATATCCTGAGATTTAAAACACCTCTATTTATTCAGGGGATGGGAAGGTGGGATGCTAGAGTTTACAGAAACCCTCGCCTCCTCCAGAGCTTCAGGGGAGGGGTTAGGGTCTGTGGGAAAATCAGGAATGGCTTCAGAGAGGTTGGGAAAAGAGGAGAAGCAGCTCGAGGGAATGGAGTGAGCAGAGGACGGGAGGGGGCTGACATGCATAGGGCCATCAGATGGGGCTCCTGATAGAGGTACAAACAAGAGGCTAGGCAACATAGAAGAAGGACCGCGATATGAGGAGAACGGTGAATGTAGTCTAAGAGAAAACCCAGGGTAGCCAGGGATGGCACGGAGAAAGGTGGCTAGGATGAGGATTCTTCCGGCAACACAGAGGCGGTGCGAATAGGACTAGAGGACTGAGGAAAACCTACAAAATTACCAGAGAGACCCTCGTTGTAATGTAACATACCTTCAAGGGCTGGAAACGTTGAGCGCTAGATGGAGCCTTCCTCCGAATAATCCACCTCATCAATGTCCATACCGATAGCTGCATAAGAAAATGGCTAACCGCCTTGAAACTAGCTAGCTGACAGAAAACTAGCACCGACAGCAATGGGAACGGTAATAGTCGCAGACGAAAACCCTAGGGAGTAGGGTCCGAGGCGTGAGCTTGGAGAGGTAACAGGAGCAAAATCATCGGGGGAGAGGAGGGTGAGAGTGACCTGAGAGCAAACCCTCCTCAAACGATGACCTAAGTGACAAAAACCCCAGCCCGTAAAATATTAAGAGGTAAAAGGTAGCATAGGTTCAGGTTTCGAGGAGCTGTCAGGGGTAGTTGTAGGTCAGGTGCCTGACGGCTGCAGTACCCCATACCCAAAATGCCATCCCGTTCAGGCCATTGCCATTCCATTCAGAGGATTGCCATTGTTCGCCTCCCTAGTCAAATTACCTCTAATTATGTTATTATCATCTGTGTGTTGATGAATAATATTTTCCCAGTGATTCGATAATTTTTTGGGTACGCTAAGTCTATCTTGTTTCATCTCATGTTAATTTTTCTTCATAGAAAAGAGTAATGAAGTTTTTGGGGTTTGATTTTATAGTGTTGTCTATTTGATTTTTCTAAATTAAAATTAAAAACCCTTAATTATAAGATCCTCTTTTCTAAATTTCATTACATTCCGATCATATTTCTTCTAATGTTGAAGATAAAATATTTTGTGCAGGGAAACCTATTATCTAAAACATTCCACCATCACTTCTTTCTACTCTTTCTTCATTTACGTGTAACATCAGATGACCACTTTCAAAACATTGTTCACTTATGGAGAGGTAAATGGATTTAATCAAACTTTTGGGGTTTTATGAAATGATGGGACAATCAATTAAGCCTTTTACAGTTTTGAAGAAGTGCCTTGGGCACTAATCTCTTATGAGTCAGAGATTGTCTCCAAAGGTACAACAGTTGCCATGGCGTGGGTGTAGTCCAATTATTATGTGGTTTTCCATATGATTTGGTATTGAAACCTTGAGTCATATTTGATTTTTTATTTTTCCATGTTCTTTTATCAATAAAACAAACATATTTAGCCTATCTTGTTCCAACTTCAACTTGAAAACAAATTTAATACCAGGTATTAAAGGGCATGCCTTAATATTATGATTTTCAACACATATGACACAAATCTATATAATATGAAGGGGGAATTCTCTTAGGGCATGTTGCTTCCTACACTTCGTATAGAAAATAGATAATGCAATATTCTTGGCCTTTTACTTGTTTTTTAACTTAAGGGTGTTTACTTGTTCTCTAAGACTCACTGGGATATCATTTTGAAATTATCAAGTAAATTGCCTCTTTCAACTCTACTTATTGTTTCGGTTGCAGATTTATTAATTATGGACATGACAAGATCTCTCATATTTTTGCCAGTTCTAGCCTTTCCCCATGAAATTTGTTTCCATAAATAATATATTTCTCCAAAACAAAGTTGTGAAACATCTCCCTTGCCCATTAAATTAATAATATCAATCCATTCATCTCTGATCGGTTTTAACAAAAGAGTTTCTAGTGTTTCATCATCCAAATTATACATATTATGCCTTCTGATGTTGTAAGTAAATATTTCAAATAGATATTCAAGGCTTTCATCCTCTTTTGGCATCATCTTAAAGACTTCATCCTTACGGATATGGGGCATAGAATAATATTTTTATTTTTCTAATAACACATTTTCTTTTTTCATCCCATGTTCTAATGGTATGTGTTCCAAATCCCATAAACCATTTAAGTGCTCCATATTTAAGATCTAATAGAAATAATTCCATTTTTTTAGGATCATGTAAGTAGTCATAGGTTCTATACAAAACTTCAAACTCAAAAATCAATGTTTCAAGGTTCTCATGTCTCAAACCATGGAAATGAGGGAGGATAGAGGATGAGATTTTCTTCACTACGGTTGTGGTATCTTCATCAAAGATCAAAATTCCATAAGGATCTGGTTGTCCCCCACCACCCCTACCACCTCCCCCTCCACCTCCTCCTTCATTTCCTCCTCTTACTCTTCCACCTCCAATCCTAAGTTTGTCATTTATTTTATGTAATTATCCTTCTACTTCCCCTTCCATTGTAGAATCCTCATAGCTAATATATGGTTCTACAATAGGATTATCTGTCTCTTCTTCAACTTCCTCCACTAATGGTAAGTTAAAATAATTTATTCCTATTCTTCACTAGGAACCTCTAGTTCCTTCCCTAGAAGTTGTTATCCCATTGAAGAGAGGAAAATTTCTCCTTCTACTGGGGATGTCGGTTCTTCAACTACAACTTTACTAGAAGTTGTTGGTGAATCTCTAGGTTGGATTTCATATATATGCACCTTAGGAAGTCTACGTCTACTTTCCAATGCTGGGATGCGAGTATGGTTGTATGGTGTGGCACTAAAAGATCTAGGTGGAGTGAGTGGTGATGTTGGAATTGAAATTCTACATTCACTTACATATCTACCCCTAGAATGACTTTCTCTATGGGTAAATGCTTTTTATCATTTTTCAATTTATTAAAATTAAAAAATACTAAATATGATATGCATGAATGGAATCCTTTATACACTTCCCTGACAATGATGCCAAAATCTTTGGTAAATCAACTGTTCTTAATTTACTTCATTAATTGTCAACAAGGATTCATGTACTTATGAAATGTATGTGCATTATATATGCTAGGATTCTTTTTGTGAATTAATTGGCTATAGAAATCAAAGTAATTCTAACTATGGACATGATTTGGATAATAATTACACAGATATTCTTTGAATCCAAAGTTATATTAAATACTAATTAACTGAATTGAAATTCATTACTTTGCAAAATTTGAAAACCTATCTAAATTGAAAAATTCAAACTTTCCTCTAATTGTATGAAAGGAAAATGATTACAAACCAAATTTCAGGAAAGAAACAATCTAATTATATTTTGAAGAATTCAAAACATTCTACATTAACTTGCAAAAAGAAACTTTATATTAAATTGCAGCAAGGAAATTCTATACTAATTGCATGAAAGAGAAATCGAAAAAAAAAACATCTAATTCCTACGTGCAAAAAATGAAATTAAAATATTTACAACTTGAGAATGATTACTTTTGTGCAAATTTAGCCTCTAAATAGTACGTCATCATCATTTAAGAAATTGAATAAATCTATGAAGTAATTAAGTTATGAAAAGAAGATGAATTGAATAACTGAAATATTTTGGGTGTTTTTCTATTTATGAGTAATCTGCAATCAAAATGAGAATTATCATAAATGTAGTTACAATGGAAATAGATTCTAAAAGAAGCTATAAAATTAGAAATAATTGATGCAAAAGAAAACCATAAAAAAAGAACATCACATCTTGACACGGGTCCCTCCTATGAGTGTAGGTCATCTAGTAATCAAAATAACTTCACGCACGGATTGAGAAGAAAGTAGCTTATATTAAACTGGAACAGAGTATCAATAGTATTTACAAAAAGAAATTATAAAGTTGATATTTGAAAAAGATATATCTTACCTCCTAATTTACATACTTTATACAAATTTTATAAAATGGTTTTAAGAGTTTTAAGCTGATACGACCTCAACTATTTTTACATTTATGAGATATATTCAATTTGAATCTCAATCTCTTTATGATTTTCTAATGGAAGATCAAATCATAAGGGATTCATCTTGATCCAAAATCTAATAGCTAAACAGTTCTTTAATCTAGCTTGCTTTGCTTTTTCCATTCCTCCACTACTTTTACTTGATTGCTACACGTCATTTTCAAAGTTTGACTATGAATTTTATTTATAGACTTCTCAATCCTCGTACCTTTCCAAGTTATGATGATAGTTGGTATCCGTACGGTCAATAATTTTCATCTCCAAGTAGTCTTCATCCTTTTATTGAAGTGTTTCATCCTGTCTAACAATGAATATTGTTGTAGAAACCAATATTAGCAACAAAATGTTTATGATTTTGTCATTTGTAAGAATATTTTCATTATGGTTCATTCAGAAGCAGAGATTATAATTATGGATGATTAATACCTTTTTATGATTTGAACTTGACCTTGAACATGCAGAGATTTCTATAAAATGGTGATAAGAAGGTGAAGTGATATGGATAAAAGGATAGTAAAAACAAAACAATTCCAGGCCTTAACAAACTCCCTCTTAGCTTGATACATTGAACACATCAATACTATTGAAGTGACCATCACAACCAGGCTAGTGGGCATCAAAGCTAACTTCTAGGACTCCCAGCCATCATAGACATCATTTTATGGATTCTTTAATAAGCTTGCTACTATGATGATTCTCTACAAGATACTGTAGAAACCATGGGGACTCCTACTTAGCTTGGCATATCAAGCAAATTAATACTAACCGAGTTATCACATCTAGGCTAGTGGACATCAAAGCCAACTTTTGGTGCCATATTCACCCATTCTAGTCTGGTTGACATCATCAATTCCAACACTCTTTCCAACTATCAGACAACGCCAACTAGCCAACACCTCTCCCACCGTGACTGTTGGCATCAATGCCAACACACTTGCTACCACTAGCCATGAATGAAATGCCAATTTTCCAACACATATCGACGCAAAAGGGAAACTAAATGTGCCAAAAATAACTTTTTATCACTTTCCTTGGGAATATTAATGTCCATAACCATTTTCCATCACATATTCAATATGCTCCATATGTAATGCACACTTGTCATATTAAAAACCATATTATAGAAATGTTTCACATTGAAAATTTAAACCTAATATGTGACTCCATCATATGGGGTATAAACATTACCAAAACTTCGACCATACAACAAACGTTATTCATAAAGATCCAACACATTTGATAGCATAACCACAATGTTCCATATAAATGTTGTCGTACCAATCTCATTGACTAGGTTGAGCTTATGATAATAGTAAGAATTTCCATAGTACATACATCATATAAGGTATTATGATTTAATTTTATTCATACGGTCATAAGGTGAAAATTCCTTGACTACTGTAACAAGCTCCCAACCACATGTATATATGTAATATGACTCTTGTTAGAAAACCTTTTGATTATAAAACATCCAACTAGCATATCAAAGCTCACACACTTTGCATGTTTTGAGATATATGAACATGTTAGCATCATATGAGTCTAGGTCCAAATCATCTTCATATCAAAAGATCCCATAAAGGGGACTTTTAAATATGGAGTTTTAAACACACATTTTCATGTATTCCTTTAGATGACAGAGGATTTTCTTAAGGGTTGGTCCCACCTACTAGTTCTAATAGTCTATTTTTATATTTTTCCTTTTCTCATTTTTGAAATTAGCACTCTTTATTTTCTTATTGGGAGGATGGGAAGACAATTCACAATGGCTTGTGAAATTTTATGACATTTACAAACACACACACCCACACACACACATAACATATATATATATGCATGAAATCCCTCTCTCTCTATATATATAATGAATGACTCAACCAATTTATATAAACCATTGGCGTTACCTCATGCTTACTCGTGTAACCTTGCCACTTACAATATTGAATTATGACATACAATTCCAACTGTCTTTTCGGAATTCAATCACCACACAGACAATAGTTTAACATCACTATGAGGTTTGATTATAGGTTTTCATTTTCATGAGGAGTTAAGAAGGCTCTACCTGTAAACATGGTAGGCATGAAAATATATATTTTTATTCCTTTTTATGTTGGCATTCATATGTATGGCTTGGTTTGAATGGATTTGGGTCCACACTCCATAGCTTATTGGTGGTCTTTGAAAATATAGATCTATGTTGGAGAATCAATTGTGTGGATTTCTTAGGTTATGGGTAGGGTAACTACCCTACTACAAGCTGTATCCAATGCTTCATTTGTTACGGTGTATGATGTCAAGAATGAGCCTTGCAAACTTTTCCAAAAACCTTACTCCAGTTCATGGAGGTTTTACCATTACTTGAAGGAAATTTTTGTTGACCTAGGTTGTCATTGATGTCAATATGGAAATATTTTGGATATTATAGGATGACATGAAGCCAAGGGGATGCAGAGTAGATTCATGAAGAGATAGGTTCAAGGCCATCACGATAGTCAAGCCATATATATATATATCATATATATATGCGGAAACAGACATATATGCAAGGAGGTATTTGAAAGACACTGCCAAGCCAGAGGAGTAGATGGAGATGAGAGGCCAGAGGAGCAGACAGAGCCACCAAAGGAGCAGATGGAAATGAGAGGAGCCACACACACACACACACATATATATATATATATATATATATATATATATATAATATATATATATATATATATATATATATATATATATATATATATATATGCCAACAGAGTTAGAGGAGCTACAAGGAGGAGCCACATATATATGCAATATATATATTAGGACACAACCATCAGAGCAATAGAGGAGTAGATAGAGCATCAGAGCAAGCAGAATAGAGCATACATATATGCCATATATATGCCAAATAAGAGGAGCTAATAGAGCACGAAGCACAACCATCGGAGCCATATTTATAGACCATACATATATGCCAAAGAAGAGGAGCAGACGGTGCGAAGTGGAGGCAAGAGGAGCAGACAGAGGCAAGAAGAACCGAGAGGAAGAATTAAAGGAGCCATATATCCAAAGATAACACTATCGGGAGGCATATATGCATACAAATATACCATCGGAGGCCATATATGCATGCAAATACAGGCAGAGCAGCATATATCATATAAATATTCATTTAACACTATCATAGGCCAAAAACCATACATAGGCTGAAGACTTAGTTATATGGCGTTTACACTATCGGAACGGGCATACGCGTAAATATCAACGACAGTCCTAATCAGCGGTTAGACTATGCGCCATCACCCTGAAACCTCTAATTTCGAATACAATTGTGGACCCGATGGTCTTTCTATATCGCACCTATTGTAATGTCGTGTTCGTCGCCATATCGCAAGTCATGAAGCCATGCCACATGAAACCTCCGATTTGCGATTGCTGATTGCTGCGACTGTCGATATGTTGCGATCGCTAATAGCGATTAGCGAATATCGCATCGGACCTGCACCTAGGGTAAACGCCGATTGTGAATTGAAAGACTGGACCCGACAGGCATATAATATATGGTTGAATGCTACATCACATATGTTTCATCAGAGCAGTGGAGGATCGGCTGTCAGCCATCGGTGGAGTCATGGGTCCGATATATAAAGGACCCTCGCGAATTGTCGATTGCGATTGCAAGACCAGACCCGATGCTATATTGCGATTTGGCTTAATGTCTTATCGCATCCATCGGCCATCAGGCATCGACCAAGGGAAACTCCCGATTGCGATTATACTGTGGACCCGATACAGTATAGATGCGAGTATAAAATTTATTGAAGTCCGGCTCTTTAACAAGTTTCTCCTGTTTCACTCATATATCCTGTGTAATTGTATATTTTCCGTGCACGGGCTTTTGAGGCAGAGATGCATACAATAACGCTCCTGATAGTTTAGGAGGCTGATTCATGGCGATTATGATTGCGATCAGGACGTGGATATCCGTTAAATGAAGCGTCCCTGTACATGCCCACAATCATTGTTAAAGCAACATTGTTACAGTCGTAACTAGTGAGATGTGTTCTCCATGGATTATTTGGCACTCTCTTATGAATTAACGTGTCCTGTGAGCCCGATGAGAAAGAAGGAAGCTACAACGAAAGACAAGCCAGTGGTGAGGAAGCCAAAGTAGGCGAGAAGGAAGCCAAAGAGCCAGCGAGTAAGAGGAAATGAATGGGCAGAGGCATGGAAATGCATGAAAGCAGCAAAAACAGAGGACTGTAGTGACTGTTGGTGTTGTGAAGAACTAGAATGTGTGGTAGTAGAAGCAACAGATGTGGTTAAGCGTTGTATGAAGTTGCTGGTGAATGCTAGTGAAGGCTATTGTAGCTATTGAACACTGTTGAAATAGTTGGAGAAAACAACAGAACAGAAGTAGGGTCCAGCAGAACAAAAAGAGGGTTGAAGGACCAACATGACAAGAGACATTCAAAGGGTAGAAGTTACCAGCAGAGAAGTAGTCTTGCTAAAACATTCACCGTGACATTAGAACATATGCTTCAACTAAAAGCAGGTTCTTATGTAGAGTTTTAGTGCAGTTGTAGTGGACTCACTAAAGTAGTGTGGAGATATGATCAGAGGTCAGTGATTGGAGACTCTGTGTGAATGGTAGGAAGAGTTGTAAAAGAATCCTTTAAGAGAAGATTGGTTGTCATTGATACTGTAGCTTGGAGACTACAGAGAAACTATAACCAGACAGAACTCAGCAGAGAAGAGTTTTGAGAGTAGAACATTATCATCAAAAGTGCCTTGACAATATTAGGGTTGGTGCCTCAGCAGCAAGAAGGATAGGAGTCCTTGGGATTGATGCCTCAGAAGTAGGAAGGATTGAATTCCTTGGGAGTTTGTGCTCCTAAGTCCAAGATTGGTGTCTTGGTGAAATAAAGTTGGTGCTCTGGAGGTTGGAGCCTCACCAAAGTCCAAGTTGGAGCTTGGCAACTGCTTGTAACCATCTATATAGTGTATCTATTTTACTGCATAGTTTATATTAATAAAAGCATTTATTCTTGTTGTTCATCTTGTGTTCTGAATATATATGTTTTAACTGGTAAAACAATAGTGGGAAAAAGAAATATTGATTCACCCCCCCCCCAGTATTTCCAACAATTGTTATCAGAGCAGGTACCTTTATTCAAAGCTTAACAACTTGAAGGTTGAACCTTAGAACAAAAATGGCGATGTCAAGGAAGAGAGTCTCCAATCCTCCTAAGAATGTGTCTCCCTCCACTAGTAAAATAGAAGACAATCAATTTGAAGAGGCTCCAAGGCTCAATGGGAACTTTAATATATGGGAAGCAAGAATGAGGAATTTCTTACAAGCTCAAGGCATTCAAATCTGGAAATCAGTTATTGAAGATAGAAAGATGGATAGAGAATCCAAGGAGTACAATTCAAAAGTAGTAAAGGCAACCTTGAATGGGCTACCTGATTCTATAAAGAACAATCTAGGAAACTATTCATCAGCAAAGTATATATGGGACAAACTTCATGACCTTCACTCAAAAGGAACACTGACCATGACCATCAATCAAGAAGGAGATCCTGAAGCCATCATAGAAGTTGAAAATGAGAATGATGACATGAAGGCTAAAGCAAACCTAGAAGATGAAGAGAATGAAAAAGAATTTGTAGAAGAACTCCTCGCTCAACTTATGACTGCCATGGAAGAGATTAAAAATTTGAAAAAGGAAAATGAGGCACTTAAGAAGATAGCTCCAGTTGGTGACCAAGATCAAACAAGAAAGGAAGTTGATCTCATCATGCTTCAAGTACAAAAAAGGGATGAAGAGCTTGCCAAGCTTAAGAAGGAATTTGATCAAAGTAAAAGAAAGCATCATGAAAAAGTCGTATCCATGACAAATTAACTGAATAAAGCAAATAAGCACGAAGATACCTTGTCAAGTCAACTTGAACAAACGCACAAGAGCTTGAACAAACTTGAAGAAGAGATTGGTCAGTACAAGGTAAAGGTCTACTCCCTTGAGTCTCAATTACAAGAAGCCAGGAAATAGGCACAAGGAGCTGAGAAGAGAATGGAGAGCAGTCAAGAAAAGAATGAAGAAATCTTAAAAATGAAGTCAGATATCATCTCCCTTAAAATAGAAGCAGATGAAGCTACTCGTAGCAAGGAAGAAACTAAGAAACAACTTACCCAGAAGAATAATGAGTGTGAAAGATTGGAAAAAGAGGTTGTCTTCCTCAGAACAAAGGTTGAAGGGATGAACAAAATCTTGAACAACTCTCAAGCCTTGGATGACATGCTCAGCTATCACATATTCCCATTTGATAAATCAGGTCTCGGATATGTAGGTGAATCCTCAAACAAGAATGAAAATGCTTTAAACAAAAGAGATGTGAAGAAGTCAGAAAGAAATGGGGATGCTCCCAGCTCCAGCAAAGGCAAGGAGAAAAATGAAGGCTACAATAGAAGAAGCCCAGCTCCAAGAATAAATGTAGATGATGTCAAATATGCAAGAGGCAATGGTTATCATCAAAGGATCTCAAGGTAGAAAGGCTTTAGAAGTACATCAAGGAAACCTCCATCTCCCAGGTACCAAAGTTCATTTTTTGGTTATTGTTATTCTTGTTCAAACTTTGGTCACATGGAAAAAGACTATAAAGCATATCATAGAGATAGATGTTATGGTCCCCAACCATCTCATAGAGATAGGTGTTATAGTCTCCGACAACCTCCAAGAAACAATTTTTTAGGAAGAAAACATGAATTATTATTCATAAACAATGTAGAATGGTTCAAGTGTCATAACATTGGTCATATGGCATGAGATTGTAACTTAACTTTGGCTCTTACCCAAGCTAGAACCATGCAAAAGGAGAAAGTTATACAAGTGTGGAGAAGGAAGGAAATATAATCCAAAATTCCCTTGAGCTCTTTAGCCAACAACATATGTCATTGGCCTGAATTTTGACAAGCTAAGCATTTGATGGGAAGAGTCTGCCCAAAGGAGATGATGCATATAGTTAGGGGGAGCCTGTAATTCTTGATTATTATCGCTAAAGCTATTAGTGAATGGGTCCTGATGGAATCCTTGTTGAGATATATTAACAATCATTCTTTGATGAAGATCATGTCTCAGGAGCACTCCATTGAAGCATATGATCCTGTAAGCATGCTTTGGAATGTTGTTAAAGAAATAGGGAAAACAACCATGGTGCTATTATCATAGAAGTTTATGTATTAACTCAAGAATTAAATGTGAGAATAGATAAATTTTGGACACTGATAGAGGAAGTCTTCAAACAAATAGATACATCTGGAATGGAGTTTTAAGTAAGAGTAGCTGGTAGCATATAACAAAAATAAAGCATTGCATGAAGATGTAAATCAACAATTGTATTTAAAAGACAATCACAGCTTGGATATCTAACTCTGCTAAGAGGAAATAACTAGCTGAGATATGTACAAGAACACAAGGAAAGGATGGCAGTGAGTTAAGAAGAAGCATAGAGACATAGATAAACTTAGATCTAAAGAAAGACAACAAAAAAAACAAACTCAGCGGCATTCTCTCTTGATTCAGACTATGAAGGTCTCTTAATTGTGCTTATGAAGACAACAATATGGATTGAGGCATCAAAGCCTAGACTTGGACACTTGGTGTATGGCCATTTGCAATCTGAATGAAAGCATTAAAGTAGAGCATCCTTATTCATTGTTGAAGCCATGATAAAGCAGTTCTGTGACATGAAGAGGGAATAATGTGCTAATTGATGATAAAATATCAATCCTTCTATCTTGAGTAAAAAGAAGAAGAACACAATGACAGGGGGAGTCACAGACCTGTGAAGATCTACCATTCATGAAGAGCAGAAGAAGATTGATAGGGGGAGTCCCAGAGCACTCCTTTGCCATTGATGTCAAAGGGGGAGAGAAGAAGAATATTGCCATCAATAACAAAGGGGGAGATTGTTGACCTAGGTTGTCATTGATGTCAATATGGTGATATTCTAGATACTAGAGGATGACATGAAGCCAAGGCGATGTAGAGCAGATTCATGAACAGACAGGTGCAAGGCCATCAGGATAGCCGAGCCATATATATATGCGGAAACAGACATATATGCAAGGAGGTCTTTGAAAGACACTGCCAAGCCAGAGGAGAAGATGGAGATGAGAGGAGCAGACAGAGCCACCAGAGGAGCAGATGGAAATGAGAGGAGCCAAATTGGAGCAAGAGGAGCTACAAGAGGAGCCCCACACACACGCACACACACACACACAAATATATATATATATATATATATATGCCAACAGAGTTAGAGGAGCTACACGAGGAGCCACATATATATATATATATATATATATGCCAACAGAGTTAGAGGAGCTACACGAGGAGCCACATAATATATAATATCCATATATATGCCAAAGAAGAGGAGAAGACAGAGGCAAGAAGAACCGAGAGTAAGAATTAAAGGAGCCATATATCCACAGATAACACTATTGGGAAGTGTATATGCATACAAATATACCATCGGAGGCCATATATGCATTCAAATACAGGCGGAGCAACATATATCATATAAGTATGCATTTAACACTATCTGAGGCCAAAAACCATACATATGTTCATTGAACACTATCAGCGGCCGAAGACTTAGTTATATGGCATTTACACTATCGGAAAGGGAATATCCGTAAATATCAGCGACAGTGCTAATCGGTGGTTCGACTATGTGCCATCACCTCGAAACCTCCGATTGTGAATACCATTGTGGACCCGATAATATTTTTATATCGCACCTATTGTAATGTCGTGTTTGTCGCTATATCACAAGTGATGAGGCCATGCCACATAAAACCTCTGATTTGCAATTGCCAATTGCTGCGACTACCGATATGTTGTGATCGCCGATAGTGATTAGCGAATATCGGATTAGACCTCCACCTAGGGCAAGCTCCGATTGTAAATTGCAATACTGGACCCAACAGGCTTATAAACTATGGTTGAAAGCTACATCGTATCTGGTTCATTGGAGAAGTGGAGGATCGGCCATCGGCCATTGGTGGAGTCATCAGTACGATATATAAAGGACCCTCACAAATTTCCGATTGTGATTGCAAGACCGGACCCGATGCTATATTGCGATTTGGCTTAATGTCTTATCGCGTCCATCAGCCATCGGGCATTGACCAAGGGCAACTCCCGATTTTGGTTATACTTCAGACCTGATACAGTATAGATGCGGGTATAAAATTTATTGAAATCCAGCTCTTTAAAAAGTTTCATCTGTTTCACTCAGAAATCCTGTGTAATTGTATATTTTCCATGCGCAGGCTTTTGAGGCAGAGATGCATACAATAATGCTCCCGATAGCTCCGGAGGTTGATTCATGGCGATTATGATTGCGATTAGGATGTAGTTTTCCGTTAAATGAAGCATCCCTGTACATGCCCACAATCATTGTTAAAGGAGCATTGTTACAGTCGTAACCAGTGATATGTGTTCTCTGTGGATTATTTGGCACTCTTTTATGAATTAACGTGTCCTGTGAGCCCGATGAGACAGAGGAAGCTACAACGACAGACAAGCGAGTGTGAGGAAGCTAAAGCAGGCAAGAAGGAAGCTAAAGAGCCAGCGAGTAAGAGGAAATGAATGGACAGAGGCATGGGAATGCATAAAAGCAGCAAAAATAGAGGACTTAGTGACTATTGGTGTTGCGAAGAACCAGAATGTGTGGTAGCAAAAGCAGAAGAGGTGGTTAAGCATTGTATGAAGTTGTTGGTGAACATTGGTGAAGGATGTTTTAGCTATTGAACACTATTGAAATAGTTGGAGAAAACAACAGAACAAAAAGAGGGTCCAGGAGAACAAAAAGAGGGCTGAAGGACCAACAGGACAGGAGACATTTAGAGTGTATAATTTGCCAGCAGAGAAGTAGTCTTGGTGAAACATTCACCGTGACATTAGAACATATGCTTGAACGGAAAGCAAGTTCTTATGCAGAGTTTTAGTGCAGTTGTAGTGGACTCACTAAAGCATTATGGAGATATGATCAAAGGTTAGCTATTGGATACTCTGTGCAAATGGTAGGGAGAGTTGTAAAAGACTCCTTTAAGAGAAGACTGGTTGTCATTGATGTTGTAGCTTGGAGACTACAGAGAAACTATAACCAGGCAGAACTCAGTAGAGAAGAGTTTTGAGAGTAGAACATTATCATCAAAAGTGCGTTGACAATATTCGGTTTGGTGCCTCAACAGCAAGAAGGGTAGGAATCCTTGGGATTGATGCCTCAGAAGTAGGAAGGATTGAATTCCTTGGGAGTTTGTGCTCCTATGTCCAAGATTGGTGTGTTGGCAAAATAGAGTTGGTGCTCTCGAGGTTGGAGCCTCACCAAAGTCCAAGTTGGAGCTTTGCAACTGATTGTAACCATCCATATCGTTTATCTATTTTACTGCACAGTTTATATTAATAAAAGCATTTATTCTTGTTGTTCATCTTTTGTTCTGAATATATATGTTTTAACTAGTAAAACAATAGCGGGAAAAGGAAATACTGATTCACCCCCTCCTCTCAGTATTTCCAACACCCTTGCTCAATTTTTAGTTTCCTTGATTTTATATCTTTCTTGTCTATTACAACTGCTTGCATAATATTGCATTGTAAAAACTCATGCACCTTTTAAATTATTGACATAGAATGATTGTTTCTCATCTTATCCTTATTTGAAAATTTGTGTACCCATATATTGTCTTCAAAATATCCTGTTAATGCTTCATTAGTCGAAATATATATATATATATATATATGCTATATATATATATATATATATATATATATATATATAATATATATATATATATATATATATATATATATATATATATATATATATCTTAAGGCAAGATTCTTCGTTATTCAATTCCCAAGAGTTATGGCTAAGTCCTTCATGAATTGTTTGTTGAAAGAATTATTCTACATTAAATAGTTGAATAATAGTATATATGTATATACATATATATATATATATATATATATATATATATATATATATATATATATATATATATATATATATATATTGTTTTTGTGTTTTACTAGATAACTTAGTATTTATTTTCTTGAAGATGGCTACATAATTAATTCACTTTCCTAATTGAGTTTTCTCTTTAAATCGACATATATTATGTATTGTATCTCTGTGAAAATTTTTTAAGATACTAATTCAATTCTTCATTGAGAATATCAATATCATATTATCATTTACTCATAGTACTAAGTCAAAAACATAGTGGACCCCTGTGATGTGGGACCACTCTAGATTTTGTAAGTTTTATTCCTCCTTTCCCCCTAACCAATTGTGTTAGTGCTTGTGAACCATTGTTACCCTCAATAAGTTTTCAAGTCTAACCTAAACATAAGAATAGCCTCTCACTTTAAGATTAAAATATAGGTATGTTTATTTGTAAACCCTTCTACTCTATTACTTCTTAAAACACATATATTGATACAAATGAGCTATGCAATCATTTTTATGTCTATGCTACCATACCATATTTATTTACTGAATAATTAGGCCAATTATTCAACCCTTCCCTTATCTTATTTATGTTGTTCCAACCCAGAAAATTCCAAAATAACCTCATGGGTAGAATCTTACTACTTTCAATAACAAAAAACGCCTTTTTCCTCACACATGAGCACCTTTATTTATGTGTAACAAGAGTATATAAGAAAAAACAACTCAATTGTATGATACACATACATTTATTCTCATTTGGCAACACCAACAAAATCTTCGTTTAACAATATACAATTCTCATAACCATTGACTTTAACAACAACCATGCATCCTATCCTTTGAGAAACACTCGCCACATTTAGATTTCCGTTATTAACAAATTAAATAATTTATATACTTATCTAGGTTCCTCAAGGGATAAGCTAAAGGCTTCAATGTTCTTGCCAACCATTATACATTTCTCTATTTTCTCCCCCATAGGTCCACCTCATAACATTTATCTCTAGCCGTGAACATAATATTGGTGGTTTGTCTCATCCAAAAATTATGTTAATAATTAATGACAACCAAAGGATGATTTTTATTCTTTTATTCCTACCCCTTCCCGGGCATAACTCATTTCAACTATTTTTCTGATAGTTGGGAGTTAATATCACATAACAAACTTTAGTATATTTCTAAGAGGATTAACATGCTGCAAATAATTCATTCTTTCCATAATTAAAAAAAATATTTACCTTGACATGTCTTTTCACTTCTATTTTAACATTTCAATAAAAAATACATAAGTTATAAGATAAAATTATTGGCATTGTAGCATTTCCATTGATGTAAATAGGGTCTTGGCGGTCTTCATCATATGCCTATGTCTACCTCATGATGTTTGATGAGTTTTTGGTTGTTTTAGTGTTCAAAATGATGGTCTTGTTAGTTGGCATTAATGTCAAGATGTTTATGATATGATCTATTGTAGGAATGGTAGGTTGAGTAGAGATGGATACAAGGTATGATATGGTGGATTCTCATAGATTGATGATTGAATTGCCACACATGTTGGAGATGTTGTTGCTTCGAGAGGTTGGAGTGATCCTAGAGGTGTTGCATATGTTTTTATATGTCTTCGAAGCATTAGAGATGTTGCTACATATCTTGGAGGTGATTATACCAGAATTGGAGGAAGTTGGATGACTTGATGTTGCTATTGCATCGGTTCAAGATACTACTACACGAGTTATAGATGTTTCTATAGGTGGTGGAGGTGTTTACATAGGTTTTCGTTGTTTCTTAAGGAGATGGAGGTGTTGATATTGGTGATGGGGTTGGTAGACTAGGGACTACTTCTTAGTGATTTGTTGTGGAGTCCTTGGCCTATGTCATCAGTTTAAAACTTGTTAGATAGGCTTCGAGGTGTGTTGAAGAGCTGAGGAAGGTGATCCATTAGTCAACAGAGGTCCTAGACTGAATTTCACTTGTTTTTGTTCACACTTTTCTGGATGGAGGAAATTTTGTGGGAGGAATTTAAAGGCTCCAGTTGCTAGTAGAGAGGCTTATTGGAGGAAATTTTGTGGGAGGAATTTAAAGGCTCCAGTTGCTAGTAGAGAGGCTTATTGGAGCAACTGAGGAGTTCCAGTCGACTTTGTCCAGTGATTTCCATGAGATAGAGCTTTTTCAAATAAAAATATTTGCATTCCTCATGTATATTAACTAATTTTTTTATTATGGCGACCTTGTTGTTCAACACTTTTCGGCATATGCTCACAAAATTTTGTTGGGCCTCTAAAAGATAATCGAAGTTGAAAATATCAAAAGGAAAGTGGAGTTACTTTCTTAATTGAGTCAATGAGCTAAATTCAGACCAAATCAACCATATGACTAAAGTTGTGGCGCTAAATAGTTATTATAATTATTGAGTTGAGCACATGATTTCATATATATAACAAATATAGATCAATGATAGTTTAGTTGATTCTTTTGTCGTGTTGAGTGAGTGTTAGGGTAGAGAAGATTGTGAAAGTTGTGTGAGGATATTATTACAAATCTTGTAAAATAGTTAACAGTAGTAGCAACAGATAGAAGAAATATGTTTCAAACAATCATTTTTGTGTAGTGAGTGATAAGCTGAAGTGTGGATTGGTAGAAGTGTGTGGAAAGATTTTGTTGTAGTTTGTGGTGAAAAATTGGCTTTGATTTTGTTCTTTGAAGATATTGGTGTTGTGGCATTCATGTTGAGAATCTCTCGATTCGAGTTTGAAAATGTATGAAATGAGAACCACATAGGGAAGTGGAGTTGGGTGACTCAGGCAAAATTAATATAAGTCAGTAGTTTTCCTAATCCAATGGTGGTTAGATAGTTCATAAGAAATTGGGCAAGGCTCATTGATCAAGGTGGATTCCAGCATATCAACGTCTATAGATTCAATTATAATTCAAGAGTAACTGAGTGAAGATCGTTTATCATGGTGCTCTTCAAGAGATCATATTTTGTAGACCCACATGACAAAGAGTGTCCATTTGAAAGTAGCCATTTGAATCTCTATGTAAAGAATTGTTTGACATAATAGAATATTTGAGCATCACAACAACAATGGGTGGTTTTTTGACTCGGCGATGGTGTTCCACCAGACATATTTGTGTTCTACGTTTTGAATGGTTTTCATGTTTCATGTTCATTTTCGATGCTTTAATTTCTATTTATGGGTTTTAGTTATGCATGGTTAGAGATTAAAAATTTCAAGAAAATGTTATAGGTGCATTCACTACTAATTCAACCCCCTGTCTCAGTACTGATCTAGTTTCCAATGATTGGTATCAGAGTGGGGCTTCCATTTGTAGCTTGATCGCTAGAGAGCGGATCTTCAAGTTTTTGGTATATTTTTTGAATTTTTTTTGAAATGGATCCACAAGGAATTCCAATGTTTCATATAGGTAAAGTTTCAAGCTCGACAGTGAATTTGGAATCATATTTTTTGTCTCTTAATGAAGATATTTTTCTATTAGTTCAAAATGGAATTAAATATTAATATAATGACCTCGCTAAAAAGATGACTTTCATTGGTATTTCAAAATGAGATAGCACGTATGTGAAGCATCATGAGACTGCAAGAGAGATGTTAGATAAGTTGAAAAGTTGGTATCTTGGAGGAAAATTGTGCATTCCAGAAATGGAAGAAAATATAAAGGATTCTACTTTTATTGTAGTAGAAAATCATTCATGTTCACAAGAAGAATATGGAATTCCTAGTGATATGGATCAAGCATCAAACAAGAGGAACGAAAATAATAGATCAGTTGAAAATATGATGAGAAATCCAAGGTAAAGGCACTAGAAGAAAAGTTTCAAAGGCTCATAGTTGAAGATAAAGATCAATAGATGCTGCTAGAAATGTTTGACGAAAAGGATCGTGCATTCAAGGAAGGAATTTTATATCTGAAAATTCAACTAGAAGGAGGAAGAAAAATTGAAAATGGAATGTGGAAGTAGTATAAGGAGTTGGAGGATGAGTGCCAAAATTTGAAGACTAAAGCAATTTTTGCAAGGAATGAATTAGAAAGGTTCAAAGATAGTAGTGAGGCATCTACAAGTAAATCATAAATTATTGAAGCATATAGTAGTAGTGAGAATAATTAGAACCATTAGCCATGTAGGATGTAGAAGAAAAAGTGAAGAAGGACAAAGAAGAATAATAGAATTGGGAAGTGTTATAATTATGGAGTTCTTGGACATATAGCATCAATTTTTGGTAATGGAGAGATCAAACCATCTCATCAAAAGGAGCAACTGAAGTGGATGAAATCTCAAGTATGCACGCTGTTAACGCTATGTAACTTTTCTAGGCTGCAAAGGAAACTTGTAGAGGTAACCAAAAACCGCTCGCAAAATTGGAAACTAGTCTTTCGAATAATAGAGAGGGCTCTCTCTCAATGGATTTCAATCAATAATAGTCTATGGTTTTAGGCTAGGTACGAAGATCAAGGATTTGATTTCAAAATTATGGTTGCAGAATGAAGGAAGAGCCCATTGACCATGAGTCATAAAGGTTTTCAATAATCAATAACAGATAGACAGAGGAAGATTTCGATTAGAGCCAGCTAAGAAAGCTCCTGCTCCTTATAGAGGTATTGTGGGTGGATGAAATGAATCAAATTAAGGATAAATTTAAACATATAGCTTACATAGATGAATTCAATACTTAAACCTCACAAGAAAAATATTAATATTATTATCAAGCTAGAGTAGATTACACTTAACAAATGTCATCCCTTAATATTACTGCAACAATAAGGAGGGAAAACCATATAGAAAACTAACCAAAAAAACAACTTTACATGAGAGAACACATCACGGATTGCTTAACACAAGAATTCCATAACAAAATTTTCTCTGTTCTTTTGTAAATTGATCACTTCTCCCTGAGATCCACAACTTAAAATCGAAGATAAAGTAGTATTTTTATTTCATAATGAACAATGCTTTGTTCATTACAAATGATAACTTAAATAAAAATTAAATCATCTTACCTTTTCCTATTTCTTAGGAATGAGAAACAAAAAACAAACTAAAATAATTGAAAACAAGTTGCATAAGGTTTCGAATTGTATCTGGTCACAAAGATGCCATGTCATCTTCCTCTTGTGTCAAGTGTTCTTTGGATATATAGAGGTGTTGGTTCTATGGAGCTATTGTTGGTTCGAGAAACAATAGTACTAAGAATACCTCCCTTGTCTTTTGCAATTTGGATCCTTGATAGTTGTCCATTAGCTGCAAATATCTCCAAATTTTGTAGCGCTATCTTTAAGTGCCACCCTATTTCTTACGACTAATTTTTTCTCTTAAACAATCCATAAAATGTATGCATTTGAAAGTTGAGTGTTATTTTAGCCAATTACATTACGCTAGTAGTTGCTAGCTTCATTTTTTGGAATAAAACTATAAAATAAACTAAATCCCAAACATAGTACCTACAGTTTTGAATTATAAAAAATAAAAATCCTATCAAACCATTCTTTAATAAATTACATGAAATTTGGAATGATAATCAATGATATGGTTAATTGTTGGATGATGTCCAACTTGATTAAAGGTTGCTTCGAAGACTTCTATAAATCTGAGGTGATTTTCCAATTGTACCCTATTCCCTTCACTTGTTGTTATCCTTGATTTCTTAAGTATACTAGATTTGATTTGTGCTAAGGATCTGAGATGCTCTGCCACATGTTAACTAAGTGCCCAAAAAATTCCTTCCATATTTGGAATTATCCCTCATCTACTAGTTTTGTGAAAAGTTTTGGATTTCTACTACCACATTTCTCTTTGACTGATAGCTCATAAAAACCAAAATGTTGATTTTGTGCTCGGAAATCTTAGAGTACTTGTTGCATTTCATAGAGATTCACTGAAAGTGGTTGTTATTTCTCAAGCATGTCGCTGACTAATAGTTAGAATTGGATCTGTTGTAACAATTGCACCTTTCACATGATTAACAACTTCACCTCTATCAAGAGCATGCTTTCTTGCCCATTTAGGAAAGACCCATTCTAGTGATCCATATTAATGACGAGGTAATCCCAGATTCCCATAGGCTATTCCAGGTTCAACCCCTTGATGTGCAAGGTTATGTATAGAAAGAATAGAATGAGCATCACAATAAAATCCATATGGAAGATACAAAGCTGCTATTAGAACTAGGATGATACGTGGATGTCAACCATTTTATATAAATATAAACTTTTCTCTGTATATAAATCCTCCCAAGGAGAGTACAAAGGTGCCTCATAAGCAGCATGGAAAAGAGGAGTGCAGTGGGTCTGATTATGACCAAAAGAACCAAAATTATAACCATATGGATTTCCAAGCTAGTGATAAGAAGGATCATCAACAAATTACCCAATCAATGCCTGCCCTGTACTCATGAAAATATGTGACTTGATGTTCCCCATCAAAGCGCTTGATTTTAATGTGACAGTGAGCATAAAAATCCCTATTGTACTTCTTATCTCTCACACCATTCAAACATCTCACAGATATTACCATCACACAATGGCCTCAAGCAGCAAGCCAAATAGTTAGAGAACCATAGATGTCTCGAGGACCTCCTATTTTTTAGTGTCGAGCAACTTCAGCTGCTACAAAAATAATATTGTGTGAAATTTCGATGCGTCGGCTTCCTCCTGTCACATCATTCCCAGTAACTATTTCACGATTGGGTAAAATATGCTCCTCATTTTCATGTGTTTCCTGCGTACCTTGTTGGCTATCAACTAAAGAGGGAACTTCTTCTTTACAAGGTGCCTCAACTTCATCTATCATCACATCCTCGAGTTTTTCTATCAGAAGATCATCCTTCCAAAAGCACGTTCCTCCTATGACTGTGCTCACATCCTGGAATCTGCTTCCTCAAGGATATTGTTCTCGCGTCCTCTGCTAATGTGAAATATTCAAGGAATAAACATGCTATCCTTTGCTTAACCTCTTACCTACGCTTCGTAAGTGGGATGCCGAAAAATAAAGGTACATAAATCTAGCATTTGAGCTTTTAGGTACCTTAGAAGAAAAATAGAGGAACCTGGTATTGCAGGGCACGATTTCTATGAGAGCTTCCATACTCTTGCAATTGTAAAATATTTATGTCTTCAAAGTCTGCATGACACATCTTCCTATACAATCTCTTAGTATCACAAATCAAGATATTGTATTTTAATTCACATCTTCGAGAACAAGCAGATAAGAGCAGCACAAATCGGGTTCCAAGTCCACTTCAAAATAACAAGGGAAAACCCCCAAAAACGGTTTCGTAAGCCATGAATAAATCCTCTAAATGATGAATCTGTATCACCGAACTGTTGGAAATGATTCCTTACTTTTAAAGGAATCACAAATCCTCTTTGGATATCACATTCTAAGATCTCGATTACTTATGAATGATATCTCATGCAAAATACTTTTAGAATTTTCACAACTGAAATGAAGGTTCATTGACTTTATTGCTACACTTTTTAGCCCTTGGAGAATAATGTTCCAAGAACTTGTAACTGTTGGATCTACATGCCATGGTGTACCAGAGTGTGAGGAGCATCTTTTTCCTTCGTAGAAGCAATGACCTTAGTTTTCATCTAGTTCCTATCAATGAAGATAACAAATTCAAGTGAATAAATATTCTCTTTTAATCATATACTTCTAGCACGCCCAACAACATAACACCCATGCATCTTTGCAAACTTCCAAACAATTTGTCCACTCAAAATCATTTTCTATAAGATGCCTTCAGCTATAAATATATGCAATCATTAGAAACTTCTCAAGGATACTAGCTTGATGTTCATCCCAAACCATGGGAGAGAACATGGTTGATTACTTCATTTGATGGAATTTCTGCCAGGTTTCCATTGACCAACAAATGAGATATTAAACGATGATTTGTCTTCCCTCACTTGTCGAATCGATACTTACATGTATTCTATATCCTCTTTGAAATCTAATGTCTCTCTGAGGCTACTCTTGGAAGGTTGAACATTTTTTAGAGAATATTTTTTATTACATCTTGAACAAACGAATTCTTTTGCATTGATGAAACACTCTTCCTTATGCTCATATGGCCTTCTTGCATACCTAAACTACCTTTGAGGGGTAACATTGTAGCCAATATTTTTGACCATGGTGTATACACTTTTGGAAGATTATCTGGAACATAAATTACTTTATTATCATCTTTCTCATAAGGTTGTGCTTCCATGGTACCATCTATTTTACCAATTGTTATCGTGCCTTCAGAAATAAGTGGTAATGTAGAATCTAAAGAAATAAAGCAACGTCCATGAATAGAGAGATTATCACTTTGCATATGCACCCCTTGAAACATGCCAGTTGCATTCATGTTATCTCCTATAGTTTCATTTAATTTTAAACTTCCACATACTTGTACAAAGTTATTCACACCTTAAATCTCTTGTAAGGAACATTTCACCTTATTGATCTCTCATGATGGCCATCTAGAAATTCCATGCTATTGACATATCCTTTTCAATGTATTTGGACATACTATAATGACTATTGATGCAAGTATTGTCGAACTCCTTCACCTTTTGGCAACTGTGACTATCTGACCAAGTCCCAAATTACTTGAGACTTAACTGCTTCATAGTTTGTATTAGGAATGTGACCTTCCAAACCTTCGTAAATGAGCCTGAGAGTCTGCATGCCAAGATTAGCAGGCCCAGGGCATCAATTTTACCAAAATGTATCATGTGATAACACTTGCAAATAATATCTCCATCATTCAGGTATAATAGTCCTTTTCTTAGTTGGTGTTTGTGATGCAATGATTATGGCATAGGGCTATTGATTGCAGGGCACATGAAAGGAATACAAATCACATAAGTAGAATATTTAAAGTTGTTCCTTTGTCACATTAGATGTTTCAAGTCTAAAAATATTGTCCATAAGTCCAAGGATTTAAAAATTCCCATCTGTTACAAGAAATCAAACGAGAGAGAGAAGACTATTCAAGTCCACTCACACAAGAAAAAGAAGGATTAACAAGTATAAATTTACAGGAGAAATGAGTAGCAAGGAACTCCCATAAAATGATGAGGCTTGCATGGCCTCAGGGGGAGCATATGGTTGCATAATGTGTTACATGTAGATTCTTGGATCTGAATCCATATATGGAATAGTTAACGAAGACAAATCTACATACTGTATGGATGAGTTTAGGGGGAGTTCATGCGTTGCAGGTTAATTTCTTGTTGATTTTATTGGAGGTATTGGAGTGACATGGTTGTCTTATACACGTGGTTAAGGAGTCGTGGAGGATAAAAATTTTTGGGGGAGCATCTGAACTTTGTAATGGATATACAAAGTGTTGGCATTATGTTTGCTACATAGCAGTATATTGTGGATATTTTTGGCATCGATTTGTGACAGGATGGTTTGTTTGCATTGGATACTTCATACATTGATAATGCTCATCTTAATAAATCCAATTTATGACATGTTTTTATATACATAGCCTCCATGAATATATCATGATGTATTACAGATAGTTCATCTAGATTATGCACTTCATTTCTCATGTTTTCTATTCTACATGTATCATGTTGTTTCTCATGTGTTTTAGGATGGATGAGAAATGAGAAGGATGATTGTTCTTGATGCATGCAGATGGATGAGATATTGTGCACTCATGTGGTTGAGTCATGATGATTTATATTGTTTCCAATATATGGAGTATACATGTTTATTTCGGTGATATTTTGTTGCTGACTGATTTGGTGCTTGTGCCTCATTAATGATATGATGCTCACATATGATTAGTAGATATTAATTTTATTGTTGAAAATAGTGCTATAATGCCAAATCTTATAATATGTTGTTGCTACTACATGTTGACATGTTTCTCATGAATTGAGTTGGCGATGTAGTATATTATCTATTGTTAAGCTTCATGGATCTTTAATATGATGCGGATATGTAATTACTGCTACTATATGACATATTTCTATGTTGTTGCTACCTATTTATTTTACTGTTGATGCACATGTGGAGCATGGTGGTGGTTGCTAGTGGTTTTCATGATGTTGTTGTAGGGTTCATTATTGGGATTGTGATGGCCAAGGTGTTGAGTGGAGATACACTACCATATTTTATGGATAGTAACTCTGTTAGTTCTACTGCATATAGAAAGTGTATGTCCTTCCTCATGGAAGCCTTGTACTTGATCCATATGCCATCATTTATATTATTGTTATTGTTGCCATATGGAGCATATATCATTGCTCATTGATGATGTGTACTCATGATATTTCATGTTTTGGGTACGTATAGAATATAAACCATTGTGTTCAGTTGTAAAAGTCTAGTATTATCATTATGTCATCTTTTCTAAGTATTGCTCATGGAGATACCCATGGTGTCTAGTATGTATTTTCATTAGCTATGTATGGGTCAATGGGTGTCCAAGTCATGCTCTATTTTGTATATATTTGATGTAGCCACACTATATTGGGTGCATGATGTAAACTTGGGTCCATAGCATCATGGTTGGTGATAGGAGAGTTTATAGAGGATTCATATGTTAGTCCTACATATTTCTCACAACCACTTATTTGCTCCATGAAGCATTGTATATATGTACTATACTTCATTGTATATCTTGTTATCTGGAGTCATGGTTTAAGAGGAGTATTATCTTGCAGTTGGAAAGGAGGATTATTGTAGCAAAGAGATTTGATTTCATATTCATTACATGCTTAGGGGGACCATGTCCAACCTTCACAGATTGCATGGTAGTGGCTAGAGACATGTTTTGGTGACAAATTTCCCTGCCTCACATTCTTATCCTGCCGAGAGGCATCTTTGTCTTGCATCTCTGTGATGTTGTGTATGACAAGGGGAGTATTTCTTACATCCATCACATAGTGTTGAAATTTTCTTCAGTGATTGTATGGCTCCTTGCCATTTATGTCAAAGGGGAAGAGAATTTGGATGGATAGAAATCAGCTTCAATGATGGACAATGTATGGAGATCAACCTCATATATTGGAGATCAAAATTGCAACTTCATTTTTTGTAGGTGTTTAGAGCTTTAGATGTTGGATTGAGGTTGACATCAATGCCAAAGGGTGAGTTTGTTGGAACTATATTGTTTACATTGATGTCAACAAGGTCTTGATGTTGTTCATCATATGATTATGTCTATTTCATGATGTGTGATGATAGTTTGGTTGTTGCAGTTTTTAGCTTGATGGTCTTGTCAGTTGGCATTGATGTTAACATGTTTATGACATGATATAGTATAGGAATGGGAGGTTTTGTAGAGATAGCTACAAGGTATGATATGGTGGATTTTCATATGTTGATGATTGACCTGCTGCATATGTTGGAGATGTTGTTATTGCTGGAGGTTTGAGTGCTACTACAGGTGTTGCATATGATTATATATGTCTTCTAAGCATTATAGATATTGCTACATATATTGGAGGCAATTCTACCACTATTGGATGTAATTGGATTACATGTTACTACTATTTCATGGGTTGTTGATGTTGCTACATGAGTTAGAGATGTTGCTACAGGTGTTGGAGGTGTTTAGACATGTTCTCATCGATGCTTGAGGAGTTGGAGGTGTTGATCTTGGTGATGAGGTTGGTAGAATAGGGACTTCATGTCACTTACTTGTTGTAGGAGTCCTTGGCTTATTTCATCAAGTGAAAACTTGTCACAAAGTCTTGGAGGTGTGTTGAAGTGTTGAACAAGCTGATCCATCAGTTGCAAAAGATCCTGGACTTAAGTACTAAAGTTTTTCTTTATCATTTGCCTGATTCACATGTATCTAAGCATGTGCGAGTGACTAAAAGGCTCAAATTGATAGAAGACATGCATACGGAATCTAATGAGAAGTTCCAAATGATTTTTTCTAGTGTTGTGTGTGTGACCGAGATTTTTCGTAATTTTTTCTCCACATTCCTAGTGCAACTTAATTAATTTTGCTATTAATGACGACACTTTTGTTCGGAAAATTTCAGCATGGGGTCAAAAAACATTGTGGGGAATCTAGAAGCTAATAAAAGTTTAAAATATCAAAATTAAAGTGGAGTTAGAGGGTTCATTGAGTCAATGATATAAATCTAAATCAAATCAATCATATGAAAAAAGTTGTGCAGCTCAATATCTATTTGTAATTATTGAGTTGAGTATCTTAGCTCATCAATATATTGAAAATAGATCAATTATAGTTTGGTTGATTCTTTTGTTGTGAATTCCTCACCTCTATGTCTACTTTCATTATTGGTTGGTTTAGAGGGTTTCTATTGTGCGTTAGCTACATCTTCTGTACGCCAGAAACGTTCTTCGATTGGGTTACTACATCTTTTCCATCTAATTCCTTCGACATTATTGGCCTACAAGTTACACGTGCTAGGTTGACGAAGGATGCCTTAATGCCTTCCTTCTAGCGTATCTTTTCCTATTGAATACAACTCATTTACTCTAGGAAAAAGAGTTAGAGTCCATTTGTCAGTACCTTGGGTTTTGCAGTCATCAGTGGTAGATTCCTTTGCTCTCGATAGTGGAAACCATCATTGTCTCTTGATTGATAGATTCTTTCAAGTGTTCGACTTCAACTCATTCATTCACACTTGTTAGATTTTACTAGGTACCTTGACTGTCATTATCATTATTGGTGAGTAATCTCAAGTTTGTTAACGATATACATCAATGACCAGCAATCAAAAGATTTAACACATGGTCGACCTCAGATCATTCATTCCCATTGTGTAAAAATGTACCGTGGTGGTTGGTGAAGACCTTGGGTTGCATCAAAATGTTTTGGTTCACTTGTGAGTTGCTCCTATTACTGCTAGTTGACACCATCCACCTTATATGTTGCAGTTCTTTGCAGTGGCATCTTATATGCTGGCATCCGAGTTGCGATGTAGTATCATTTTATTCCAACATGTTCATTTGGTACTATTGGGATGAGCTTTTGACATCAGTGATTAGCTTCATCGCTGAGCATCATTGATGGTCTTCTTATATGTGACATTCAAACATGTACTTTTTCGATCATGATTAGATGATCCATTATGTACTTTCAGTTCCTTTATACTAGTATACATATTGGATCTACTTGTACTTGATATGTGGACATGCTTTACTTTCTCTGACCATGGGTATGCCTGCCTCAAATAGAAATTTCTTTCTGAGCTCTTTTGATGGATTGGCAGGTTGAATTTTGGTGAAGTCCTTCTCAGTCTCGACATGACTCTTTCCATACACTTAATACATTTCAGCCATCATGTACCCCTTCTGACCTCATATATTAGGGGACATCTGTTATAGCACCATTTACCAGTCTTAGAATATATGATGTTTTGTTTATGACCTAGGGCCACCCCTCCTTCTAGACTTGGTCCAAATATATAAAAAATAGTGCTTTATTCCATGTACGCTACTTTTCCCTGAGCTAAAAGCATGTACACATGGGTCATTCAATAACCATCCAGCGTATATGTATTAAAACACTTAAAAAATTAAATTTCCTTAATTTTTGGCGGAGTTAACATGTTTTACCTATTGATTACCTCCTATTACTCGTGGCCCAACTGTTTCCCACCTAAAAAACTAATTGGGAGAGGTATGAATAGACCTCTACGGGAAGGCCTTAATGAGAGGAGAAGAGATAGAGTTATTATACAAAGATTATCCCTAACTAAGTCTGATGAATCCCTGTGCCTCATGCACTTCCTCAAGCTTCAGGAAACCCTTGTTCCCTTGATTATATATATCCTTCCTTTTTCTTGAGATATCATGGCGTTGGTGATCGACGAAGATTGATGAATGTTGGGATAGGATGCATCCAGAGGATGGTTCCGCTTGGAGCCAGAGAAATATTTAGGTGAATTCCATCCATTTTATTTATAGCTTACTGCAATAAAAGAAATGTTATCTTGTTTCCAAAATTAACTATGTCTATGCATCAAATTATGTTTTAATTCATATATGAATTTCATTTTGATATATGATAAATCATTTGTTTATATGATATAAAGTGAATTTCTTGAATATGCTTTACTTCTATATTGCCATTTATGTTCAAATTGAACAATTTTCAAGTTTGAAGAACATCGAGAGTTGTAGAGGGTCTGGACCCTGCAAGACCTACTCAAATGAAAGAAATCCAGGTATGATCACTCTTACGTAGTTAATAATACAAGCATATTTCCTAAGCTATTTGAGTATTTCTTGTTGTAGTTTGCTTCTACTCTGTTCGGGTTCTAACCCAAAGCCCTAAGGTTCTTTCACCTGAAACATAATCTACATGTACTCAGGGGGAGCGAAGAGCATGGATATCATAGCGTATCTCAAAGGGGGGGAATATCTTGGCCCTCCCTTTGCCCCTGATGTCAAACAGGGAGAGTATTTTGGTGTTGCTTGATATCCCTAATAGGTCCAACAACTTGAAACAATAAACACCCATATGTTTTCCATCCTGTACAAAGGGGTGAATTGTTGGCATTATGATACAAGTGTTGTCCCTGATGGCAACTTAGTCTCGAGTCAATTCAGATTTGATAAAAGGAAGCTCAGATTGTAACGAGTCAATTCAAAGGTAACGGGACATCAGTACAGAAGAACAAGAGGTTGGAACAAGGGTCTATTGATCATAATCAAGAAGTTCAAGGAAAAGGATGTTGCAAGTTGCATACACAAGCTCACTTTGATAAAGAAGTGTAGACATGTGGGTTAACAGAACAAAAAGGTTGTATACGTATTCACACACTTTCACAAGAGGAAAAGCGCGTATAGGTTGGAAAATCAAGAAAATCCAATATTAAAGAATACCAAGGGTCAATACCATGGTACTAGCCTACAATATTGAGATAACTAATGGTTATTTGATCATGTCCAAGAATACCACAGGCTCTGAGTGTTGTTTTGTTTTGAGGTATTGAGGAAGGACAAAAACTATATGAGGAGAAGATCAAAGGACCAAGTGTGCAAGTGAAAAGGTTTCTCAGGAATACTTATTTTTTAGGTATATTTTATGTTGCAGGGGCTATGATTATGATATGATTTGAATTATTTTGTGAACCTAGGATACAATGTTAGATCAGGATCATGAGACCTAAAATGACTTATCATTGTATGATCTAATATTGGTTGGACTAGATCTGATTTCTTACGCATGTTTTATTCTTTAAATGTCATGATCTGGGTATGCCTAAAATTTAGAATATCACCAAAGTTGTAAGTTAATATTTGCATATCTATACGTTGGTTCTCCTTCGTAAAGGCATGTATACATGCAGGTTCGACTCTTCCAAGTAGCGTATAGAAAAGAAAATCCTGTTGTTCAGAAATGACTGATCTATCTTATCAGTAATGTTGTTTTACTATTATTTGTAAATGATGTCTTCTTAGATCTAAAAGTAAAACTAAATGCATAAGGAGTTTGTGTCTAATTGTTTGATTGATTAAGTGAGAAGTTTTATCTTTGTTGCTAATTTTCTGGATCTCTATAAACTGATAGTAGATGTTTAGAATATTACTAGTTGGTACAGATTTGGTTCAAAGTTTGTATCATTCAGTAGTATGGAGGTATACATAAGTTTTGTCACACGAAATAATGTATACATGCAAGTTGGGTTCATTAAGGTACCGTATACATTCTGATGTATGATTTTTGTGGTTGCGGCTAGTTATGAATGATGATGTAGGTTTCTAGGTTCAACAGGGTGTTCTGCTAATAGTTATCTAATTGTTCAGATTGACTAGTTGTTAGTTACTGTAGTTATTATTATAAAGATTGAAATTCAAAGCTTTTGATGGGTCTAGTGTGAAAATTTGATGAAATGAGACCTTCATATTGTGTTCTTGTGTACTAGGAGCATCAGGAGTGAAAATTAATGAAACATGGTCCCTGGAGGAAGAGAGAAGGTCATAGAGTTCTGTAGGCTAGAGCCTACGTATTATTAAACATATCGGCTAGTACACGAGCTGGGGGGTTGCAGCTCCATTCGAGTAGAGGCTAGAAAAAGAGAGAAGGTTGTAGCCTTCTACAAGTGGCTGCCTGCGTACTGGTATGATTCTGTACCAGTACAAGATTGTGAACCGATTTTAATTATATTAATAAGATAGAGATGACAACAGAAGGTGGTTTGTCTCCCACATTAGGTTTCCACCTTAAATCTTGGTGTTCATGTGTGCTTCTTATGTGTGATGTTTTATTCTATTATTAAAGCACATAGTTACTATATAATAACATATGGATGCATTGACTAAATATCAACACATGGTAAATTAACTAAATGATAAGTTATTTGGGTATATGCTAGTTCATTTAATCACAGTATCATGCACACACAAGTACACATCACTAAAGTAGCATATATAAATTTGATCGGGAAATGAAAGGTTATTAAATTGTAAATATTGATTCAAACCCCATGTTAGTATTATTTCCAACACTTGAGTCCAAACGGAATTAGAAAGTATTGGAAACAACCCCATTGTGTCACGAAGGTCATTTTTCTCTTGTCATGAGGCATGATCTTAATCTGATGGTACCTTGAAAGCCCATCAGTGAATGAGTAGGCCTCTTACCCTCCAACATTGTCTAATACTTCAATGGTAAATGACATCAGGAACGGATCATGGAAAGAGGAGTCATTAAGTTTCTATATCTCTATGCAAATCCTTATCTCACCCTTTTGCTTCTTCTCATGAACTACCATCGGGCTTACCCAATTAGGTTCTTCAACCGGTTCTATGATTTCTACTTCCAGCATCTTAACCAACTCTAGGTGAACCTTTTCCTTATACTTAGTATTAAGCTTATACGGCCTCTTCTTAAGGGGCTTCATATTATGCCATTCAAATATAAAAACTTTATAGGGAAAAGATCTATATATTTGCGGAGTAACTCAACAACTTTATTCACGGTAGCATCATCCCAATAATCTCTATCCTTTGCAAACTTTGGCTCTGCTTCAACACTGATGTTTACTTGCTTTGTTTTCATTGGCAGAATGATGTTTGGGTTGTCTATTTGCAAGACCTTGACTTCCCAATGCCCTTCTACCTTTGGAATGATAATAATTCTTAGATCTTCATCCTCCTTGTCAGCGGTCACATTGTAACATTCTAGCGCATGGCGCATCTAGGTGCCCCAATCTTGTTGTACCCACTACATAGGCTCTTGTGGCATTCTAAAGGTAACTTCCTTAATATCCTATAGAACTTCATCGATTCTCGTGAAGCCATATTCAAAACTGAAGGTAAATAATAACCCTTCCCTCAATATATCCCACTCCATGGTGCCATGGTGGATTTCCATTTCCAGATACTAGTTCATGGGAATTGTGTCCTAAGTATGGAAAAATGTGTGTACCCAATTTGGCTGTCATTTTGTTCTGCATGATTTAGTACATTTTTCTAAGTGATCATGTGGATCATATTTCTCTCTATATTTCTCAATCAATCTAGTGTTAGGATGCCCAAACTGTAACCTCATCATTCTTATGTAATCTCGCCATCCATCAAAGCTATCCTTGTGCGTACCCCACGATCATGAAGGCATAGTTCGTAGTGCCAAATCTAATGGTTGGAAATAGTGATCCTCAGGGACTTCATGCTCAAATGCATCCAAAACTTTATCCACATCAGTTAAACCATCATAATAGGTTAAGTTCCTTACCTCTGACAAAACAGAGCACAACGATTTTCTCATCATATTGCGTCACAATGTGGATACTTCATGCAAATGATTTTATGAGTGTTCCAACTCTTCATCCAAATCAGAGGTACAAGAACTCTCTCGGTCCCATGCAATCTATCCATATACCATTGGATTGATCCAATCTTGGTCTCGCATTGTGATTTTGTAGGTTTGATCCATTTCATCGTCACGTTCTTCATAATCATGGACTAGTTCACTGTAGCACACCCCTTCTATAGTGTCCAACAACACTACAACCTGAGGTGATCTACTTTCAAAGAACACTATCCTCTTCTTCAAGTTGATGACCCCATTCATGTCAATGGCCTCATAAATTCCCAAGAGCGCAGTGTATGGATTATTGTCATCAAGGATCTCTATCACCTGAAAGTTAGCCATCATGCCCGCAACTTCTATATCAACATTGACACCATATAATCATCCCCTAGGTATGATTTTCTGCGATTTCATCATTTTAAGTTGGATGAGAGACCACTGCAACTCAGGTCTCCCAATTCTTTCTCATGTTTTCTTTGGTAGTACACTCACATCGGACTCCATATCTAAGATGACCTAGTCCATCTCATAATCTCTTATCTGCAGAATGAGTCTTATCTCGCACCATGTTCTTACCTTATGTTTTCCAATTTTTCTGACCACCAGATGTCTAGCAGGTACCTTATCTTTGTTGGTGCATTGATTTATTAGGTACTGTAGGCCTTCCATAACTTCCCTCTTTCCCAACAATTTTATGCAAGTATCCAGAAATGTAGTAATCATAGAGGGGTCAACCTGTGCAGGTGCTCTAGTGTCTTGCATTTTATCCTGACTTCCTAAGGTGGATGCCTCAGCAAAACTTTTCTTCGCCTCCATAAATGTTTCCTTCATGCAATTCCGATCAAAACCAACTTCCTTATCTAGGGCCTTTTAGACTAATCCATCCTCTTTAAGTTTTTTACCTTCATCATTGTCATTCGTTATTCCACTTCTCAGCACTATATTCATGCTTTAATATTCTTCACTGGGCTCAACTCTCATCAACTATAAGTTTTGCATAGGTTGCTGAGGCTATGCCTTCTTCTCTTGCATCTTATCTATCAGCACCGAATAGTGTCGTCAAACTAGCTGTAGTATTGACATGAAAGGCATGTCTAATTCTCACAATCCTGCATGTAGTTCCCTAGTGTTTCGCAGTCGTAACAAATAACCTAACCCCAACATCTACTAGGATCTCCTCCTCCTTAGCCTTTTCCTTGTCCCTGATATCCTCAATATTCTCCTCGAGCACCCTACTCTAGAGGTCGAGCTTATTCTTGCATTTGGCATGTAGGTGTTCTTTTCATCATAAAATAATAGCTACGATAGTGGCACTCATCATGTCCGAATGACTTGCAGAAGTTACAGAATAATTGCTACGGTGTTTGGATAAACTTTTGAAGAAAATAGAAATTATCTGTCACATGTTATCCAACAACCTAACAATAGCGCACCATAGCACAGCCCCTATTCTCGGTCCTACTTGAGCTTCTGGCCTTAGGTGAATTAGTTGCCCTCCTGTAATAGAATTCTTAAATAGAGGAAAATGGTCTTTATCATGCCCCTGGCTCTTACACTTTAGACACTAGACTTTCACGCACACCTCCAGTTTAGTCTCGTTCTCTTTCTTCAAGCTATGCAATTCCAAGCAGAGGCTCTGTAACTCAAACTGAATTTTCTATACCCCCAAGGTCACATCCTAAATGGGCATTGCATGCAACCTCATCGTAATTTCTAGAGATTATGCCTGAGTTCCTATCTTTTGTTGCGATAAAGCAATCCTCAGGTGGGGTAGAAGCAAAGCTATAAATCATTTGTGATGCTGACCATCAGTGAGCTGCATGTCAACTTCTCTAATTTCAAATTTCAACCTTTGATCTAATTCCCAAGGTGTCTCATCAACCCTCATCATGATTTCCTTAAATCCAACTACTGATTGCGAGTCAGACTTAGGCTTACTAAATTCCTTATTTAAAGTAGCCTTAGTTTCTACTAGCGATGCTAGAGGAATATCATAACAATAATTAATATACCAAGTGAGCGCATGATCCTCTAGAGTGGTAACCAATTGTGCGTTCTTTATATTGTCATCAATAATCTGTTGCGCTATCCACATAGAATTTGCAACAAACCGGAATTGCTTTGTATCTTCACTCCCTATGCCCTTCAAAATCGGGAGCTTAATTGTGTTCGACATGTTGAATGGTGGTGGTGATGGTGGATGTGGAGGTGGATTGGATGGATGATGTGTCCATGAAAAACCCTGCGTTATGAACTGGAAAACACTCCACAGAGAGGCTTGTACAACTCCGTCTTTGTCACTCGATGGATGTACGACCAATGGGCTATATTGAGGACCTGATCTATCTTGATCTCTAAATATTTTTCCACTTT
Organism: Pinus tabuliformis; assembly: GCA_031772625.1. Taxonomy (NCBI): domain Eukaryota; kingdom Viridiplantae; phylum Streptophyta; class Pinopsida; order Pinales; family Pinaceae; genus Pinus; species Pinus tabuliformis. The sequence continues at coordinate 264,639,276 of CM062814.1, read as the reverse complement.
GCGTAGCTTCGAACGTCAAGGTAATGGCATAACCCATTTTTCACATAACAACATTTTAATCTAGGTATTCAGATATCTTAAATACTTACCTCACATTCTTTTAAGAAATCGTCACTCTACTTCACTGTCGCTGACTAAGGTATCGACTTTGAATTCTATAAAAAATCCTCCTATAATCTGATCAAGCCAATGATCAACAACCCACGTGATTTTATTTCTAGAGGCTTTTAATCGTTGTACTAATTAAGGAGTCCAGACTATAGGATTATCAAGCTTCCACATTCCTTGGTTGGCTGTCAATTTAGCTAACCACTCGTATAGTGCAATGGGAAAAGTGTAGAGGAAGATTTAATGTATCTCGGTATACAGATACCTGCTCAACCACTCATCCTTCTACAGGCACAGATTCCTATTTTCTTGTGCCACGAATTCATGAATCTTTCGACCCAACCAATTTTGAATTTCTTTCTTGGTTAGATTTGAGAGATGCGACATCACACATCTCTTTCAAGCATATCCCAGACACGGCAACAAAACCATTTGTTTCTTTAGGGTCTCTTGGCCCAGGTTCAGAGTTAGTTTCACCAACCAAAAAATCCCTACACTACTGGCCCTTTCGGCAACAGCCTACGTAGTCTAGGTTGTAGTCTCACCCAAAGCAGTATGGGTGGATGCAGGAAGTGTGATATGTTTTAGCGCCCCATCTCTGCCTCCACGCAGATCAATAATCCCTTAGGGCTCGGTACCAAAAATCTAATAAAACAATCTTCAAACGTCATGAAGGTCTATGATCAACCTTTGTGGATCCTTAACAGTCGATTTATCCACCTACGCGCATCAGAGAACAACCCTAAATTAGTGTTTGCACAGATCTACTTAAGTTATTTATTAAACATAACAGAATTCATCAAAGTCTTCACGAAAGTACTTAACATGAATTGTGTACATTTATTAAGACTTATTCAAGGAAATCATACATCATTAGATCAATATTCCATAAACACATTTTTCATCAACAATATATAATACTAACAACAATAATCAGAATTACACAAGATTTCTTTGGTAACTTTCTTTATTAATATCAGTTTAGATTTACAAACTCAAAGCTACCCTATGCACTTAGCTGCAGGGGTTCATTCACTTAGTTGTGGAGTCTACTTAGGCCTCTATGCACTCAGATGTAGAGCCTTTTCTCTATTATTTGACCCAATTCTCTGTGTTATCACTTCTCTTCTATTTACCCATTACATCACATATATCTCATAACATGCCTTAGACTCTCTAAGACACACCTATTTCTAAGATTTTTCATACAATCCCATGGTCCGCAAACCACAGGTGGACCGCAAAACTGACTCAAACTTTACATAAACAAAGGGCTAAAACCCCTTTGGCTCCTAATCATCTACACACTCTGCATCCACAAATCGCGTACACTTTACATTACTTGCAAAAAATAGATAAAAAGTTAGGTTATTTGAACCCTAAAACTTACCGAGGGGACCCCATCCGAACAAAGAAGAAGACATGGCATAACAAAATCTGGATTCGATGACCAAGGGCCCACTAGAACTTTCAAATGTTATGCACAAGTTTCCAAGAGACGGGAGATGCTCTTAATGAAATATGACCCTGACAAGACAGTTAAGTTTGAAGATCACTTAGATAATTTTTACCCACATCTGAAAACACTGGAGGCACGTTATGATGACGTTGCATGTAGATTGTTTCCATGTACCTTGGATGGTAGAGAATTTTTATGGTACCATAACCTTCCCCCAAACTCCATCTAGAATTGGAGGGCATTCAAAAGGATCCTTCTTTAGAAATTTGATGAAGACAAGACCACTGCCATGTCACTAAAGGAGTTGGCTAGTCTTAAGATGAAGAAGAAATAAAAGGTTAAAGATTTCAATTAGAGGTTCAATATTGTCTTGAACAAGTTTTTGGACATTAGAAAACCTCATGACTCCATCACCACCGACTACTACAAATCTTCCTTGCCAACTAGTATTCTACAATTTGTCAAGTGGACTGCGAGACCGACTCTAACTAAAATCTATGAAGAGGCTATTGTCGTAGAGAAGAACCTATGTGCTATTAGAGTCATGATAGATGATGATCCCACCAAGGAATCCAAAGAAATAGGTAAGAGGTCTTAGGCCTCTATGACCAAGGCTAAGGAAAAGGAATCGAGCGATCTTCAAAGCCTTATTCATCTCGTAAAGTCCCTGACCACAAAAATGGAAGAACTTAAACAGAGGACACATGGGACTACCATGAGTAGTAGGCCCCATAGGTTCATGTATAGGAAGAATGAATTTTCTAGCATCAACAACAATCAGCACGTGAAATCTATGTAGAATTCTAATATAGTTTTGAACATTGAGAAAATTCGCATGAATTCATACTAACAGTTCCACGATGAGAACCATTTAGAGAATACATGGCCATAATGGAACCAAGTCATGAGAAGTTTGGTTGAGGAACATAATGAGCCTAATGACAAGGAGGAAGAAGTTGCTACAATTAATTAAGCTCCAAGCACTGGGCATACAGTGAACATGTACCAATGTGTTCTTTCATCCTAGAAATGCATTGTCGATAACAAGCGTCTGAGTGATTGTTCATCCTACAAGTAGAGTATTCAATCCAATATGAGAATTTAGGGACCACCCACTATGATTGAGGTGAAAAAACAGAAATTCAAAGAAAAAATGTTAAGAAAACTGAGTCCTCTAGCTAAATCAATGTAGAACACTCAGAGCAAGTCTAGTAAGACTGTTCCAGCAAAAACTGTTTCCACCAGCAATAAATATCAAACCATTCTACCGCAAACCTTAAACCTAATTTCACCCTCCGGCACCTTGATGAGTCTTCCCATAATAGAGTACAACATTGTAGAAGACATGAAGAAAGTTCATGTGAACATCTCCCTATTTTAAACTCACAAAAATGATGAGCTAGCGAAATATTCTTCTACAAGAACTCGGGAATACTTCTACTGGTAATGCCACCTCTTCAGACAAGGGATATAGCATGTCTCCTAACACATTGGAATATGTGACTAGTGCACTCCGCCTTGAGGACAACTCACTTTTCCCACCATTATTGTTAACATTGGAAATATTTAACTTCAATGTACACAATTGTTTGGTTGATTCGGATGCACAAGTTAATGTCATGGAACTCTCCGTGGCCAAGAAGGTCAATGCTCAATGGATTAAAATAGATTCATATATCATCCAAATGGACATAAAATTTGTTCCATCATTTGGAGAAATCAAGGATGTTATCATCTTATTATCAGCTGATAGACGAGTTCATCAATGCATCAACATTCTAATTATGGACATTCCAAAAGCATATGGGCTTTTACTAAGCAGAGACTAGTCAAGCAAGCTCCAGGGATACTTTGCGAGAAACTAGTCACACTTAGCGCTTCCATATAGAGGTAGAAACAATCATATTTAGGTATGGTCAGAGAGATACATGAAGCATGTTGTGACTCCCTTAGACGGACATAATGAGCTATTGTCTTTCACAAAACTTATTTTCAGCAATTTTTTTCTAGAAAGAAAGTTGGGGTGCTATCTTGCAGAGCCATCCCCAGTTCCACTAGATGCATAGTTCGACCTCCTTCAATGTCTAGCTAGAGATAATGAACTTTGTACAACAAGAAGTAGTAATAGTAGTAGTAGTAGTAGTGTGGTAAGCACTCCTAGTACAGATGATGTGCGAACCATGTACATTGATGGGTCCAAGGCAAAGGAGGGATTTGGAGCTTGTTGTGTTTAATAGACTAACTACAAAGAAAAAACTTAATCTCTAGTTGCTTTAAATTGGAGTGCATGAACAACATGTCACATTATGAAGAACTCGTCTTGGGCTTACAAAAGGCCATTGACCTCAATGTTGTTGTCCTAGAAGTGGTAGGTGACTCTGAAGTCATGGTGTGTAAGGTACATAAAACTATACATTGTGTGTCACCTCGTGCTAAGAGTTATCAACAATAGGTATGGTGACTCATATCTCATTTCCAAGCTTCCAATATTACTTTACTACCAATAATGCATAATGTAGCTGTGGATGCCTTGGAAAACACAACTTTTACGATGTTATTGAATTGAGACTTCTGTGATCCATATCAAATTTTTGAAGAATTCTTCGGCGAAAATCACATGGAGAAATTTTTGTCGACGCGTTTCGAACCAACCAGTGTGGTTGATCGTCACAACAAGTTGAATGAGCACATCTGGCATATGCACTTTAAATAGACCGGGCAGAATATCCAATGACTCAGATTACTTGATAAGGTAACAGCTAGAAAGACAACAGCTCGATTTGGCCTCATACCGGCTAGTTTGACCATTATATTAATTTATATTATTTATTTATTTTATTTATATAACAGAAATTTTAGTTATAGAATAAATTAATCATAAAATGAATTAATCATAAAAAAATAATTTTAAATATATTAATAAACTTACATTAATTTAAATTTGTTAGAAATGTATACTATAATAGGTAAAATTATAATAAGTAAATTACGAAAAATAAAAAAATAATTTCAAATATATTAATTTTGAACTGTTAAATAAAAATATTAGTTAGTTATAACGGCTAGTTTGACCATGATAAGGGCTAGTTTGATAAGGCATATTTATTTATTTATTTACTTATTTTATTTCAAAAATGGAATAAATTAATAAATTATAATAGGTAAATCATAAAATATATTAATTTCAAATATATTCATATATTAATAAATTTAAATTAATTTAAAATTGTTTGAAATATAGAATAAAAATAATAATAATAATAATAATAATAATAATAATAATAATAACATAAATAATTTCAAATATATTAACTAATGAGAATAAAATTAATTTAAAATTGTTAGATAAAAATATTAGTTAGTAAAAATTAATTCAAGGTCTATGTAATGGTAAAATATATTAATTTCAAATATATTAATATATTAATAAATTTAAATTAATTTAAGATTGTTTGAAATATAGAATAAGTAATAATAATAATAATAACATAAATAAATAATTTGAAATATATTAACTCATGAGAATAAAATTAATTTTAAATTGTTAGATAAAAATATTAGTTAGTAAAAATTAATTCAACGTCTATGTAATGGTAAAAATAGTATTTTAAAATTAACTTTATGCAAATTACGTTTAAATTAAAATAATAAAAAATTAATATATAATAAATAAAAATTAAAAAAAAAAATTAAAAATTAAATAAAATATAAATATAAAAATATAAATAAATATATATATATATATATATAATAAATTAATAATATTAATAATAATTTTAACCTATTAAAATTAAATAATAGTTTAAATTAATAATTAAAATCGATTTAAAGTTAATTTTCTAAGATAAATTAAGTTTAAATTAAAAGTTAAAAAAAAAATAATAATAATAATAATAATAATAAATAAATAAAGTAAATAAAAAATAAAATAAATAAATAAATAAAATAAATTACTATATTAAAAATGAATTAATCGATGAAATAAGGGAGGAAAAGAAAGAAAAAAAGAGAACGACTAGGAGGAGAGGGCTGGGATCCAACAACTACTGATCTTCCAGCCATCCTCTCTATTGAGATCATTCGGTCTTTTTTCAATCTCCAGGGCTTCCCTAAATTTCTGATGATGGAATTACGACACTCTAGCAACCACACTAGCCTCCTCGATGCAGACATGATGATTAGTTTTCTCCACCTGTTCTGCTAAAGCACACAACTTAGTTCTCATATGCTTGAGGTCAGCTGTGTGCTCACTAATCCTTTGATTAATGGAGCGACCAGTCTCACCAATATAGGCGGTCCCACACGAACAAGGAATAATATAAACCCCTTTCATGTCCTTAGGGTCGATGGGATCCTTTACAGATCTGAGGGATTTACGAATGGTGTTGAGAGGTCTAAAAGATGTGGGGACATTATGCTTCTGAAGAACCCTTGCAATATTGTCCGTGCTCCCCTGAACATATGGAAAATGGTCGCTAGGAATCTGCTCTTTAGGCCCTCTTTTGGTTAACGAATTCTTAGCTGCTTTGAGGAAAGCCTTTTGTCCCAAGTGTCTACTATAATTATTTTCAACAAAGACATTAAGGAGGTGGGCTTTCTCCTCCTCGAAGCTCTTATCATCAGAGATCCTTAAGGCATGAGTTGCAAGGGTGTTGAGAACCCCCAACTTCTGGGCTCGGAAATGGTGGGAACTAGCATGAAGATACTGCTCCGTATGAGTTTTCTTGCGAATCACTCGGTGGGAGAGGGAACCATCCTCATTCTTAGAGATAAGAATATCAAGGAATGCGAGGTAACCATTAACCTCTTGTTCCATAGTGAACTTAATAGCTGAGGATTGATTATTGAGATGATCGAAGAAGAGATCTAACTCCTCTTGGCTGTGAGACCAGATGACATTAGTGTCATCTACAAACCTTTTCCAATGTTTTGGAAGGAGACGGGCTGAGTTCATAGCATTAGACTCAAAATCCTCCATAAACAGATTAGCAAACACAGGGGATAGGGGTGAGCCCATGGCAACCCCACATGTTTGCTCAAAGAACTCTCCTTCAAATCTGAAAAAGGTTGAGGTGAGGCATATCTCAACCAACCGAGCGGTATCAGGATCAGTAAGATGGTTGATCACATCCAATGCCTCATTAATAGTGATACAAGTGTAGAGGGAAACAACATCAAAACTGACCAGAATGTCTCGAGGGTCCAGTTTGATGTCCTTGAGCTCTTCAATAAAGGAGATCGAGTCTTTCACGAAGGATGTTGTATGGCCAACTAAGGGCTTAAGCTTCGAGGCAAGAAACTTAGCAAGAAGATAGGTAGGACCTCCAATGGTGTTGATGATAGGCCTAAGGGGAGCTCCTTCCTTATGAATTTTAGGGAGCCCATAGATTCTAGGTGTGATAGGATTGCTCTCAATGAGTTTATGGTGCAGGGAACTCTTACCGGTAAGGGACGACTTAACTATTGAAATTTTGTATAAACCTTCTGTCCCACACAACATAAATAACTTACGTGTTTTTTATGATTTCCAATAAATACAATAATTTATGGATAATGTTGATGTATTCAAAGACGAAGTGCATGAACAGACTCTGTAGGACACAACCAATAGAAGAAAAGGAAACCTCATCCCGAAGTGTATGCTATCACGGAAAAATTGTATGATCTGTAAAACCATTTTTGGGGACCTATGAATGCGAAGACCCATTCTACATTGTCGCATGGGTTAATCAAGATCCCAAGTATGTTAATATCGGTACTTGTTGTACACCACAAGAGCAAGAATATTTTATCCCATATTCAATAAATAACAAGAGGTCTTTGCGTGGATGTACGATGATCTCAAGACATATTGCACATGAATAATCTAGCATGTGATACCGATCAAGGAAGGGGCGAAGATGTTTCAGTAGAAATTAAGGAAAGTTCATCCTATGCTTGTGCCCCTCATACATAAGGAACTGAGAATATTGTTGGATGCTCAGGTCATTTCAAAGTTGCAACATTTGACGTTGGTATCTAAATTATTCCCTATAAATAATGAGTCAAGGGAGATCCAAATGTGCATAGGTTTTTGTAATCATAACCGTGCTTCAAACAAGGATAATTACCAAATGTCATCCATGGAGAAAATATTACAAACAATAACTAGGGCATAAATATTTTCTTTGTTACATTGTTTCTTAGGTTACAATGAAGTTCTAGTAGGAGAGCCTAACACGATAATAACTACATTCTGTAGTAAATAGGCACGTTCGAATTTTGACAAATTTTGTTTGGGTTGGTCAATGTAGGTGCAACATTCCAACATGAAATGGACATCAACTTCCATGGTCGTATTGGAAAAAGCATAGTGGTATACCTCAATGATGTGATAGTGCTTTCCAAACAATGGTCAGACCACTTATGCCACCTAAGGAAAGTTTTTGAGTGATGCAGAAAATACAGGATATCCTTGAATCCTAGGAAGAGTATATTTTTGGTGTCCGAGGGTAACCTTCTTGGACATATTATTGCTAAAAGTAGGATCAAGGTAGATCCAGATAGGGTTCGGACAATCACATAGATCCCCCAACTAGTGAACAAGAAAGCTATGCAGTCTTTCTTAGGGAAGATAAACTTCCTAAGAAATTTCATCTCCAACTATGCTCTGATTGTTAAACCAATATAGGATATGATCAAGAAAGACGCAGTCTATAAATGTGATATAAGGGAAAGTGACACATTTTCCTGTATTAAGCAAGGAATGGTAGAAGCAATTGCATTGTATAGCCCAAATGTCAACAAAGACTTCTTTATTTACACTTTTTCATCTAACACCTCCCTTCTTGTTGTTTTCACTCAAAAGGATGAGTTGAAGAACAAATGACCTATCTCCTTCATGAGAATGAGCCTTCAAGGATGAGACCTCAACTACGTTGCCATGGACAAACAAGATTATGCAGTACACAAGATGTTGACGTACTTTAGACCTTATCTGTTGAAAAGCCATTGTATTATATTTACTCCACACCCAGCAGGTAGATCTCTACTTGTTCAACAAGAGCTAGGTAAAATAAGGGAAAACTAGACGACTAGATTATAGGAATATGATCTTGACATTAAACCAGTTCACACCATCAATTGTCATGGCCTTTTCAAGTTAGCAGCAGAAGCAATCACTGCACAAGAGGAATAATAAGAGCTCAAAGGATGGGAGCAAGAGATCAAAATGTACAACATTGACTTAGCCTCTCACACTTTAGTTAGATACTATTGGTATGCATATGTGCACCAATACTTTGAGAATGGAACCCTGCCCTCTCGCTTCTCTATATGATAGAAGAGGGAACTGTGACTCAAGGCATTGTCGCATCAGTTGGTGCATGGGGTGTTGTTTACAAAGCACCACAATGGGATATTGCTTAGGTGTCTGAACACAAACTGAACACCACAATGGGATATTACTCAGATGTCTGAAGGCAAAAAATTTGGACAAGGTTTTATGTCATCTCCATCATGGAAAATCTAGGGGAAGCTTCACGAGAAAGACTACAATGCAAAATTTCATGCAAGGTGATTTTTGTTGCCCCACATTATTCAAGGATGCTCATGCATATTCCTGCAAGTTTCCAGCCTGTCAAAGGTGTTTCGAGAAAAATTTCAATTGTTACACAATATTTTTCATGGCTCTTGAACTTCCCTGTGTCATACCCTGAAGTGCCCAAAAATTGGCAATCGTGTACTGTACCCATCCTAATATACAATTCAGATCCTCCCTTAAACATTGATGGAAACATGCATTGAGCCTTCCATGAGGAAGTAAGATCTAAACCCTAAATGCAGTATGAGCGTGACTCTAACACTGGTAACTAGTGTTGGTGATAAGTTGCACCATATTGGTGTTCCTCGCCAATGCGATTTTCACTTGGATACCTGCGTTGACCCTTAAATGGTAAGTTTTCCCAAAAAGGACAAGAAGCTTCATGATCTAGAGGCTTCTAGAACAACGAGATGGAGGTTTCTTGATGTGAATGTGGTCAAATTCTCCCATTATTTCCCTTTGATATTATCCCTATGAGCTACCACCTTGATATGAGGGCCTTCTTCTATCTTTGGAGATATCCGAACTCCCCTTCGCTTCCAATATATTCATCCTCTCTCTTCCCAAATTGTTGGTCTTTGGTTATTTGCACCCTTATGTTGATATAGTTGCTTACATGCTACTCATTTTCCTTGGAGAAGGAGTGCTTGGAGAGCTCTACCTTGGACTTGGACACTAACTGAAGGAGATATTATTGGCATCAAGGCTTTTTTGTATGATTCCTCCTTTTTTTCATTAATATATACAACTACTGGTTCACTTTCTATAAATGTTTGTGTTAATGAATCATTTATCTTAATGCTCCTTGATATGTCAAGTGGATTACTTTCAATTATGCTTGTTGTACTTGTATGCTTTGTCATGTCTTTGATATCTTGTGCAGGTATCCAAATTTTTAAGCAATAGAGCTAATTTGAGGCATAAGCGATTTTTGTTGTTTAACAAAAGAGTACGTTATAGCATCATAAGGAAGTAGGCCATCTTACTCTTCTCTCATTTGAATTGTAATTTAGGAAAGTGTACTTATAGATTATCACATAGGTTTCTAGTCTGACTCATTGGGCTAGAGGGATCATCTTTGTCCACAGAGAGGATTTTCCTAGAGAAACAAACGATGACTCTGCTGGGAAAGATATAACCCTTTCCATCCATTCTTTTGATCAGATTCTTTGATTAGTTTGACCAACCATCAATTTCTTGGCCCATGTCTATAATTTTAGCTATTTGTAGTCACTTGTCATTGCCTATGAATGTTTAGCTTACTTTGATCTTGAAGATTTTTTTCCTTAGTTTTTCTTGCCCACTAGGTTTTCTTCTCTGATAGAAGCATTGTCAGCGTCGATTTTAAATTTACAATCACGATGAGCTACTTTGCATCACCTTTTTTCCTTTAACAGAAATGTTGATCCCAGAGGATAGAAGAAAATTAGGTTGATCCTAGAGGATAGAAGAAAATTAGGTTTCTTTTCCTGTTTCAATGTTTTTGACCTCTATCCATAATTTTTCGAGTGTGACTATGGCGTATTTATCTTGATTGACATCCTTGTGTCATTTCAATTTGTCTCCTGGAATTGCTCAAGTTTTTTTGAAGTTTGAGTGCTTTCTAGGGTTTCTAGGGTATTTATGTCACCCTTCATTCATTGCTTGGTTGTCTCTTGAGATTGATTGTTTCCATTCAAGAGTCTTACTTCTGTTAGTACATTGTTCTCAAGTTTCTTCCGTTTCGAGATTGTGAAGAAATTTTCCTTAGTATTGAGTCATTTTGATGCTTTGAAGATTTATTTTTCTCCCTTGTCAGGCATAGATTACAGTTGCATTATTTGGAAGGACTAAAAGTGAATTCTTGTTTGATTTCCTTGTTTCAAAAACAAAAGTGAATGATTTCTTGATTTAAGTATTTTTTAAACAACTTGCATTTGAAATGATAAGTGAATGAAATTTTCATTTTAGTTGTTTTGGACAATATTTCTCCTTTGCTAATTACATTAGTTTGCATTGCTGAATCAAAGTGAAAAGAAGAAGATAAAAAATAGTGCATCTTAGTGAAAGAAATTTGAGTTGTGTTTCTCCTAGGTTTCCATCTTGGCATTTCTTTTGTTTGTGAAAGCGAAAGATTAGACTCATTTTTGAATTTTGCATTGGAAAGATAAATTGTTGTGTTTTAATGCTTTTTTTCTTGATTGGTGACACCGTTGAGCCATCAAATTCAAACTTAATTCAATATAAACTTAAAATTTACCTCAATTAACCTAAGGAGCATTTGGAGCTTAACACAAATATTTAGAGGTCTAGGCTAGAACATGTTTTGACGTCTTTAGACATAGAAGCTCTCATTAATTACTCGCATTGTATCCCATGGGTGAAATCCCATCCTAGTATAGAGTATATAGAAGGTTCTATAGTAATTTTGGGTATATATGAGGAAATTTAGTATGGAAAGTATATAGTGATGCTCTCACCGAATGATTATGTAGTAGGAATGATAACATGCACTTGTGCTCCCTATTAGCAATAAAAAGTGTCCTTTTAACCTCTATTTACCGTACATTAATTATCAATCCAGCTATGATTTGTTATGTCAAGAGTGTACTCAGTCTAAGGCAGTCACTTGGCAAGAGTAATGCTAGTAGTATAGTGCTTTTACAAAAGTAAACAAATGTTGGAAAAAAACTCTAAATGTAATCGCAAGAATAATTAAATGCTTTGTAACTAAATCATTCACATAAGAAGTTACAACAATAATCAGTTAAGGATGTAGTAATGATAACTCTTTCCTTTGTAAACTGACGCAAATGAAAGTAAATAAAAGAGAAGATCTCTAGTCTAGGAACTAGACAACAATAGTGAATGTTCACTATAGTTGTAGATCATTCTGTTAACACCAAATCAAATACTTGAAATGACAATTCAATTGATAGAAGGAGGAACAACAACTAATCTATTGAAAAGATCGAAGAGCAAAGCTTAACCTACAGGAATAAATCAAACAACAATCATAACCAAAAGGAATTGAATAGTAATCTTTAACTAGTAAAGGAATTCAACAGCAATCCAAGAATGGAACAGCAAACCTAAGTAAGTCTATGAAATATTGAACAAAAAACTAAATCAAATGAAAACACACATTAAATCTAGAATGATGGAATCAATAATCTAAGTTTAGCATCAGAAGTATTAACCACAGTTATAAGGGAACAACGATTGCGATGCTAATGGAACAATAATCCAAATGAACAACAATCACAATTATAGGTAGACTATAGCTAAATGAAGAGCAATACCAATCTGTAAATGAACAACAGTGTTACTCCACAAATGAACAATACTATCAATCTGCAAACGAACAACAATGTCCGAATTAGAAAACACGAATGATTTTATAATGAACAACTTAACATTTTCAGTTGCAAATAATAGTCTCACTATTCAAATGTGAATTCAATATAACAGAGCAAGTAAATGAAATGTCAGGGAGAAACAGATTACTGAATAGAATAAATACAGGAAATCAAACCACACACGACCTGTAATCGGAAAAAATGACACAGACAAAAAGTGATCCACTAGGGCTGGGCCCTTAGCCACCAGTGACGCACTACTGCGGTTACTCTAGGAATAAATACAGAACAACAACAAACTTGATGTATTAATCATGAAAATAGAGCTATAGTAATTGCTCTTTAAAGAGATGTTATGATCAAAGTTCACATTACAACACAAATTCTATATATCAGCAACAATTCGCCTTTGGGCTTGCAGTGTTGTCCCATTTTATAATAGCCAAGTGAAAATACCAAAAATATAGATATCCTTAAGTAGTGATCCCTTAGGACCAATGGATCCTAAGGGATTCGCCATATCTTTAATCTTCAGTTACCTTTTCGTCCTCTTGCACTGATATTGCATTTCTTCTTCCTTTTCCCAGCACATGCATTCCGATCTCAATTACCTCGTCTGGATGCGGTTTCTTGTCAAAGGGGAAACAGTTGGTTTGCCCTTGTCTTTTCCTCCGAAATGGCGATCTTCCATTTTCTTCATTTTCTGTATAGAAAAAGGCATCAATTATTCATTTTACATTAATGACAATTCCCCTTAACCTTATCATAATCCTTTATTCATATACCCATCTTAGAATGTAAAGAAGTTATGAATTCAAGGAAAACATAAAGAAATAAGTGGCAATTACATACCTTTTCTAATGCTCAACACACCCCCCTACTTACCCTTTTCATGCCCTCATGAAAACATTGTAATTGACATGTAAGGTAGTTACGGAATAGGCTGGAGAAGGATTCTCAGTCAGTGGTCTGCAACCATGATTCCTAGCTAAGATTTCAAAAATATGCCCTGTCTGACCTTCACGAAATTCATATAAGGCTCTATATCCTGGTGCAAGATACCAAATGATTGGACTTCCGAACCTACGACCTAAACAAGATGGGCCTTCTCTGAAGATGAGGTCACCATGGATAACCAAGCAGTCAGCAACTAGCTTAAAATTCTCATAATTGAATGGTTCTCTATTTTGGATATTCCTATTAGAAGTCTGGAATCAGAATTTAGCTACTGCTATGGCAAGGTCTTTGATGGTTAGGAAGTATTCTACCCCTTGATAGATGACTACTGTCTAAATAGGTCCCAATCTCTGGATTACACCTTGCGCTCTCATTAAGCTCCTATGTTTATTCCATAGCTGCAATGGGTTTCTAGGTTCACCCCTACCCACAAATCTAACCCATTGGCCTGTCTCTGGAAGGTATTGTAGGCTTTAAGCCACTTTATCTAATTAACAGCAAAAGAAATAAATGCCATAAAGCTAGATATTTCCCACAAAGGGCTAGGTTTCTTTTCTGTTTCTCCATCTAATACAAGGTTATGTAAATAAAACTCACATAACAATCTCTAAACTTTCATCCCGTAATGCTTACAATAGTTTATGAAATCGTCAATGGTTTTTATCTCTATAGGCACACGTGCCCTGATAGCCTTGATTTTCAATTGTAAATATCTTTCCATCGAGAACAAAGCATAGTTTCTAGCGCATGCCCTACATGCTAGAACATCAGTATACAGAGAACATAAGGTTTCCATTTGATTCATAACTGTGTCTAGTCTATATGGGTTACCTTTTTAACTTTCTCCCTCTTCCCTTCGCCATCCATCGAAGGCCTGACTTTTTGATGCATTGATGTTCTTTAGCTACAATTGTAACTTCTAATATTTCTCTTGAGGAACAATTTCCTCTCTGAGCTTTCTTATCATTTGTTGGGCTTGTCCCATATCTTTTTGCAGTGTTAGTATCCTTGGTCATTATCCATCATGACATTTTTATGCTAGAGATATACTTGGATCTCCTTATTGTGACATCTTGTTTTTATAGTCTTTGTTTCCTTCTCATGAACTGTCGGTTGTTTGTTCTGCTAGAGGATAGTGCCTATGTCTGGACTTCCTTATCGCAGGCTGGTATGTTGTCGGTTTGTGCTTTTGCATTTGTAATAGCCACATGTTGTTCCTTGCGGTCCTAAATAACGGGTTTGACTTGAGTCCTCTTGCCTTTTTCTTATGGGTTTTGCTTGGGTGGTTGCACGCTTTACCCCAGGGGTTCTTTTTGAATTGTTCCCCATTTTTAGGACCCTTATTTGTTGGTGAAGTTGCTTAATTATATTAAGCAATCTTTGTTGTTCCTTTCGCAACTTTTTAATTTCATTTGTTTTCATAGAAGGATCGACTGTTTCTTTACTTGAGCCCAGGCTTTGTGTTTCAGGGATTGTACCCACGCCTTGGAAAATTCGATATTTCCTTCCTGGAACACTTCTTTGGTGTTCTGTTGATCAGGCTTTTGGGGTAGAAACCCTAGTTTGCTTTGTTCTCTCCTCGACAGCTTCTTCTTTTATTTCTTCTTCATCATGCATTTCTTCTGGTTTACTCTGACTAAGAGCAGAGTATTCTTGAGACTATTCTTCTTCTTCCTCCTCGTCACCCTTCTCCCCAGATACACTCTTATCGTGAGGAGAGTGATCCTGGGATTTTTCTTATTCTTCCTCCTCGTCACACATCTCCTCTGACGCACTTTTATCATGAGCAGAGTGTTCCTGCGGCCCTTCTTCGATGTTGGAGTTGAGTGGGCTATGAGGTTAGACATAGTCACCCATGCTGGCCAAAATTCGGCCTAATTCATCTTCTTGCAGAGGGTTTTGTAGTGCAATTTCACTACGCTGCTCTACTTCCTCCCCTTTTCCTGACAGGATTGCTTAGTTTCCTCTTCTGGTTCCTCTTCTTCGCTTTCCTCTAATTCTTCTTCATTTTCCTCTCCTTCAAGTTGTGGGGGTTGCTCGTCTTCTGAGTCGTGTATTTCTACTCGCTGGCTATTGTTTCCATGGGAATTTCCTATCATTCCTTTGCTTCTTGCCAATCTAATAGATTGTCTTCATTTCGATGGTCTAATTGATGTTCTAGCAACGTGTTTCCATTTCGAGGCAGGCAAGGCCAGACCCCCATCTATCAAGAAGATCAATTCTTCGCAACTACTTTGTTGTTGGGCAAGACTGTAACTGACTATCAATCGAATTAAACCATGATGGCTTACTACTGATTCTACATGGCAAGATTTTCTATATACTTTGGTAACATCATGCAATAAAAGGTTTAAGAACATAGGAAAATTCACAGCACATTTTTGTTTAACACAACTAACAGTTTGAGATGGTGTGGTCTTACCACATCTTTTCTGCCATCACAAGTGATGTAGCTTTGGATAATTCTGGCCAATTCTACCCAAGGCTTTCTCAGGGTTGCCAGCAGGACTCCTTTTCCTTTGACAGTAAGGTTCTTCCTTCGTCCCGGAAGATGGTTATAGCGTCTTGCAGTCTCACCTTTTTCAAGATCCATACTGGTTCGACAAAGTAAGTCCCCGAATCTTTAGCAATTATCTCATCTGCTACTGTTATTTCTCTCCCTCTCACCATCGAATGGTTTTTCTTACAAATTCTACAGAAATTCAATTGCCACCATCTCGTTAGATTGTTGTTGATGGTTAAGGTAGGCTATCCATCCTACCCTTACTAAGATTTCACGTGCAGCATCAGAGACCATTAACACTTGTGCTCGCTCCGAATTGATCTTCATCCCATTTTTTCAAGCTTAGTACACTGTTAAATCACAAAGATGACGATGGAATAGCAATCTTGTTCAAATTTTAGCTCAATGTTAGAAAAAACATAGAGAATATGATGGAACAGCAAGCTGTTCAAATTTTAACTCACTGTTAATTTTTACAGGGCAACATAGAAATGGTATTGGAACAGAAGCCATGCATTTTGGGAAATACAATACCGTTAGACTTGCTATTCCGAGTTTTGATGAAGTCATAATACCTCAAAATAATGAGCTGAAACGTATGCCAGTGAATTATGGAGATCACTGCGCCCCTTGCAATGTGATAGCCCATCCTCAGCCATCAAATAAAGGAATAGCATGCTGAACTGCAATTGTATAGTGGAATAAAAGTAACAACCTATAGATCGATGACATGTTTAGAAAATGAGCGGATTACTGAAATCGAGGCTTATGATGGAAATCGCTAATAAATATGGAAATGTCGTGATATGATGTGAAAAATATAGGATAGGACAGTTGACGTGAGTAAAATTTCTTATGCAGTCATTATCCACTTTAACCATCATGATTGATTTGTAAATGATTTTCATGTATTAAAGGTTCGAAAGGATTATATGACATAATTTCATTTGAAATCACTATAAAGATATAAGAAGAAGGTTTTAGAATGACTATTGGTGTAAAAAGACACTTCAATACCATCGACAGAGCTCTGTTGCCCACAGGTCGAAAACCCTTGACAAAGTTCCTATTTCACCATTGGAACTATAATCCTTTGTGTATGCCTAGGAAAGTAATGTGCGATGTCAGATTGGACTCCATTGTGATGTCTTGGTAACCAGATGAATCACAATGCCATTCACCAGGAAGGAGTGAAAGGTTGGGCACGGCTCGTGATGAGACCTCCTGTTCCAAGGACTTTTTATTTTTTATGAATGCCTCTTGGATCTATCACACATGTGGTGGCCATAGTGGGAATGCCACTTCACTTTCTTCCTTATGATCATGGTAGGCTTGGCTCTTGATGAGACCCCCTATCCTTCATTTGAAAAATCATGTTCGTAATCATATAGATATGTATCTTTTCTTGTCTTCTTTTCTTTTATATAGCACTTTCCTAATTATATACAGAGGGTGGCTCAACACTCCTTAAGACTAGGGATGGTCTAAGAAGTCTGAACATCTCAATAGAGGAAAATATCCCCTTATTCTTATTCAATAAGAATAATCAAAGAGAATTATAGGGATTTAGGAAGAACCATCATGATAAAAATAATCAATCGAATTGGGTGTTAGTGAAAAAGAGACAACAAAGTGATATAAATAGTGTTCCTTTCCTCTTTTCTTCTTATCAATTCAAGGCAATTTCTTTAAAGATAATGATTTTTCTTTCGTTTGCTGAATATCAGTTATGCCTCCAGTTTTTGTGTATTTCTTGCATACATGAATTTCTGTGCCTTAAATGACCATTACTCACAAAAAAAAATCCTCTAAATGGTTCCGAAGCACACATACACACAAAAAGGAAAAAATTTACTCAAAAGTGTTGTTCTTTAGATGGAAAGTTGTTGTTTCTTTAGAGTGACAAACAAAAAGAAAATTTTCACACAAAAATTGCAGTTCCTTTAAGAGAACAACAAGCAGAGAAAAACACATACTCGAAAATGTTTGTGTTCTTTAAGAGGAACAACAACCTATTCCTTAATCGAAACAACAAATAAAGCAAGAGCAAAATAAAAATT